>JASJOG010000334.1:22500-275463 GCA_030142905.1 Heliopora coerulea | reverse complement strand
TTCAAAGCTTTATAATAAAAAAAAATTATTAAGATACGTAGACATGCGGTTGCATAATTTAAAAATCAAAAGTTTCCTAAAAGTTATGAAAGCCGTACAGCTTTACAACATTTGTTGTAACGATACCCTGCAAGAACTCTTCTGTAAGTTATTTGCCTTCTCTGCTAAGTTACTTCCTATAGCCATTAGCCCCCCACTTTTCGGGGGCTGTCTGCGCCCTTGAACAACATCCTATGAACAATATACATGTATCTGAGTTATAGTACAAGACGAAAATGGTCAAGGTAATATTTAGACTTCATTTCAAAGTCATTGTTAAACTTTATGTTACAAAGCTATTATTTATATACTTGCATAATGGAGAGATTAACAACGAAATTACTGAGGCAAGGCAAATAAACTACGATAATTTCACCATTTTTATCACCTTGGTACATAAATAACAGCTCCGTTTGTGACATATGAAGTTTGACAATGACTTTCTAATCAAGTCGGAATATTACGATGAACATTTTCGTCGCGTGTTATGACTGAAATATTCAGTTTACAAGATACTGTTTCTCAGAGTATCCTTCTTGCTCTAATTCTTAAAGCTGTCGGATGATAATGAAATATTGAACGGCTGCAAGGCACGGAGGCCTAAGCCCTCCATAAGTGAAGATGTGAGGTGTGATTTCACCAAATCATTTTAGCGTTGAAGATGCGAACGTTTCGGGGACTTGGAGTACACTTATTATCCGAGAATATTTCAGTACTTGAAATCTTTAGATGGTCATTTTCAGTATCGTGAAGTCAAAAAATGTGGAGGTCTCTTACAGTCGCTGAGTCGAAAAAATATCAAAAGCCCTTATTTACCAAATTGAAGACAAAATGGCCCACACACTTAAAAATGTACAAATTCATTGAAAATGTATAATATATTTACATGTCTCAATGCTGTCAGTTATTACACATTAGTTGAAGATTACTATAAAAACATATTTCATTGTATTTCCAGGGTCTCCGTTTAATTAAATCACTAAACTATACAGCACTTCTCAAACATCCATAACTGTCACTATATTTCATGCTAATTGTTGAGTGTCGGTAGCTGATAACGGCCATTTCATAATCTGGCGCTCGGTGGAGCTGAATGGTTTGATTGTGGTCAAGAAATTCCCCCGTAACTGTTGAGTCTGGGAAAACTTTTGCTGTCACTATATTGGCTTGGATGGATTGACTGCTGTCATTCAATCTCTGGCACCATTTGGGTCTGAATGGCTCGATTGCTGTCATTGCATTCTCTGGCATTGGTTGGGATTGGCTGGACCGAGTGCTCTCATTGGATACATTGCTACTGATTGTGTCTGGATAGATCGATTGCTGTCGTTGGATACTCTCCCGTCAGTTGTGTCTGGATCATGGATCAATTGCAGTCATTGGATACTGCGTCATTGGTTGAGTTTGGCTCTTATTAGATACCCTGGCATTAGTCATGACTGGATTGCCTGCTCGATGACTGGATTTGAATTCCCGGATACTTCTGGATGATACTGGTTCGATTGTGGTTACAACATTCGTGGAACTGGTTGGGTGTGGCTGGCTGGATTGCTGTTACCCCTTTGTTTGAGGTATGTTAGTGTGGATGGCTCGATTGCTCGCAATTCATTGTCTTGCTTTGGTTGGGTCTGAAATAGTCTACTGTAGTCACTGCATTCTCTTGCATTTGTCCGTGTGGATGGCTTGATTTTCCGCATTTCAATCTCTAGTAATTATTAGGTGTAGGTGACTCGATCGCCGTCATTACATCATTTAGAATTCATTGTCTCTATCTGTCCCGATTATCGTCGCTGCATTCTCTGCTGTTTGTTGGTCAGGTTGGCTTAATCACGGTCACTTCAATCTAGTCTCTGGTATTTCATTGCGTGGGTCCGCGGCTTATGACGAGTCGATTGTTGTAACTGGATATCGGAGCATTTCCTTGGTTTGGGTACATTGTTGGTTGAAACTGCATTCCCTGTGACTTGTTGGATGGCGTGACTGTTGTCGTTGCACAGTTTGACTATTGTTGCTGGAGGTGACCAGGTGTGCATAATCTTCGGCTGGTTCTCAGGAATTTGAACTTGGAGGAAACTTGGCTGCGTTCTTTTTGTTGAAACCAGTGCTTAAGCTTCTTTCAGGATCTCAATCACGTCATCCCTCTTCATCTTCTCCAGAAGTTTGATCAAATTCTCCACTGTGGCCTCCTTCCCAGTCCCCCACTCTTGTAATAAAGCATCTGTTGGATTGTCACACTGCTCAAACAATTCTATTTCACTACTCTCGAATTTCATTTTCGCAGCAAGTCCTCGAAAGTCTCTCTTTAGTACTGATTTCTTGTCTAGCAACTGACACACCTTACTTTTTAAGCTACTGTCAAGATCTCGAACGAAGAATGGCTTTCTGTTGCTGTCGGAGGGTTTATCGTTGACTCCAGCGGCAACTGTAAAGAGCAAAAGTACAAGCAGTCTTAAAAACACAATAGTTTAGTGAGAGTTTCTTACTGCACTATACAAGATCTCTTTTTTTTTTATTTAAATGTTTTATTTTTTAACAAAACACGTTCTTAACATAATTGGAAACGAACAAATTTCCAACACAACCAGGTAGAGAATGAGATATAATCTGACGCCACTCTGGGCTAAACAGTTCCGAACGATACTTCGAAAGTTACTACTAATGACTCGAGGCAAAGAAGCTTAGAGCGTCTCGCCTACATTCAGAGGGTCATGGGCTCGATTCCAACCTGGAGCTCAGAGCTTTTCTGAGGGTCAAAGGCTCAAAGCATGCAGCTTGAGCTGTAGCAGTATCAAGCAGCAATTTCTGACATAACAGAAATATAAAGATCGTCTACTATCCACATTAATAAGCGTCATTTAATCTTTCCTAGAGTGGCCCATAAAAAAAAATTAGTGAACATTAACATTAATTTTACCTGTTTCTCGATGGTGCGAGTTCATCCCTTGATAGTTGGGCCAATCCTTCAAAACATCTGGCTCTTTCAAGATATGCTTAACAACTGACGCTGCCATAACACTTGCAAAACGTTTCCGCTCTTCAGTTTCTGGTTCACTACCATCGGCATAATGAGAGATTCCTTTAACGACAACCCATTCTACTTCACATTCAAAAGCTGCAGTATATACCCCTGAAAAAAAATGCCTTGTATAAAATTCTTCACAGTAGCTGAGCACGTGGTTGCTGAGACATAACTAAGGTATCAAGAGCAAGACTATTTTTGCTGGGTTAACCCATCAATGGAGGAAAAACAGTATATAACTCGCTGTCTGTGAACATTTTCCCGTCTCCGAAATAGTCTTTCCTTTTATTCGCATTCTTCCACCCATTTGTTTCCGCAGTTTGGCTTAAATTGTGATGTCTGAAAATGTATAATAGGTACCAGTACTGACCAAAACAAACAACTGATACAGTTTCTTTCTAACTGTATATAGGCTAAAAATTGTACTACTTCACCCCATTCGGGTCCTGTAAACCCAAAAAATCGCTGCTGGAACCAAGTTCGTGTTCACATTCCGTTGTTACCGTTACTGATGGTACTTAAACAAACGATTAAATAAACGGACTAAATGGTCAAGAACACATCCGGAAAGCCAACATTATTCAATTTTAATCTCACCTTAGCTCAGTTTGCTACAGACAGAAACCTACAACCACCTGCCCCGAATTCCTTACGTCATATCCACATACACGGGTTTTTATACATATAGGAACTACGTCATTTCTCCAGATTGGATTGCCGAGAGAGCGTCGTTGCCGGGTAAATATTTTAGTGGCCTGGAACGTTCAAGGGACTTGGATCGTACACGGTTTAGAACCGACCCATAAATGAGCCCCGATTCCCTTTGCACAGGGGAAAAATAGGAACAGGACATGTGTTGAGTAAGGATGGACCCACAACACTTTTTTTACCCCAGGCTCATTAGAGGCTCTCGGCGGCATCGTCCACAAACAGTCATTTTCATTCTGCACAGCAGCTGTTAAAGTTACTCAGGATTAAATGATTGCGTGATTTTGCTCTGAACCTTATCTTTACAAGCATATAATCACGGACATATCCCAGAGGGGTCTGGGGTGCGATCGCATCCCCTTTTTTCGCCCAGCATAAGTTATCATCTGCACATGATAAACCAATAACTGACTTTAGTTTTCCTATGACAGCGAGAAATATCAAACCATTGGTTTGTTTGATGCACTTCTGCCTTCAACTTTGGCTGATTACACAAACCCCAGCGTGGAAATTCTAGCTGTCATATACAACCTCATGCACTCACTGTTAAAATGTTTAACTAGTTCATATACCCTCACCTTGCCCTTCAGGATCGATTGCAATGGCTTCAGGAAACTGTTTAAGAAGTTCTTCACTTCCGTTAGGGCAATTCTCCAGTTCTGGGCCTGTTAAAACTTCTGCATCGCGATGGACCTTCACTTCACGGGATTCTGGATCTTTCAGCGGTGGTTTCCAACCATCGGCAGCGTATTTGATTTGATCTCCGATATTCTTACTTACATTCAATGTGTTACCACGCCACTGTGGTCGATCGTTGATGGTTTTCTTGTCTGCATATGTGGTAAGTTTTGCAGATATCACCACATCTCCGACCTTCGTCGTCTTCTTCTTCATCCCGCTACAACACCCAACACTGAACACAATTTTCGGTTTCAAGATTTCGATAGCAGTTCTCGCAACATTCTGTGCACCACCGGCTTGAACAGAGCCTTGACCACATCTAACCAAACATGATTTCACTTTCTTCCCGCCATCTCCAA
Source organism: Heliopora coerulea (assembly GCA_030142905.1). Taxonomy (NCBI): domain Eukaryota; kingdom Metazoa; phylum Cnidaria; class Anthozoa; order Scleralcyonacea; family Helioporidae; genus Heliopora; species Heliopora coerulea. The sequence goes on along the minus strand of JASJOG010000334.1, from coordinate 270,657 downwards.
TTCGTCCAAAGTAGAAAGGCCCGAGACCTTTGATGGAGCTCTTGAAGGTATCATTGAGGTAGGAATAACAACTCAAGAGTTCATCGTCGTCCACAGTCATCAACAGAGCATCCGAAGTGAGTTGCGTACATTCCCAGGGGTTGTAAGGTACCTGCAAGTCTTTCAGTTCTGGAACTGCAACACTTAGTGGTGGAAGATCTTCAAAACGTATTGTCGGTCGTGCCATTTCTACAACGTTACAGAAAAGTATTAATGGAGAATTTTTTAAAACCTATGGACAGTTAGCAAGCACAAGTACAGGACGTAAAAGCCAAAAAAAGTCCTTTAACTCTAGAAACATTGTACGCCTTAACGACGTTTCCCTTTCCAAACAAAAATGTTGAAGAAAAATAATCGAATGTAAAAAGTCGTTTCACATAAAAAAAAAAAAAAACAAAAAAAAAAAAAAACGAACGGGTTTAACCCTTTGCTGTCTGAGACGTCTCTCATTGTCGAGTAAAAATGTCTGGCGTTGGCCAGAGCAAAAGTAAAAAGTCGGGTATGGAACGGGAAGGGTTAAAAAAATATATAATTAATAAATGGGTTTGGTTCTTTCCTTCCTTATTTTTCGCGCCATTTTCTTTCTTCCATTTCAAGCTTTTCGTTGATTGGTTGTCTTTTCGAATTGTTTCATGAATGTTTGAATGCTTGCCTAGTATTCACAAATTCATTTCTTTTTTTACAACAGTCATTGTGTGTAAAGTCGTTTATAACAGTCATTATCACTGTTTTACATTAATTTGTTATTAGAGATCTTTTAAACTGGAAAAAATTACCCGTAGTTCTTATTCATTTGCCTCAAGACCAGCTTTGCAATTTTATAGGCAAAACTTGTCTCTGTACCCAAAAACTGCACTGACAGGTAGGAAGCCAACGTTCTAGTATAATTCGTCTATTTACGGACACATGTTCTACAGTTACAAAGTTTGTTAAAATCCAACATGTGTAATAAAAAAACGTTTACCTGAACTTTTAGTCACGCTCGTTTCTTTCTTAAATGCTTCCACTGCCTCTGTATAGCATGAAAAAGGAGATTGTAAGTATGACTTTTCGGAAATTTTTAATTTGTCTTAATAAATCTTTTTTTTTTTACTTTGTAAGCAAAGATTACGAATGTGATCCTCAAGTATGGCAAATAACGAAATCTCCTTAAAACTATACAATTTGAATATGGTCAACTACTTTCGTTTTACTTTGGAACCTGAAGGTGTTCTGAATAAAGGTAATAACAGATAAATTCACGTGAAACATACAGAAAGCAAAAATCTTGAACCGGACGAATAAGTCCGCTGAAACCATAAGTGGAACCAACCGAGAGAGTTGCATTATGCAACGCTGCAAACATACAAAATGTAAAGGAAAGAAGTCATTACACTGATATCTCGGAGACAGCTTGAAGGAAACTTTCACTCTGAGAAATACCTAAATAATAAACCCAACGTTTGAATACTTCGGTCTAGTGTTATCATCAGGGATGAGTGTGTTCGTCAACAGGAACTTTATTTATATCAGCGTTGAGATGTTAACATCAGTCGAGGTTGATTGTTGTCTGCCGTCCACGTGTATCAAGGAATAGATCTCATTCACCTCTGTTAGCTGCGTTCTTAGTTCTATTTGTGTACCTCGACTTTTGCCAAGCTCTCCTCAAATCGCTGGGGTTGGATGTAAGAACACGTGGCATATTTTTTCCTTTTATATTCTCAACTCAGAACACTTGATAATCCCGAAGTAAAACCGGGGTTTCAACAACTTTATTATGGCATCTACAATACGTCCGCTTACCACTCACATTTAGTTGATAGAACTATGTCCTTAAGGCTTAATTTTCTATAGGCGAAATTAAAAAAATACTTATCAAAGGATTACAGAAAGCTTAAAAAAGATATACCTGCAGGAGGAAAGACCAATTTTACTTTAACTGGGACACCTTGAGCTGTGTATTTGCAGACAGCTGTTTTGTCGTAGCTGTTTGGTGCCTTCAAAAGCCTCTCGAAGTCCATTTCGTGATGGCACTTGTTGCATTGGTGACATTTATTGTAAATTGAGTATCGAAGTTCAGGCCACAATTCCCTCACCATGTTTGCAAAAATCTGGTGAAGACGTATGACAGCTTTCCACAGGCTGTTTAGTTGGCCACTCTTTCCAATCCTGGCTGTAAATTCAATCGTGTCCGTTGGGGAAATATGCTTCGTTACACCAAATTTCACCTCGTCTGCTTCCTCCATATCATAAACTCCAAAGAATCCTTCTTTCCAGTGAAACATGTAGTCCGAACCTTGATGGGAACGGACCCTTTGGCGTTCAAATAGGCCAACAGGAACGCTGCTGTAAAATTTGTACTCACTTTTTGCTTCAAACTCGTCCTTGGATGCAGTTCTTGGCCATTTAGCGTCAATGGCAATTGGACGAGTGTTTGGCGTAAGTGCTGGAATTAACGTGTAGTTCTTGCCAATTTCTTTTCCTTCAATCTCTGCTTCTTTCACCGTCATATGATAACCCACGTCAAAATGATAAAGAAGAGGAGCAAGCTTCTTAAAATCAGTTTCTTCAGGAACAGCCTCATACCAAATGCATCGTAAGAGGGACTCCGGAAGCAGTCCACTTTCTATCAGTTCCTTCTTCTCGATTTCAAACTTTTCGGCGTCCATGTTGCAAACTTTGAAATCTTTTTTGTACTGAAGGTGAGTACGTAAATCGTGGTGAACGACATTCTTGATTAACATGATCAGCCACTGAGGATCTGGAAACACGAAATCTCGAAGCTGTTCTACGTGTTCAAATCGTAAAACCTTTCCAATCTTTACGAGATAAAGGATTACAGAGTTCAGAGTATCTTTCCTGTCAGCAGCGCTCTTAAAAGTTAGATTATGTTCACAAAACCAGCTTTCCATCTTGTTAAATGTTAGGAACCGAGGGCCTTTCCTTTCTGTCATTTCTTTTATCAAGGCCGGCAATGATTCTTCAATTTCGATCCACAATGATGGAAGGGTGGTATTCAGATGAGGAAACAAATCTGTGTCACTTCCAATTCGGAGCAGTTCCTGTCTCAAGAAAACTACACCATCTCCACCAACCTCATCTGTAGATTCAGCAATGTCAAACAATCCCTAAACAAATACACGTTAGAAAACACACCAAGGTGTTCCATTTTAACATAACTTTTGGGGAGTACTTTAGTTAACACACCTTAGAGTGGTAAAAAACACACCTAAGTATGTCTAGGTCCGGAAGAAATCAACAGGCACGGTTGGCTAGAAAGTAGTACATTGAATTCAGATTTTGTATTACTGAAATAAAAGACTGTTGCTCATGTGGTGATGTGAATTCAGTGGTTCTTAGTAATGTAAGATTATATGACAATATGATCATTTTCACATTCCAGTTTGGCAACTTCCGTGTTCCGGACACGAAAAGATAGCTTGCCATCAACTTTCAACTTTCAACTTTTATTCATTTATATTGAGCAAATATCAACTGAAAGTTTTCAAATACGCATTACAACAAGTATCCCTAAATAGTAACAATATAAAATATAAATATACTAATACTAATGATGTAAAATAATTATATACTACTAACTGGAAACAAATATGAACTAATAATAAAAATAAAATATACTACTCTAATATACATATAATAAAATAGATAATTATTAAATTCAGAGTTCCTAAATTTAAAAATAAATATTAAATATTTAATTTAGATCAAAACAAAGGCCACTCCAAAAAGATATGTCTTTAGCTGTGATTTAAAAGTAGTGATGCTTGCAGAGGACCTAATATAATTGGGAAGTTTATCCCAAAGTTTCGGTGCAGCAAGGCTAAACGACCTATCACCAGTGTGCCCAATGATTTAACTTTAGGAAGATCTAATACCAAGCTATTATTAGATTTTAAATTATGATTTGATGGTTTCTTAAAAGTGACTAAATCGCATATATAAGATAGTGCTAAAAGATTAATTGCTTTAAATGTAAGTAAAAGTATTTTAAATTGAATTCTATATTTTACTAGCAGCCAGTGCAAAGTCATAAAAAGAGGAGTAACATGGCAGAATTTGCTTTCTTGTAAAATGAGTCTTGCAGCAGCATTCTGGATTCTCTGGAGTTTTTGTAGTTGGTATGCTGGAATATTGTAAAACAAACTGTTACAATAATCCAGTCTTGATGAAATAAACGCATGAATCAATGTCTCCGTAGATTCCTTAGATAGGTAGCGACGGATTCTTCTAATGTTATAAAGATAATAGAATGCTACTGAACACTTCTTAGTAATGTGGGCATCCATTGATAGCTTCCTGTCAAACCACACCTTGGGGTGTGGTTTGACAGTAGATATGAAGATAGATATGAATATATGAAGGAATGATATGAAGGAATGTTGGAAAAACCTGCTATAAAATTTTGAGCTTGGTATTACCTGCATTTATTAATTTAAATTTTGCATTGTTTTACTATTTTGTTCATTTCTTATGTTCATACGGTGAGCTATTAGTGCATTACCGTGAATTCATTAGGCAAATTAACTGTCTTGTGAAAAATCCTTAAATTTAAAAAATACAAAGCTTTATTCAGCCGAATAGTTAGTGAGGTTAGTCAAATTAATTTTCAACTAGGGGGACTACCAACACCTCTACCCCTCTCCCCGAGCCCACAGCAACTCTCAGAAGCACCGTAAAAAACACACCTTGATATGTTACAAACCACAACATGAAAAGTTAAGAAACACACCTTGGTATATTTCAAAACACACCTTTAAATAGCACACCTTGAGGGCACACTTCTTATCTGATACAAAGATTGTTAATTTAACACACTTTTGAAGTAAAATGCACCTTTGCACGTGACACACCTGTTACATTAACGCTACCTTCAAACACTAACACACTTTTCAAATAACACACCTTCACTAGTTGGTTTGCCAAGCTACAGCCCTTGTTGAACTGGAATTACGAGTCAAAGGCGAAGCATGCATGTTCTCTTTCATGTTCAAATTTTTTCCATACTCATACTCATACTAATCCTGCTGTAACTATTCAAGCAAATGTTATTCATGATTTGTACGAATGTGAAGAGCAAGTTGACTCATGGTCCAAGACAAAATTAAGAAGGCGGCAATGTCTTTTTCACCGACCTTTATGACCAGTTGTGATCTTCTTTTGCAAATTTCCAGAAAATTATGTTTATATTTTGTGTTTTACTTTGGTTTTAGACTAATGATATTGAGTTTAATGATCAACATCATTTGAAAGTACTCCTTTCAATTTTTTTTCACCAGTTTTTGTCATCAACTCCTGGTAATGGCAAATATTGCAATCTTCCCTTAGTTACATGACTTAGATGTAAACCACATTAACCAAGCTATCATTAATGAGCTTCATCTGGCCTGTGAAACCAATATAGCTGCTGCATCAACTACCACACATATTTCATTAAGTGCATAATATTATGCATTAAACTAAACACCCTAAGCTGTGCTATACAACACACCTTAAGTTGCAATGAACATCTCATCTTATCATTTATTTATTTACATGTAGCTTAAGGTGTGTAGAATAGCAATATTGAATGTATGTTAAATTTCACACCTTAAGGTGCTTTAACTTAAATACCTTAGTTGGTCTTAAAAAGGGTTGCCAATGTATGTAGAAAACCACATCAAGGCATGTTCAAAACTCACCATGGTGAGTGGGAAAACACACCTTAATATGTTTCATAACACAATTTTGTATGGTGTGCTTAATTTTGGACAATAAGTTTTGCTAAAATGTGCACATAGAGACAAGACCTTGTCACTTACTGTTCTGCGACGTCTCCCCATTTCATCTTCGGAATCTTCGTATGTTCGTCCCGCAGATGCAACAACAATTACTGTTTTCGAGTTAACGGGACGATTTTTGTGATCTGATGCAGAGATAAGGCTGCTGGGGAGAACCGGTCTCTCTGTTGTCGTTAACTCAAGCTTCTGAATTCGATTGCTGTTGTAAAGATCCGTATTATCAATCTGCTCTTTATCCCTTTTTATTGCCACTATATCAGTAGTTTCTTGTTTGGTAATTTCTTTCAACATATGCTCACATCTATCTGTTGCAATCCCTTTTTCAACTCGATCAGATTTTGTTGCAACAGCCATTATTATTGGCCGCAGTACAATGCTCTTTAACTCATCGATCCACTTGCCAGCATTTTCATGATATGATTTATCAGTCATTTCATACGCTGACAAATCTAAAACCAAAAGAAACAAGGAATGTTCTTCAACGAAGTAATGGCTTACACTTTGGTACTCCATGTGACCACCGAAGTCCCAGATTTCTAGTTCAAGATCTTCATTCGTCGGATCGGGAAACCACTTTCTAATCTCAACACCTTCAGTCCTCTCCTCCGGTTTTGTCAACTTTGACTGTCCCATCAATAAACTGTTAATCAAACTCGTCTTTCCAGCACCAGAATTTCCAATCACCTGCACTCTAAGCCGTTTAGAGTGAACTGTACCAAACTTGGCAATGTCTTTGAAATATTTCAATATCGCATTTGGGTTGTCGCAGATAACTTGTGGTGGCTTACCTAGCACATTGTCTTTAAGGTTAAATTCCACATTGTGGGCGATTAAGGTGGTAAAACTTTCAGGCAATTCTTTTAGTTTGTTTGAACTCATATCACAGTAGGAAAGTCTAGGAAGTTCAAATATACCATTTGGTACATGATCGATTCCACAATTGTTTAACCGTATTGTTCTCAGTTGTGACGTAGTTTGGATGGAAAATCCTTTGTTACCAAAATTATTGAAGGAAAGGTACAGATCTTCTAAACTAATGCAATTATCTAGTCCATCCGGGTACTTTTCAAGACTACACCTACTCATATTTAGCTTCTTCAAATTCTTCAGTCCACTAATAGAAAATGGCTGCTTGCCTAGGTCGCTGTTCCCCCAAAGGTCCAGATCTTCTAAACTAACGCAATTTTCCAATCCATCCGGGAACTTTTCAAGACCACACTCACTCATATTTAGCTTCTTCAAATTTTTCATTTCAGTAATTGAAAATGGCTGCTTACCAAGGTCCTTGTTCCCCGAAAGGTACAGATCTTCTAAACTAATCCAATTTTCCAGGCCATCCGGGAACTTTTCAAGACCACACCCACTCATATTCAGCTTCCTTAAATTCTTCGGTCCAGTAATAGAAAATGGCTGCTTGCCAAGGTCGCTGTTCCCAAAAAGGTCCAGATCTTCTAAACTAATACAATTTTCCAGTCCATCCAGGAACTTTTCAAGACCACACATCCTCATATTCAGCTTCTTCAAATTCTTCAGTCTAGTATTAGAAAATGGCTGCTTGCCAAGGTCCTTGTTTTCCCAAAGGTCCAGATCTTCTAAACTAATGCAATTTTCCAGTCCATCCGGGAACTTTTCAAGACGACACCTACTCATATTCAGCTTCTTCAAACTCTTCAGTCCACTAATAGAAAATGGATGCTTACCAAGGCCGTTGTTCCCCTCAAGGTTCACATCTTCTAAACTAATGCAATTTTCCAGTCCATCCGGGAACTTTTCAAGACTACACTCCCTCATATTCAACTTCTTCAAATTCTTCAGTCCAGTAATAGAAAATGGCTGCCAGCCAAGGTCATTGTTCCCTGAAAGTTCCAGATCTTCTAAACTAATGCAATTTTCCAGGCCATCCGGGAATTTTTCAAGATTACACTCACTCATATCCAACTTCTTCAAATTCTTCAGTCCAGTAATAGAAAATGGCTTCTTGCCAAAGAAGTCGTTCATCCAAAGGTACAGATCTAAATTAATGCAATTTTCCAATCCATCCGGGAACTTTTCAAGACCACACTCACTCATATTTAGCTTCTTCAAATTTTTCATTTCAGTAATTGAAAATGGCGGCTTGCCAAGGTCTTTGTTCCACGAAAGGTCCAGATCTTCTAAACTAATGCAATTTTCCAGTCCATCCGGGAACTTTTCAAGACCACACAAACCCATATTCAGCTTCTTCAAATTCTTCAGTCCAATAATAGAAAATGGCTGCTTACCAAGGTCCTTGTTCCAGAAAAGATCCAAATCTTCTAAACTAATGCAATTTTCCAGTCCATCCGGGAACTTTTCAAGACCACACATCCTCATTTTCAGTTTCTTCAAATTCTTCAGTCCAGTAATAGAAAATGGCTGCTTGCAAAGGTCGTTGTTCCCTAAAAGGTCCAGATCTTCTAAACTAATGCAATTTTCCAGTCCATCCGGGAACTTTTCAAGACCACACAAACTCATATTCAGCTTCTTCAAATTCTTCAGTCCACTAATAGAAAATGCCTGCTCACCAAGGTCCTTGTTCCCTGTAAGGTCCAGATCTTCTAAACTAATGCAATTTTCCAGTCCATCCGGGAACTTTTCAAGACCACACAAACTCATATTCAGCTTCTTCAAATTCTTCAGTCCAATAACAGAAAATGGCTGCTTGCAAAGGTCCTTGTTCCCTGAAAGGTTAAGATCTTCTAAACTAATGCTATTTTTTAGTCCATGCGGGAACTTTTCAAGACCACACTTCCTCATGTTCAGCTTCTTCAAATTTTTAAGTCCACTAATAGAAAATGCCTGCTTACCAAGGTCCTTGTTCCCTAAAAGGTCCAGATCTTCTAAACTAATGCAATTTTCCAGTCCATCCGGGAACTTTTCAAGACCACACAAACTCATATTCAGCTTCTTCAAATTCTTCAGTCCACTAATAGAAAATGCCTGCTTACCAAGGTCCTTGTTCCCTAAAAGGTCCAGATCTTCTAAACTAATGCAATTTTCCAGTCCATCCGGGAACTTTTCAAGATCACACCGACTCATATCCAGCTTCTTCAAATTCTTCAGTCCAGTAATAGAAAATGGCTGCTTTCCAAAGTCCTTGTTCCCCGAAAGGTACAGATCTTCTAAACTAATGCAATTTTCCAGTCCATCCGGGAACTTTTCAAGACCACAGTACCTCATATTCAGCTTCTTCAAACTCTTCAGTCCAGTAATAGGAAATGGCTGCTTACCAAGATGGTAGTTCTCCTTGATGTCCAGATCTTCTAAACTGATGAGATCTTCCAGTCCTTCAGGATAAGCATCTAAGTTACATCTTAAAATGGTAAGTCGCTTGAGTTTCACAAGTTCACGAACTGAAACTGATTGGTCCTGGAAATCATTGAAATATAACCCAAGTACCTCCAGCTCTATCATCGTGGTTATGGCCGAAGGAAAGATCACCAGTCCGCAGTTGTATAGGACTAGTTTTCGTAGATTTGAAACATTGCAGGATAACTGGAAATAATCACCAATCGGATCATCAAAGATGAATAAATCTTGAAGATTGTGTAGTTGATCCATTTCTGTCAGTAAAATCTTCTTTCCATCGGCACATAACAAGAACTTTTCAAGCTTTGACATATCCTTGAGAGAAATTTTACGGTATTCTGATGAAACGTGAAGCTGAATTACTTCACATCCCGACGTTTCTAGAGTAATATCCTGTAAAGAAATTTCAGGGAAACTTTCGACGTATTTTGTCGATCCTCCCCTTCCAACATTTACAGTTAACGTGTCTCCTGGTTCCCCACTCGCAATAATCAGTTCTTCTAAATCATTAACAGTGTCCCTGTCAAGACGATTAATTACACCAGTTTCATAATGTCTCAGTGTAAGTCGCCGCAATTTCTTTTTGCTTAAAGGGAAAAGTGGATCTTGTAACAATACTTTGCATCGTATGTCCAGACGAATTAGACCATGCTGATTTGTCTCGAGCTGGCAGGTCTTCCACAAGTATTTGTTGTATTCGAATCTTTTGTAAGCTGGGTTGTCGTCCTTGCACTCGTCAAATGTGCTTATTGAAACATGGCAACCCAAACTACCGATGCTATTTTCCAGCCATGTGGGCACACTTCGATGAAAAAGCAGAATTTTCTTGACTTGTGGATTGTTTAAAACTTCGGAAGGGATAGATTCCTCGGAAACACCGGTAGCTCTAAGGTCAATCACTTCTCCGCTCTCATCATTGTTTGAACAGTTGAAAACGTTTCGAGTCAAATAACTTTCACCCATTTTCAAGACCTCTTTCGTTAAAATGTAATAGTGCTTCCTTGAATTTAAATGGTATCAAAAATTTACGCAAAACTCTAAGAACACCGTGAAGGAAAAATGTCGATTTTCGATTTACTCCTGTAAATGCAAACAGAATGTGTTCTTATATTTCAACTGGAAAAAATTGGTTTAGATATTGTTAAATGAAAAATGAGATCCATTGACGAAGACTAAAACAAATAAAAGACAAATACCACAAAAAGTAACAAGGGAGTTCATGCAAACACTACGGCAACGTCTTCTCTAACGTGTTCATACAATAGAAATTTTCATTCAAGAAAGGAATTAACCAAATTCTAGTCCCAAGTGTATTTTCAACGCCTCCTACTTTTGCACGCTACTTCGTCCAGAGCATTTTCGCTGTTTCATAGCTACGATGGTACATAGTACGTGGAAGATCTTTGGTCATTTAAATGATTATAAGAAGATCAGAGCTGCCGAGGAAAGTTTCAGAGGAGTAAAAATAGCATTGACAGTTCATTACACCGTTAATCGAATGTTATTCTACCAAAATACTGAAAAATTAATCTATTTTCGTAAACGGCGTCGCTCTACTAGCTTGCTTAAACTCTCTGCTGTTTCATATTGTACGGAATGTAGATTTCAACAAAGAAGGATTGTTTATGGGAGAAACTCATGAACGATCTGTGGATAAAGTACTTGTTTATTGATGTGGATGTATACGAAGAATAAACTTGAATAAAGGACAAATATGACTTTAAAACAACACTCGCACAAAAATAAATAAGGCACTGGGGTTTATACAACAGTATAGTTTACTATCTGTAGTGTAGGCTTGGGCAACGCACATACTATCAGGGTCACCACCCAAATTGTATTCTTTCTGACCACTTTTGTCTTTCACATCAAGTTATCATTTACTATGGAATAACAGCTAACCTAATTACAACGGTGAACACTTCACTCATTTACACACCAACAGAATTAAAAACTTCCAGAAAAAATTACACAATAAATAAGAGAACCTTAAAAGTTGACCTCTTCCGCTATTCATAGATTCTCAGTCCAACTAGCACTGTTGGTCCTTCGCTCCATCTAGTATTTCGCTCAACTAAATAACAAAATTAAGACTGATATGGTAGTTATTACACGAAAATCTTGATTGAAAGACGAATATTAGTGTTCAGCAAATGACTTCAAGGGATGACGTGAGGACTGATGAAAGGTTTTAAAAATTTATTAATAACGTTTCGTTCCTTTAAAGCGCAACATGATCACAGCGGTATAAGATCATTACAAGAAATATGTATGTACACACATATATATATACATAAACCAAAGGTGAGGACCAGTATATGTATGTATATATGTATATATATACATATATATACATATATATATACATATATATATATACATATATATATATACATATATATATACATATATATATATATATATATATATACTCCTTTGAGTATTTTTAAAGGATATTTTAATTATTAAGTAATGCTATGTATATAAGGAGCATCTTCTACCTTGTAGTTCTTATTGTTGACAAAGGGGCAGCGCCCGAAACGTTGAAATAAAGCTTTTTTAAAAGTTTTATCTTGTCAGATATATATATATATATATATATATATATATATATATATATAGATAGATAGATAGATATAGATAGATATATAGAGAGATAGATAGATAGATAGATAGATAGATAGATATAGATAGATATATAGAGAGATAGATAGATAGATAGATAGATAGATAGATAGATAGATAGATAGATAGATAGATAGATAGATAGATTGATTGATTGATTTTTATTTAATCACGGTAATTCTATCAGAAATAAAATTACAAAGGAATTTTAGCTCTGGTCTACCTAGAAGCCGTATGAATAATATAACGTATTTACATATTTTTTTTTTTTTTTTTTTATGAATATATTTACATATATACAAAGGACTAATTACAGTTGTTTTTAATGTTGTCAATGCAAAAGTTGCAGTTCCGAATATCTCGCTTGAATTTGTTTAAATCCTTTTCATTTCTTAGTGAACTCGGTAATGAATTCCACAAGATTGATCCTGAGACTGCAAAGCTGTTTCTGTAGGTTTTAGTTCTTACTTTTGGTATCTGGAGAGTATTATCAGATCTGAGGTTATAAATGTTTGTCCCAATTTGTTTGTCAAACATTTCACTTAGATAGGATGGAGTTTGGCCATTGGCAACCTTATGCATCATAATTGCTTTTTGGCATTTTCTATTATGATCCAGAGTAGACCATTTTAGGTTTAAAAAGACATCACAAGTATGGATAGAATATGGTGCCCCAGTTATGATGCGGGCTGCACGGTTTTGTAGTTTTTGGAGCTTATCAATAAGTGTTTTATCAATGCTATCCCAAACAACAGAACAATAACTGAAATGTGGTTCAACAATAGCATTGTAAACCATTGTTAGCAGCTCCTGGTTAAGAAAAGGCTTGGCTTTCTTCATAATTCGTAAGTTTGTTTTTATTTTGCTAATGATATTTTTAATATGTCTTTTCCAATTTAAATTTTCATCAATTGTAAGACCCAGACATTTGACCTCCCTAGCTTGTTTTAAAGCCATTCCATTAATTGATAAATTTAGTTGGTTTGATAAGCTGGCTATTCTTTGCCAGGAACCAATTATCATGTACTCAGTTTTAATGACATTCAGTGTCAGTTTATTGACACAAAGCCAATCTACTACACATTCAATGTCTTTATCAAGCATAGATTTAATTTCTGAAATAGAAGAACCAGAAGCAGTTAGGTTTGTGTCATCTGCATACATTCTGGTTGAACTGCATTTAACACAGTTAGGGAGGTCATTGATATAAATCAGGAATAGTAATGGCCCCAGGATAGTACCTTGGGGGACACCACATAAAAGTTGTTCTGGATCTGAGAGATTTCCATTTACCGTGCAGATCTGCACTCGGTCGTTGAGATAAGACTTAAACCAGTCAACTGTAGACTGACTTAGGCCAAGGTATTGTAATTTCCTTACAAGAATAGTGTGATCAACGGTATCGAAGGCCTTTTTCAGATCTAAGAATAAGACACCATTTAAGAGTTTTCTATCTATGTTGAAACACCATTCATTAGTTAAATCTAGCATGGCTGTGGTGGTAGAAAATAATGATCGGAAACCAGACTGTCTGGGATTTATCAAATTGTTTTTGGTTACATAGTCGTCTAGTTGGTCATACACGATTTTTTCAAAGATACGTGCAACCGCTGAGATGACTGAAATTGGTCGGTAGTTGTTTACATCACAGTGGTCACCCACTTTGAAAATTGGTGTGACCCTAGCAATTTTCCAGTCATTTGGAAAAATCTTTGTTTCAAGTGATAGATTGAATATGGCACTCAAGGATTCATAAATATATGGTGCTGATAATTTTAGAATTTTGTTAGAAATTTTATCAATTCCTACAGCTTTTCTATCTTTACTGGTTTTTAGTAATTTCAAGACAGTAGTAGGCAGGATTTTTTTAAAGCTAAAAGTGGAATTGGTTTTATTTAGATAATCTTCAAATGTTTTACTCCTGTTTGGTTGCGGTATCTCTGATGCAAGATTTGGACCAACCTTAACAAAATGGGTGTTCAAAGAATTTGCAATAGTCTTGGTGTCAGTAATGCTTTCAGATGAAGAAAGGTTAATTTTTGTTATTTCAGTGCTTTTAGCCTTTTTGCCAATCAGATCATTCAATACTTTCCAGGTTCCTTTTTGATTTCCTGAGTTATTTCTGATCTCATTTTTATAGTAAGCCTTTTTTGTCTTTTTTATCTCCAGATTAACGGCATTCTTTTTTTGTCGAAAAAGCATCCAATCAGTCTGTGAGTTAGATTTGAGTGCTTTTTTCTTCAGAATATCTCTAGCATACATTTCTTGTTTGAGTTTTTTATTAATCCAAGGTGATGGAGAGTTGCGTACTCTTTTGACTCGACATGGAGCATGTCGGTTCAAAATAACCTCTATTTTAGTTTTCCATTCATCCCATGCATGGTTTATATCATGAGAATTTTGGAATGTTTGCCAATCAGTGTTCTTGATGTCTAGAAGGAAATCATTTTCACTAAAATTCTTATAGTCCCTATATTCAACAAATCGTGGGGGACCTTTTTGGCAAGAAAGCTTCCGAACAGCAAAAATTAGATTATGGTCACTGATTGCTGTAGTAATGACTCCATGATGAGTTAGATTTTCTTCACTGTTAGTAATTAAATGGTCAATTAATGTTTTGGTACTCTCAGTAACACGAGTTGGGCTGTCAATTAATTGAGATAATTGATAAATATCTAATAAATCCATCAGCTTTGTTGTTTGTGGTTTAGTGTTAGTAGCAAGAAAGTCGCAATTTAAATCACCGAGGACATAGTACTCTTTGTATTGAGAATCAGCTTTTTTTAAGAATTCTTCAAATTTGTCAAAGAGCTCATCTGAGGATTTGGGTGGTCTATACCAGGTTGTAAAGAGGAAAGGATAAGAGTTTGGTTTAATTATTTCAATTGAAATCATTTCTAAGCCTTCCTCTTCAAAGCACAATTTTCTTGTGAAATTAATTGTGTTTCGAATGTAAATACAGACTCCACCTCCTGATTTATCCCTGTCTTTTCTAATACAGGTATAGCCATTTATGTTTGTTATATGTTCATCATCATATTGATCTAGTTTTGTTTCATTTATGGCTAACACATCAAAATTATTATTTATTAGGTTAATCTGTAATTCATCGATATGTTTTGAGAGACTATTTACATTCAAGGAACCCATCTTAAAACCTCGAATTTTAGAAAGGTCCGTATCTGGAGTTAGTACAGGCTGTGTTGTAGGATTTTGATGTGATGTATTATTTGCATTGACAACATTTATGTATCAATAATTTATATAATTTCTTAAGTTAGCTGCTAGGGTGTGCAAACCCTTAGTGTTGAGATGTAGTCCACCTGCATTCAGACATATCTGTTGAATATTGTCATTCTTAATAAAGTCACAGTTATTAATTACACATAGCTGTTCAAGCAGATTATTAGTTTGCAGAACTTTTTCAAATAATGGTTTGTCATTCCTATGAATAACAGACGAGACTGTGATACTTACAGTAGGGTGTTGTGTTTTGATCCCACTAATAACATCTGACATTTTCTCCTTTATGGTTTGTGGATTGTCTCTGTGGAGGTTGTTTGTGCCAGCATGGATTATGACGTGGTCGGGCTTTCTTTTCAGGATAGGCTTGACATAGTCTTCCAGATCTTCTATTGTCGCACCAGGAAAGGAATTCGATGTTACTTTGCAAGATTTTGATAATTTTTTCCCGTTAATGAGTTTAGTCATCGAGTCACCAACGACGACAATATGTCTCTTCCTTGGGGTTTGGTTTGGTCTGCCATTCGGTTGGTCATTTTGGGAATTTCTTGGCCCTTGAGGGGTTTTCTTGTTGTATACGTCTTGGTTTCCAGCAGCATCTGTTAGTTTAAGTTTGCCAGTATCGACTCGGCAGCTACTGTCGTCGGTTTTCTTCGTCTTTGTAGATTGATCATGCCTTTGACTTTGGTTTGCATTCCGTTTCTTCCCTCGAACCTCAATCCAAGGATTTTTGTTGGACGAGATTTCTTTTGTTGATTGGTTGGATTCACATTCTTGTCTAAGCAATTTGATGACAGCTAATAGGTTGTCCCGTTCAGCTTCGAGTTTCTCAATTTGTGATTTTAGGTTGCTGCATGAATCACAATCGAGCTTGGCATTTGAATTTTCGGTACTTCTGAATTTACTTTCGAGGCAGTTCAATTTACTCCATAATTCAGCGATTGATGAAGAGTTCTTTTCACAGCCCGAACATATATGTTGGTGAGAGTTTTCTAGTTCGAGAGAGTTCGATTCGTTTGCTTCGGATTTGTTGTTGTTGTTGTTGGATAATTCAACATGGCCGTCGTTCTTCACCGCCGCCGCCACGTGGTCTGTAACATCGGCTGGATTTGTCGAGTTATCGAAAGACACGATTAGTTTTCTGATCGCTTCATGTTTTGCCCCTTGGACATTGAGAGTTTTGGTCCCAGGATAGAAGCAAATGGTAACAGATTGACTTTTAAAAACATAAAAACCACCGTTGTTTGTTGTATGTGACCAAGCGCCCTCTAAGTTCAGCTGATTCGCCACGAAGAGTTTAAGGCTTTCAAGGTCGTCTAGCCATTTAATCCTTGCCCTGTGATTAGTCCATTCGATTAGGATTGGAATTCTGCTAATATCTTCTACACTTTCAACGTCAACTAGGTCGTGTTCGTCTCGATCAACAGAGCGCGATTCGTTCGTGCTACACGCCGCCATATTGATATAGATAGATAGATAGATAGATAGATAGATAGATAGATAGATAGATAGATAGATAGATAGATAGATAGATAGATAGATATAGATATAGATAGATACAATACAATCAGTTTCTATATTGTCTTTATGTAGAGTGCTCAATATCTTGTAAGATAGAGCAGATATATGAAATGAATAAGCTTAAAATTCTGGGTTGTTACTCTCACGTCTTAAAGAGACGTGAAACTCTGAGTAACAACCCAGAATTTTAAGCTTGTTCATTTCAGATATAGATAGATAGATAGATAGATAGATAGATAGATAGATAGATAGATAGATAGATAGATAGATAGATAGATAGATAGATAGATAAAATAGTAAATTTAAAATAAAGCTAGCGAACAGACGCACAAATAGTCAACAAAATCGCAGGAATGTCCATCGGATTATTCAACAAAATATTCATATTCTGACATAAGGAACATAAAAAGTTTTAACTTCGATTTCGCTGGCTATAAAACATTTTGTTCTTAAATGGTTTGCTGGAGATTTGTAATATGTTTGTTTTTTCCCAATACGTCCATAAATCACGTTGCTTGTTGGTGTACAGAACTTAATTACTGATTACTGTCACTTGATTCAGACGGGAGACCAAACGTCAAATTTCAAATTTCTCAATTTTTCAAAACATTTCGTTTTACCTTACAGTTGCGGAGTTCAGTTCGACCTCCCGAAACTGCGATTTTTATTTCATATCCACCGCTTGATGTAAACATTAGAAAGGTCAAGTAACACAGAGTTGATTAATTTTACTTTAAGTTAGGCACCGGAATTGAATTGAAAAATAAGTACCATCCCAGCCAACCGCTCTAATTACTCGATCACGTTTCCTGTTTTTGTCAACAGCTTCGCCAACAAGGCACCGGAAGGATGTGCCCATTAAATTTCACTCAACTGGTCTTATAATTCTGAGAAATATCACACAAAACTTAATAAAATACTTCAGGATCACTCTCAGAGGGACTAAAATGCAGAATTTTTTTAGTTGTCTTACTCCTAGGGCAAAAATTCTCCGTTCCTGTGCTATATGATCTCAGTAGACCTCCCCCAGGAAATCTTCTCGTTCGGCTGGGATCTGCACACTTACTTGCTTAAGGCTACGACTAGCACTCGTTCTCAACCACATATAAAAACGCTTTCCAACTGTTGGCTCTTTTCTTGACTTTTATATGACAAATAGCTCCCATTTTACCGTTGTCTGGTCGGTTATAGATGCACTGGAAACGTCAACATAGAATAAAAATTCGCTCCAAAGTGAGACTAGGTCGAGTGGCTCACTAATGTTCTTACCAAGCTATGACGTCTTCTGTGTGTCCATAACTGAAAGAAGGAAGACAACATAGAAAACGTTCGTTTTACACAGTTAAAACGAAGTTAAAGCTCTCGTAAAATTTTTAGGGTATCGACCATCCATCATCTATGATCTGCACAATAAAAAAACAAAGCCATTACACTGCTTGGTGATATTGGATTGTGTACTCTCATTGGCTCGTAGAAATCACACCACTGTATGCTTCGTTCATCAAGTCATCACTACAATCTGTTCTACAACAAATCTGATCTATTTGCCCATAGAATTCCATTCCTTTCAGAATATTCTTAGCACAGTCCTCTTTGAGTTACGATTTAAACTTGAGATAACTCTGACTCCAATATGAATCCACCAACTGATGGTTCTAAACGATCACTATGGATAAAGCCGCCGTCGCACATTGCTTCCAGCTCTAAATTTGAATCCCTCAAGTCATAGCACATTGGCCAACCTGGGGTTTGAAAACACGACTGAGGTGGTCCTCGCACGCTACTTTAGGACACTTGTAGAAGCAAAAGTTTGCTTATAACGCTTATGTTTAATTTGAACTATTTATACCATGAGAAGATTTTGTTCTGCTGGTATCAATTAGACATAAGAAAACGGAGTTAGAAGTGTATATCTCACTCTTCACAGATACACATTGGTCTGTGCGAGACCTGTCCAAAACACTTTCCAATCACGAACATAAATTGAACTTTCAAAACATCCCACACAATGTGAGTTGAGACCATAACCGATAAAATTATTCGTGATCCATACCTCATTAATTTTCTTAAACCTTGTGTTACGAGCACTGCTCATCCCACTATAATACCTTTTCAGTATTTCACCATGTTTCCTTACTGAGAGGAACGTGTTTTGTTTAAAGAAAAAGACACTTTCCACGTTAGAAAAGGGCACAAAAATGGCTGCGAAAACATTCCCGTAATGTTCCACAGTTTCGACGTTCTTGTGCCTTTTCGTTCTTTGTGGTGTAAGTTTACCATCAGTATTCACGCTGATATTTGGAGGTTATGCTCAGATTAGGGTCAACAGAAATAGTTAAACCTGGGCCAAACGAAGCTGCAATTTATTACAAACCAATGTCCGTGCAGAGACTTCGTTGACGCGAGCCTAATTAAAACAGTTTATATAGAAGATAAATGTCTCCAATTTCCTGCGAGGGATGTAGTTTCTAAACCAATTAACACAAACAACCAGCATTGGCGACCAAAAGTAAGCGAAAAATTCGACAAAAATTTCAATCTTGCACGAATTTGCTTCAAGCCAGTGCAAGTCTAGGACATACCATGATGTAACTTCTGACATTTTCGAAGTCAGTGAATCCATTGGAAAGTTCGAATGCTATCCATTCATCCATACCGCTATAAAGAATTCTATTAGTACCATGAAAAGTTCAAAACGAAACCGGAACATATGGCATGTAAGATAACCTTGAACCGCAAACATGCGTTTGCTTGCGAAACCTCCTGTCATAGCGAAGGACTACTTTCAAATTAATGGTCTGCCAAAATACTTAAGGTTGATAGCGGTGAGAGGTGAGTAGTAGATTCGTATTCTAAGAAAGTTTCAGTATCAATCTTTATCTTAAAGATACCATAAACCATAGTAAATGTCTCAACAATTCACCTATCATAAGTTAGTGTGTTAACTTACCTCTCCCATGTTCTCGGTATATTTTGCTTGGATGAATGGATGAATGTTCCCAACTTCTAGGTTGACTAACAGCTCATCTGCTTCGCTTCTAAAACAAAATGTCACCTCCAAAACTTACTTAACTTCTGCCTATGCTCCAATGGACGGCGATAAAAGGATGGACTTAAGACAAATGTTAACGGCTGCCAGCCGAATACTTCATTACTACAAATGAGTGTCATTTGACTGATTTATGAGACGACCAAAGCTACCTTGCTCTTCATGACCTCTCGTTTTTACAATACGATCAGTTTCATTCTTGAACTCTTCCTTGATAACCTTGGCTTAAGCTGTGCACCAAAGAACTTAAATATGCTCCTTCATTTTTCATACCAACGAATATCCTCCAAATCTTTCAAGTTAAACTTGCAGATATGCACAAAGTTTTGAAATCAACTTGAACTACGTGCATGTTGAATACGTACTGAACTTTCAAGGGCGAATTCACGAATTTAAAAGAGAATTGTCGGCAATCAATTGCCAGTTCCATTTATTACGCCTGTTGAGCAAAACTACCATAATACTTTGCAATACTGTCTCGTTAATGTAAATGTTTGATTCCTAAGTTAGTATTCTTTACCAATCATGCATTTATATGTTTATTTACAGTAAACTTCATAAGTCACGGTAAATACTAAAAAAACTCTTTTCCTAAAAGGAAACGATTCTTTTGATTTCCTTATTCATTGTGGTAGTATGCCATCAGTATCCAAGGCTGATGTTTGCAGATCACAGTTGTCTACCAACTCTCTCGGATCAGAGTCAGTTGAACCAGTTAAACCTGGGTCACACCAAACGGCAAGGCACTGGAAATCAATCTACGTTGAGTTTCTTGAAGGCTTTGCCAAACGAGATTTAATAAGTTTAAATAGAACGTGAATGTACGAATTTCCTTCGAGATTAAAGTTTATAAAGCCACGAACAAAAAACAATGTCAGATGTAGCCACGAAAGTTTAAATCCGCTCATATTTTCTTCAAATCAATACAAGCAGATAACCCAGATGTATGTCAAAAATTCGGCGATTTACATACTTGTTTGTTCAAAGACTTACCTTGACCTGACTCCAGACATTTTTGAAGCTCCAACAATCCATTGGGCAGCTCAAATATTATCCAACCATCTACACCGCTTTTTAAATCTGTTTAATCAAGCGAACTTCTAAACGAAAGCGGAAGATATGGCGTAAGACTGACTGGCTTGAACCTCAAGCTTACGACAGCTTGCGAAACCTGCTGTTACAGCGAGTAAATAATTTCAAATTGTCTGTCAAAATACCGAAGATTGATAGCGCTGAGAGGCGAGCTGTTCTTTCATATTCTAGCAACTTATCAGCTTAAATACTCCGATGGAAGACGGTGCAAATGTCTCAATGATTCACCTTCCATGCAAGAGTTCGCCTTTTAACTAACCCCTCTCATATGTGCTTGGTATATTTTAACAGGATGACTGAATGTTCCCAACTTGAAGACTGATTAATGGCTCAACTGATTAACTTCCAAAGCAAAACATCGCTTCCAAAACTTTCGTTACCTCGAGACGCTCAGATTGAACTGTCGATTATGCTCAAATGGACGCCCATAAAACGCTGGTAACTTAATACAGGAAATTCTCTCTATCCTGTCATTTTATCATGCCACAATCTGATTATTCTACATTCCTTCACAGTAATAACAATCCACGTTGTTTCTATTTCCAGAATTGTTTTATAAGAATAGGCAAAATCTACCTTGCACGACGTGATTTCTAGTTTTAAACATACGATCTTTCACTTAATCTTAAAAAAGGATATATCTGAAATGATATCTATTAATATCTCGAAGTACTTGGACTTTGATGTTTTGACAGTAGAATGAAGACAAACCCCTACAACTTGGGTCAAAAGTTCAAGACTGAACGAACTAAGCATCTGTCATCAAGATATAATTTAATGAAGTAAGAATTCTTCAAAGAGTTTCTTTTCTGTATTGGAGGAGAAGATTATGCTTAGACCTTGTTCATATCACAGGTTGTCGGTGGTATGCGTAAGCGTATACTTAGTGTATGATCGTTTGTCACTCATAATGAGGGAGCCAAATAATTTATAATGTGATATACAGTAAAACTCGCCTAAGTCGGATTCGATTGTGCTTCAAAATTTTATCCGAGTAAAGCAAAATCCGAGTTATGTGTTACTCGGCTATAAAGTTAAAAATCAACGGGACTTTTTTGATGCATCCGAGAGAGCCCAAGATCCTAGTTTAGCGAGTCCGACTTAGGCGAGTTTTACTGTATTTAATATAAAATAGCATCGATTGTCAACGAAATTCTTCAAAAGGGGTGTTGGAGCTTTCTCCCCAAGAAATTTCAAAATTTAGAAACCTTTTAGTGTCTATTTTCAGAACTCTAATGATCACCCTGATGATCTCCTGCAGCAGAACCCTATGGAAACCCTTGGATAATGTGAAGTTCACACTTTCCTATCCTTTTCTTCTATCCCAATATGGCACTTGTGTATTTGCTTCAGACTACAATTTTCGTTAAAACTGTCATTGGTTTTTATAGGTCTTCAGTCCGTTAAGGTTTGTTCCTCATGTTACTTCTTATACTGAGTACCCCCAACAACCACTTTTCAGGTTCCACATGGGGAGATTTCGCACCTCTCGAAAGAAACACTTTCATTACCCATAGTTACGCGCGTTTACTATCATTAAAAATCCATATTTTATATGTCTGACAGCTCCAAACTCGTTCTCAGTTTGAAACTTTCCTGGGGTCGCCAGGATAACGTCAGACCCTCCTTTTATTTCATGAGGAAAATTCTCAATATTTTAAATCTACCTAAACCAAAGTTTCAAAACAAATCACTCGAGATCTCGACCGAATGTCACTTCCGCAGACCACTTAAACATTGCGTTTCCGTTCACCACCAATATTTTCGTCAGTCAACAGGGAAAATTTCAAAGAACCGGCGTATCCCGTCTGTATCGCTTGACCCATTTCAGAGTAACTTATAAAACCTATTTGTATGTACTATGCACAAAAGGACTGACCGCTCTGTCTCCTGATATTGAGATAAGAGGCAAAGCTTAAATTCAATATTTCCCGATACAGAACGTATACGAATTTAGTAAATTATTTCCAACACTTGCATAATTCTACCAAAAATCATCAACTATCAGTTATACCCAAGCTTAAGAAGACGAATCCTGTCGAAAAAGGACGTCAAGGCAATTCAACTTGGTGAAAAAAAAAACAAAAGATCTTTTTTTAAAACAAACAAAGGTCATTTAACGTACAAAGTGTTCCAATCACTGTATTAACCAATCAGTGTTGGCGTGCGATACACTTTATTTTGTAATAGTTGTTCCACAGGCAGCCCAGGAGTGAATGTAGCTGACTTGAGTATTTGTAAATGTCGTTATCAAAGCTATATAAGCTGTATTTACATTGTTTATGTCAGGCAAACAGAAGAGAGAACTCAGAGAAGCTATTTGACTAGAGAGAATTCAAAACTCGCCTCGCTCCACTTACTGACGGGCTTCGCGCCAGTAGCTTTCAACATTGTTTTTAAAATTTAGGTAAAGTTCGCAAGTAACTTCACATTTGACACCAAACACTTCAGGAAACACTCAAGTAGTTCAAAAATAGTAAGCAAAGTGGCCAAAAAATAGCAACATCTTGAGCACCGATACTTGAACTACCTACGCACAAACTGGTAAATTTCAAAATAGTGTGGAAAGACCAGAAATGAACAAAAGTTTGCAAGTTTTTACCATAAATTTTGCCTCTCGCTATATATGCGGGATCAAACTTCCTGCTACTGGTCACTTATTTCAAATCTTAAAACGCACGTTCATTGGTCCTCACAAGCTACTGAATAGTGATGTCCGCAGAGTTAAACTGAGCAACAGGAGGGTTAGCTAAACAAGCGACAAAAGTTTTGTGCAAAGTGAAATAAAATCAAATATTTTCTAAAAGAAAAAAGGGGAAGAATTTGGAAAGAATACTATCACAGGAAAAAGGAACAAGTATGTTTTCTATATAAAACGTTGTCGGCTACGACAATAAAAACAGAGGAAGTTAGAAAGATTTTTGTTGAGGTAGGGAAATAAATTTTGTGTTATTATTCTGTGAAGATGAATTTGAAGATATTTTTATTCAGCAATAAAGAATATTAAAATCTGCTTAAAAATTTTCATACATGCCAGTGTTCTGTTTGGACGGCTGTAGAAGCACCAAGATGGATAAGATGGGGTCTGGGAAATTTTACCGTTCCACGCTTACAGTACGCTTGGTGAGTTTGTAGGTTTATTACTGTTGCCGTCGTTGTTGAACGTCGTATTTCTAATTTGACTCTGTACCAGTTACTGTAAATCAAGGTTTACGCGAGTATAAAGGTTCACTCCAGTGAGAAGCAACGGCGAAAAGTAAAAGTGACAAGAATAAACAAGGATTCTCCATGCTTTTCTTCATGTGAAACATGCTACGGTGCCTTCCTTCCCTCTTTATGTTTAAGAACCGATTTTACAACTTTTGACCAGTTAACATAAACTGTGTAACATAATTCGCTATAACAGAATAAACAAAAAATATAAGACGACGATCCAATATCAGTTCGGTAGAACATCTTTCATAACTATGATCTTAGTGTCATTGACTGTCGACAGAACTAATTACTTCTCTTAAAGGTGAAATGTAGTCTTACAGCAAATTACAGCCAAAAACCTTTATCTCTCTATAGAAAGGTTTTCTACCCTGCCGGCACAAGAAAAAGTACATGCGAAGGAACATTGAACTTGTTAACAGAAAAACAGGAGCCGACCTATATGATCATCAGCTGACTGTACTTGTGCTGAATCTTATAAACCATAGATATAAGAACGAAATTGATCTTTATGCAATTTAAATTTAGTTAAAACAAAGAAAGTTAAGTTATGTAAAAACAAGCCCCAATGCAGCACTAAATTTCCCACTCACAAGTGACGAAGAAAATAACGAACTGAACTTCAAACAAGTGAAAAAAATTTCGTCACCCTGATTCATGGCTCCTAATGCTTCGTAATCAATAACAAAAGACAAGATCGAAGCTGGTTTGGACTAAGAGGTAAAATACAACTGGTAGTAATAAAAATTCGTCAACAAAGCCGTAAGGCAATCACATTGCCGCAAACAAAGCTCTACATCTGCAGCAAGTTGTAACATTCGTAATTTAGAAAGTTCTTCATGCCTTGTCGAGAAAGAAAGCACGGAGAATCCTGGTTTTTTCTTGTTACAACTTTTACTTTTGGCAATTGCTTCTCACTGGAGTGAAGCTGTATGCTCGCATTAACCGGCTTGATTTGCAGCAACTACGGCGACCATTTGTCAAATCGAATTAGAAATACGACGTTCAACAACGACGGCAACAATAATAAACCTACAAACTCACCAAGCCTAAGCGTGGAACGGTAAAATTTCCCAGCTTCGAGCTTATCCATCTTGCCTCTTCTACAAACCTCCAAACAAAACACTGGCATCTATAAAATTACTTAAGCCGGCTTTAATATTCTTTATTGCAGAAGAAAAATATCTTCAAATTCATCTTCACAGCGTTGGAATGTTCGGCTCGTTCCAAAATAACACAAAATTTATTTACCTACCTCAGCAAAATTCTTTCTAATTTCCTCTGTTTTTATTGTCTCAGCCGACGTTTTATATAGAAAACATACTTGTTCCTTATCCCTGTGACAGTATTATTTCCAAATTCTTCATCTTTTTTTTATGAAAATATTTAATTTTATTTCACTTCGCTTAAAATTTTTGTCACTTGTTCAGTTAACTCCCCTGTTGCTCAGTTTAACTCGGAGGACGTCACTCCTCAGCAGCTTGTGATGACCAATGAACGTGCGTTTTAAGATTTGAAATAAGTGACCAGTAGCAGGAAATTTGATCCCGCATATATAGGGACAGGTAAAATTTACGGTAAAAACTTGCAAACGTTTGTTCGTTTCTCGTCTTTCTACACTGTTTTGAAATTTACCAGTTTGTACGTAGGTAGTTCAAGTATCGGTGCTCAAGATGTTGCTACAGTAGAACCTCGCTAATTCGAGCTTGGTTAACTCGAACTCCCCACTAACTCGAACCAAATTCAATTTCCCATGGATTTGATCACATTTCTCCTTACATTTACTATCATATAACTCGAACTCGGTTAATTCGAACTCCTCGCTAACTCGAACCTAACTTTATATTCCCTTGGCTCAAATTTACCCCGTTAATTCGAACTCTATTTTGAAAACGTCGGGTGGTAAACCTGGAAGTGTCAGGACTTGGCTTTTTGACTTGTCGGAGTCTTGAATCTATACTGATAACGTGACAATAGAAACGTAATTCAAGCCCAGGAAAGACCTTCTTTCCGGCATTATCTGGGGTGAATATTGCGCAACAATCCTTAAAATGTCCCTTCGGACATTTTGAGTAAAACTGCAAGAAAGTTTATAAAAAGGTATTAGTTTTGACCATATTACAAAGTGAACTTGAATTCAACCACTTAAGCTTAAAAATGCCAGTGATACAAGAGATGTACAGTTCTGCCACACAAGGTGCATAGGAATTTTTTTGGGAAAACATGAATGGCTTTGTGAATCTGTAGTCAATGACTGACTAACTTGGGAATATCCAATTCAACTTAACAAATTAATAGAAAATTGCTTGAGTGCCACTGTGCTGTGATAGAAACATGAATGATGTTATTTCAACCCCAAAAATTCCTAATGAGAAAACACGAGGTGTAGCCGAGTGTTTTCTGGTATTTTTCTGGTTCAAATGGCATGATTCATGTTTCTATATCAGACACAGATACAAAAGCTATTTTCTATTTGTTTTATAAAATAACCAAGGTTTTTCTGAGATTTTGTGTCATCATCCATGTCCAAGTCTGTATTCAAATACAAAATGAAAATGACATCAGTGTGTCCTTGTACTCTGACAGAAAATGAGGCTCATCCATGATATTGTTATTCTTCTCTATCTTCTTAAAGCTATCATTATAATTATAGGCCAAAGATTTGCAGATGGTTTACTGAATTAGAGAATTTTCTTATGCCAGGAACAAATTTTGATGAACAAAAACTTCCACAGCCCTTTGATTACATCAACTAAAATGTTGCTTATATTATAAAGATTACGAGCAACTCTACACCTTCAACACCTCTTCACCCAGGGATGAAGTGTGTCAAACAAGATCATCCGTTTGAAAACAATGATATAAAACTTCCAGGCAAAAGTGGGTTGAGTTAACCTTCTTTGTGGAGTTTAACCTTGGATTTCCTCAAATCTCTGCCTTTCGTGATTCTATTTTTACAGTGCATTCGTGAACACTTCATTGACAAAGTCTCTTTAGGTCACCGAGTTTCAACTCTTGATCACAATGAATGACAAGGCTAAGTGAGCCCTCTCAAAAAACATCTTGTCAAGGAATGTTGAATGTTAATTCCTTAAGATCATTTGCCTGATTTCGCTTCAGCTACTACAAGTTAATATTATGACCCATCACTTGTACCAAATACTGCGGTTGTTTTTAACAACCAACTGATCAATAATACACACACTTCAGTCTCAAGTTCTTTCCTGATATTTTCATCGTTCTTGTCAAACAATACTGCCTCCACACTACATCGAGCACAGAACACTTCCGAATAAACAAATCGATATTTCCTCTGAAAATACAAACAGAAGAACGCGAGTTTTTAAGGAAAAACGTCTCGAACAGTCCAGTGGTTTTTAGAAGCGAGGGGTCTTTTCATCATGTCAACATCAGGTAATCTGATAATTTTAAGGGCAAAGCATCTAAACCTGATTTTAAAACACAAAATCTTACCTCTGAATCTATAGCCTCTGATAACTCCTCGATTTCCTGCAACGAAAGTCTTTCCAGGAGCTGGAATTTATCTATATCACTGATATCCTTCACAGTATGTTATTACCAAGAAGTATCGTTCAATTATGTCCTCTGGGGTGAATTAAATTCAGCTTTATTCAAACTCAGATGAGTTAATCAGCTTCCTAATGTAGTAAACCTCCGATGTCCACATATACTTCGTGATTTCCACAGGTATTTCCGTTTCAAGACATTAAAAATAAACAAAGAAACTCACATAAACTTCTCTCGTCCCTCCTTCGCTGACCAAACTTTTAAGTTTTAAACGAACTAAAATCGTTCCCAAGTCCCAAACTTTGGACTTCAATCCCTTCCATAGTCAAACTAACGGTGCATGATGGGATACGAACGTCAATCCTTAGCCACAGAATAAATAATCAACCAATTGATTATTTATGTCATTAGAGAAAGGAGATTGCAAAGGCCAAATTCCTTGTAATAGTCTGAAATCCAATGAATCCTATTGTTACAGAAAGAGCTGATTGCCAACCAAAAACTAATAAAAGAAACGGATTATTTTGAGATGATAGATGAACTATTGTCAAACTCGCAACCTTCAACTCCCAACCTTCCGATAGCCGGTGAGACGCTCTAACCATTAAGCTACCAAGACTGAGTTGGTGAACTAAGGTGTGAGCTCAACATATTTGCTACCTAAGCGGAAAACACTATATCTTAATAATGGTATTGACGAAATCTATATTTTAGAAGTGTGAGAGTTTGATTCTAAAGTATAAACGGATTATTTTCCTAAAGAATATTAAAATGAATGGCTAGACCGCAGATTAGGAGACGTAATCCCACACCTTCGACTTCGTAAAAATGCAAACGTCATCAAAATACAGTGCACGAGTTTAAGTTTATATCACAGTTATTTTCCTACTAAGTACAAACGTTCAGGGTTTTGGTTAGAGTTTGGATTGGCTTAAATATTGATGGAAATGTTTTAAAAATCGTTACCGACCACATTTTAGTGGACACAATCCACGCCATCGTAATACTCAGTGATATTAAAAACAGCATACGTCGCAAGCTATATTGAACAAAGGCCTCGTCCACATTATGCCGGATAAATTTGAAAACGCAACTTTAATGTTACGGTTACGCCTTCCGTCCACACTACAACGCACATATCCGCATAAAAAGATCCGCGAAAACGGAACTTTTTGAATACGCTCTCTAGAGTGGAACAATTTGAAAACGCAACTTTTTTGTCCCCTCGCCCATCACGCGAAGCGCGGTGCGAGGGCCGATGACCCGAGCGGGCGAGGGTACTAATCTTTACGTGCGTGGAGTCCTGTTACACGCATGGTTACTAGGGAGAAAAATTTTCGCTTTGTGTATGTATCTTTCTACATATATATATATATATATATATATATATATATATATATATCCATGGATTCCGGTCACTCAAAAATGCCGTGTACCAGCTCGGGGACTGGTATGTTGTTGAACAAACCGTACTTAGGTACCGTATTAAAGCAAATCGATTTGGTCTCGTTATTTTTTCCCTTGTATGGATCTCTCGCAAGTTGTTTACATTATTTGAACACTGAAGCCAGTAAATGATTTAAGACCGGCAAAGGAAATGGCTTTCTTGGTGCCTGCGGCTGGTTTCGCCACCTCAGTAACTGGACAATTTATGACTTGACAGAGTAGTTCTCAAAGTTAGCTCCTTGGAATATGCATTTGCCAACTGTTCACTTTTTGCAGCAACGCTTTGTCCTGGTTCTTTCTGATTTATATGAACAAAAGACGTAAGGGAACTCGCTTGCTGTCAGGACATTTGCTAAGCGACTAACTGTATTAAAACATTCTTTGCTGAAGTTGAATAGATGTCGATTAGTATAAATCTTGGGACTTTTCACGTTCTGGTAACCACTTACCTGAGCTGCACAATCACAGGTACGTCTGAATCGAGTAGCTTTGAAGTACAAGTTCTGCGAACGGTATTGTTTTGAGCAGCTTTCAAAAGTAGCTTCCCGACTTCATTCTTCCCTAAGGGAGACTTCTTGTACGAAATATTACCGCCTGGATTTCATTCATCTCTGTACAACGATTATTTTTGAACATTTTGCAGTATTTAAGCGGACAGCGTTCATGGTCAATTGTTTGAGAAGTGGGATATAACACTCATCATCCAGAAGAGTTATCCAGGCCATGACAATCTTTGGATGGTTTCTCCGCTTTCCACACAAAGATTTCATTGCCTCAATCAAGATTTTTTTCGCTATGAAATGTCACCCCATTGAAGACGTTAGAATTTATTTTTGGCTCGAAACAAAAATACAAGGTAAACAGCCACCAGGTAACTCGCTGCAAAGCTACTTGTTTTTGGTCACCAAATTATCCTTCGGCAAAACAGTTGTCAGCTTCAGTCTTTCTCACTTCAAGAGGGATTTGCGCATGATGACCTTTACCGTATTCGACCGGTCATGCTTTCATCAGGATTTTAAAACCTCTCAGGAAAGTTTAAAGTCGTCTGTGAGTAAATTTACCGTTGAACCCTTTGTGTTGAGGTGCCACTGAATGCTTAGTTGAAAATACGCAAGAGTTGCAGGTTTATACACCATTTTTCATTTTTATTGATGTTTTGCCTTGGAAAAAGTACGTCTTTTACTTCCCTCTTCTCGTTCTTCTTTCGACAAAACTTGCACAAGGTTTGCTTGTCGTATTTTGTTTTATGTTTTGTATTTTCCGATTTTTGGTCAGCGATAAGACTGCAGAACTCGTTCATGCTTTCTTTGTTTACTTCGTCGATTTCGTAATTCGTTTCATTTTCGTCACCAAAGTCTTGTACTTCCGGATGAATACTTAGCATAAACCCTTATCATAGCAGATCTTAAAGACATTTGTAACCAACTTTGAGGTAACGTATAATTTATCAATTTTTTATGTCAAAAAAATGTCAGAAAAATATTCAATCATGAGCTGTCCGTAATGCCGGTATCCGTTTGATTACCTGTGAGAATGCTCCACTTTTAAGACGAAAAGTCTGGCCATCTAATAAAACAATCTTTCTTTAAGGCAAAATGAGTGAGAAGTATAATTGGAAAACGACACGAATTACCATAAACCCTCAAATAATTCAGGGTATTGATCCTATCATTCGTTGTTTAATAATTTAATTGTAAGGATGGACGTCTTACCATTTGTTAAGCTGTTGAACGTTATTCTCACTGAACTTTTTGTTTTAATAAAGCAGAATTTAAATTTTAAACGTAAATATGACTAAAAGCAGTTTAAATATAAAATAATTTCCAGTTTGGATTGTTGTTTATTTGTGGCCAAATTCTGTGTGGATTTTTTTTATTGCATGTCCCCTTCGAGTTATAGTCAGGAGGATTTGTCTTTTTGAGAATTTTGAAAAATTATCAGTGTTACTTGGATTCTCGAGAGATATATCGAAAGGGTGGGCGAGGGGTTGTTGCGTGCACGTATTTCTAGTTACTAAAGTTACGACTGTTTACATTCTGTAAATTGGGCAGAAACTTGAATTGATCGGTCAAGCAAGCCACTGCTAACATAAGATAAAAGCACACGCTGCATTGCTTATAGTTGAATAGAGCCAAGAGACGTCCCAACATGGACCATTCATGCATGCACATGCATATTACTAGATATGGCTAAACGAAACTTTCAAATTTGGCCAACTAGAGAGTACTTCCTTCGTCATCAAAGGGTTTTCTTGAAATTTCGGAACGAGTCTACCTTTAGAATTAGAATTTGTACAAGAATGGTATGAAGGTTCGTTACTGATGAGATTTTTGTTTCAGACCCTGTTCACACGATACCGGTACGAAACTGCACCGTTATCAAAATATTACGGTACGAACCTGTTCACACGATAGCGATATAATTTCATGCCGTTTTGCTGTTCCTTTCACACGATGCCGTTACGATTACAAGATTTTAAATTATTGCTGATCGTGTTGTTCGCAGTCACTTACGTGTTGATCAGTATGCCAACACGTCCCCGACGAAAAAACAAAAAACATCAGACGAATTGGTCCGAAACTTTGCTTGGACCGATGAGGAAGTGTCTTGGTCGTGTCCAAAATCGCCGTCGTCGTCGTCTCTTTTTCTTTTTTCCTTTGTTTTTGTTTGTACTAAGTTGCAATAAAAATATTAAAAATTGCCGTTTCTTTGTGTAGTCCGTCAGATTTTTTTGTAAGAAAGATAAGTTAAAATGTAACGCACTGCACAAACACAAAAGAATCACCAGTAGAACCAGCTATTAGCTTTGCTAACTTCATTTTTGTTGTTTTGTTTGTAAATTCCCGTTTTCTCGCTTCATTTAACCGGTACTTTTTGGCGGCGAAAAACGTTTCGTGTAACCGTGATGAAATTATTACAGTCAACGTTGCCACGCCTGGGGTTTTTACGCCAGATCTTGGGTTTTTTACTTCAACCTGGGTTTCTAGGGTTTTTGTCATGAAATCTAGGGTTTTTCCATAAGATCATAATTTTTTATGATTTTAAGAATCAGGTATAATTTCGGGGCACTTGGTGTCCAACGTGTATATTTATCATCACGCTAAAAAATAACGATTTGGTTATATAAAGTATACCAAAAAATTACTGCTGGTTTTGCGTGCCGCAGACCCACGCAATGCCAATATGTCAATCATCTTATTCTTTCACGTGTTTTTAATAATGTCATCCGAAAAAAATAAAAGCTACTCTACAGGGGAAGCCCTGCTTGGCCCTTCAACAAAAAAAGCAAAAACGTGGTACAAGCAAACTTTCTGTGATGCATGGCTACAAGGTCTAGAATTAAAAGACTGGCTTGCAAAAGACCCAACAAATAAATCTGGGGCATTTTGTTCAATGTGTGAATGCAAGTTAAAGGATGCAATTAAGACAGATTTAATGAGACTTAAAGCCATGAGAAAGCATTTCAATACATTCAAAGCAAAACAAAACACACTGCAAGTCAGTTCTTTTTTTAACAAACCAGCAAAATCGAATATTGAAGAAATGACCGCAAGAGCCGAAGTCCTGCTAGCTGGGTTTATGGCTGAGCATAGAATGCCTTTCCTTCAAGCCGATCACTTGAGTGAATTGATGAAAAAAATGTTTCCAGATAGCAAGATTGCGCAGAAAATCAAGATCAAGAATACGAAAGTATCATATGTGATGCAAGAAGGAATCGCTTGGGAAGAGGTTGAGTCAGTATCTTCAATTTGCAGGGACTATAAGTTCTCTATCATTATAGATGAATCCACCGACATTTCCGTCTCACAAATTCTTGCCATCGTGGTACGATTTTACCACAATAGGAAAGTAACAGACGCCTTACTAGCAGCGATTGAAGTTGAAGATAGCTCTGCTGAAAGTATGTACGCTACCGTCAAGGGCCTCCTTCAAGAAAAATCAATCCCTCTGAAGAATATTGTCGGGTTTGGAAGCGATAATTGCTCAGTAATGATGGGGGCAACTACAGGATTTCAAACTCGTCTGAAAGCAGATGTCCCTGGTGTTGTTGTCCTTGGATGTGTTTGTCACTCCTTCGCCTTGTGCGCAAACCACCCAAGTAAGCATCTCCCTACTTGCCTGGAATCGCTTGTTAAAGATGTGTGCTGCTACTTTGCTAGAAGCAGCAAAAGACAGCACCAATTCCGCCTAATCCAGGACGTCGTAGATGCACCACGTCATAGAGTTCTCAAACTTTCGCAGACTCGATGGCTGTTCCGTGGTCAAGTCATTGCCAGAATTCTGCTGCAATGGGAGGCATTGGCCCTCTTTCTTTCAGTCTAAGTCCCCATCCGATCGCAGCGTTGCCACCGGGTAATTGAGAAAATCCACAGATCACCCCGGAGAAAAACCCCAGAATTGAAAGAAAAACCCCAGATCAGAAACCATGGGTGTGGAACAGTTGGTATTCGATTTTGCTGGTTTGTTAAAAAAAGAACTGACTTCCAGTGTGTTTTGTTTTGCTTTGAATGTATTGACATGCTTTCTCGTGGCTTTATGTCTCATTAAATCTGTCTTATTTACATCCTTTAACTTACATTCACACACTGAACAAAATAAACCAGATTTATTTGTTGGGTCTTTTGCAAGCCAGTCTTTTAATTCTGGATCTTGTAGCCATGCATCACAGAAAGTTTGCTTGTACCACGTCTTTGCTTTTTTTTGTTGAAGGGCCAAGCAGGGCTTCCCCTGTAGAGTAGCTTTTATTTTTTTCGGATGACATTATTAAAAACACGTGAAAGAGTAAGATGATTGACATATTGGCATTGTGTGGGTCTGCAGCACGCAAAACCAGCAGTAATTATTTATTATACTTTATATAATCAAATCGTAATTTTTTAGTGTGATGATAAATATACACGTTGGACACCAGGTGTCCCGAAATTATACCTGATTCTTAAAATCATAAAAATTATGATCTTATGGAAAAACCCTAGATTTCATGATAAAAACCCTAGAACCCCAGGTTGAAGTAAAAAAAACCTCAGATCTGGCGTAAAAACCCCAGGCGTGGCAACATTGTCCGATCGTGTCGACGGAGCTGCCAAGATCTATCAAACGATGAGAACAGCGGGAACAAAGCACATGCTTTTGTTTCTCAATTACATTTTGACAAAGGTTGACAAATTGAATATTGAATTTCAATCTACGCATTTCAAATTGCATACCTTGTACAGTACCATCTCGGATGAGTACAGGAGCATTTTGGCCATGTTTATTCAAGATAACGTGATCAAAACCAGGCCAGTGAGCGAGATCGATCCTAACAACGCAGAGCTCTACAAGCCCATTAAGGAATTGCACCTTGGAGGAAGGTGTTTGGCAATGTGCGCGAGAGAGCCTTTGGCTGACCAAGAACAACGTTTCAGGCAAGACTGCCGTACTTTTCTTATTCAATTATGCAATGAAATGAAGAAGAGGTTCACCTTACAAAGTGATTGTGTTCTTGCTATGTTGTCAGCTCTCGATCCAAAAGAGGCGTTGTCAACTGGCAGATCATTACCCTCGATTATCCCACTAGTAGTGCATTTCTCATCTTTGGTATCCGAAGAAAACCTAGATGAGCTTGATGACCAATGGCGAGACATACTGTATGCCAAGGCTTCTCTCAAGAACATGAGTGATTCCCCGACAGAATTCTGGGATGAACTGCGGGCTGTGAAAGATGGCAACAACTTAACAAAGTTTGAGCTTCTTGGCACCTTTACGTGCAACCTTTTGGTCTTGCCGCATTCATCTGCTTGTGTGGAGAGGGTATTCTCGCAAGTCAACATGATGAAGACCCCGGCAACAAATAGGCTCCACGCTGCAACTTCGGCCAACAGACTGTTGGCTAAGCAAGCTATTGCTCGTGAGGGAACAGTGTACCACACATGGGAGCCATCGAAGAAACTTATTGAAGATGTACGATGTGGATATTGTCAACTGCGATATCTTGAAAAACTGGGGGCACAGAAGGAGGAAGATGTCATTCATGTATATGACGTTAATGTTATGCCAGATGAATACGATGACATTTGATTTAATACATTAGAAATTCTTGCTAAATGTTTGCTTTAGAGTTCCTTTTCAAGTTTTGTGCCCTTTACTATAATATATTTTCATAAGTTTTATTCATTTTTATGAAAGTTTCAATTTTCAAATACTGGAATCAGCTAAGTAAATGTATTAAAATAATTGTTCGCCCCAGTCCCCAACTGTTCCACACCCACGGTCTCCGATCTGGGGTTTTTCTTTCAATTCTGGGGTTTTCCTCAGGGGTGATCTGGGGATTTTCTCAATTACCCGGTGGCGACGCTGATTACGGTAAGGCATTCACACGATGCCGGTAGAGGTACAGTTTCATTACGGTTTCAAATCATTACGGTTTGCATTACGGTTTCAAATCGTTACGGTCAGCATTACAGTTGCATGTTTTCATACCGGTATCATGTGAACGCAAGGCCTAACCGTCATGATTTTGTTACGGTTTCGTTTCGTACCGGCATCGTGTGAACGGGGTCTCAAATAGGGAAATTATAGGAAAGACAAAGTTATAACGTAAACTTTGTAACCAATAGGTGAAACACAAAAATATTAGAACGTTAGAGGTGTTTGTCTGTGGCCGGAAAAAATCAAGAACTAGATATCCCTATACTATCCGTAAAAGCTTGATAACAACGCACAAATAACCATATTTTCGCCTCGAGGCATGTCTGCTGGCGCATTTGGCTTGCGGAACGTAAAATGCCAAGTACCGATGAACATCATTCACAAATAAGGCTGAGAAAAGACGTATGTGGTCTGTGAACTGCCATTAAATTGTCTTTTAGGCCGGTTTTCTGTGGGTCAAACTTACTGAATATGAAATATTATTTCGGTGCCGCGTCAACATCTCTCGTATAGACGAATGTCTTCACGCGCGGCATGGGGAACAACACCATGTCTACGTTTACATTAGAACAAATTTCTCAACGTTCGTAGGCAATCTGGAGACTTTTCTTCGGATTGAAATGGCCATTTACAGTCAAGTAACGGATCCAGTATAGAAAGTCTTCGGATTGCGCACGAATCCGGAGAAATTTGGTCTAATATAAACATAGCCATAGTGTTGTTTCCATGCCGCTCGTTGTTGAAGACATTCGATACGCGGTAAGGTGTTCACGCGGCACTGCAATAGCATTTCATACTCAGCAAGCTTGACCCACAGAAAACCGGCCCAAATGACGCTTTAATGGCAGTTCATGGGCCACATACGTCTTTTCTCAGTCTTATTTGTGTATGATGTTCATCACTACTTGGCCTTTTACGTTTCGCAGGGCAAATGGGCTAGCAGATATGGCCAGGGGCGAAAATACGGCTACGAAAATATGGCTCGTGTGTTGTAATTAAGTATATTAAACGGATAATATATGAATACTTTATAGTCCTTCCAGAGCACGTATCTCTGTATCTATAAGTTTTCGTTATAAAGTTATTCTGCCTTTATTCAATATTTGTAGACATTCAACATTTTTCAACCCTGGACTTCTTACTCTAGAACCTCGACATCTACCGTCGACTTTTGGCCACATTACACCACTCGTGCCTTTCTAGTTCTTGAAATATGCGACGCTTTCCTAAATTCTTACAAGATGCTCAGCATAGAGACTGCTGATCGTGGGAATACCTAGTGAGACTGGCAGTTGAAACAATAATGAAGCTTTCTTTGAAGGTTAACATTCATAGAGATTTGTCATAAGTGCAAGAGCCGTCTGAAGCCAATGTTTATAGACCTTCGCATGTAACTCTTTTTTTACTATTGTTCTGACTTTCGTGAATAGGAACCTATTCCTCGATTCTCCGATTTCCCGTTTCTCCGATTCTCCGATTCCCCGGTTCCCCTTCTAAAGATAGCCAATCCTGATATCCGTTGATAGATTGCATTTCCAAGCAGTTTTTACTTTCATACTTTGTTTTGCATTTTCATATAGATATAACTGAACAATAGTTATACGCTTTCCGTTAGGAGTATGTTGATTGGTTTGAATTGAGGTATTTCACTTCACGGCATTTTATTTGAAATTCGTTTCAACATGTTATTATCAAGTCCAAATTGAAAAGATGGAACTGTTTCTTTCTCAGACAATATTGATTTTTAGTTCACTTGGTTAATTACCTTTTTTGCGTTATTTCATATATGGCCGTTAGAATTACATGTACGTTCCACTGTTAACTGGTCCAACGTTGTGGTGTTATGAGCTATTTAAGTGTAAAGTTGTACAGTGGAACCTGGATATAACAGCCCTGTATTAAGCGGCCACCCTCTATTAAGCGCCAGTTTTCAAAGTCTCGAATTTTGGCCCATACACATGCTGTAATTGTTACCTCTATTAAGCGGCCGCGGCCACCCTTATGTGGTCCCATATTTGTCTTTCTTTGTTCTTTTTACCTGTATTAAGCAGTCACCCTTAAACGGAAACCCAAAGCCACATGTCTTTTCATGCAGTATTTTCTTGTGTCTGATTGTGATTAAGAAGCGATCCATCATCATTATAGAAATGACAATGCTAATGCTTATAATTAACCGTTCATTATGGTCAATTTTTTTCCCAGATGTCAGCAATGAACTGCAGTACAAAATCACGAGATGCAAAAAATTTTTTTTCGAATCTGCTTCCCTCTAGCTCTACTTGAAATTACTTTTTCAGATAGCTTGTTCTTGAGCAGTGTGATTGTGAAGAAATGGCTTCCAAACGTATACTTGTAATATACCATAACCTCCACCACTTTCAATGCTCTTGCCTTTTACAGTGACTTTTCCGTTGCTTGTTGGTTTGAATTTATTTTCAACAACGCTACTTTAGCAAAATTTCCGTTTTATCTCCACGTTGATCGTAAGAACTATGAAATGACGGAATGAGATGTATGTCGTTGTAAACTGTAAGTCAGAAATACTGCATAGTAGAGCAAAAGACAATTGATTGTACCTTTTCATAACTTTACGTTTATTGCACCGCTACATTTACAAGTGAGCAACTTTGTTGAAAGTAAAGATCGCCTCAAAGAGCGTTGATTTTCTTATTGTTTGCTTGAATGCAGTGTCGTATGACACGCTATTGGAACTGACATTTGACCACGCCCAGCGAGTATTTTTAGTAATCCTGTATTAAGCGGTCACCTGCATTAAGCGGCCAATTTCTGAAGTCCCGAGGGTGGCCATTATATACAGGTTCTACTGTATTATCGTTTCCAAACATTCTTATGGCAGCCGCAACTCGATCCTTTACATTAATTGATGGGGGACTTTAAAATCCGCGAACTCAACTTAAACGACGACATTCTTCAAAATTTGGGCATTAATTAAAGAAACCAAGGTTTATTGACCACCGTGCAAAACGCTCCAGTTCTGCTAAAACGACTGTAGTCTCGGGTTGAATTCAATCTTAAGGGACAGGTTTTTTCACCCCGCAAGTTGACGTCTTAAGTCGTAAAATTGGTTTGGGTGAGAATGCCCAGGAGAACAAAAATTATTCGTTCACTTTGAGTTTGGATAGCGTCGTCGAAGTTGACGTAGCAGATTTTAAGGTCCCTATTTTACCCTCGACCCTCAATAGTTTACCCTTGACCCTCGCCTTTTTACTCTCAACCCTCAACATTTTACTTTCGGCCCTCAACATTTTACCCTCGACCTTCGACAATTAGTGAGACTCTCACTATATCATGCTTTTACGCTAATCCTGTTAATTAATTATATTACTTTATATTAATTGTCACAATTCGAAGAAAATTTGTACAGCATGTGTCGTTTAGCCCTGGCATTAGTTTTATCTTATTTTATGTTGGCTTATAGAGTTTTGTCCCATTTTTATTTCTGCGGTTTGCACAATAACACAACTTGGTTTATTTAATTGTAAGATAATTCCTGAAAATATTGCAGAGTCTTCGTGTTTTCTAAATAGTTAGTGCAAAGAAGGATAAAAGGGAGGAGATTAGGCTCTCTGCAACTGGGCAAAAATAAAATAAGCTAATGGAAAGTAGAACTAAAATGCATGGAGAACAGTGAAATTGTCAAATAAAGAAAAGGATAATGCAATAGATTTCTTTTGCACGCCACAAAGTAGAATGCAAAGTGTTAATTGTCAAGCTGCAAAGGACCCGTTACACAGTCGACTTGTTCGGGCAATATTGAAACAAAATCATGGCCGAGAAGTTAATTAAATTTATCTTGATAGTTTTTCAATACTCTTCTCACGTGTGACCAAGGTAATTTTAATCAGGTAACCGCACGGAGCCGGAATCAAACCCTAGTCACAGTGGCGAGAGACGCGTGCTCTACCACTGTGCCACCAGCACCAGTGTTCACTCGTGTGTAGTTTTAGACAAGAGTATCGTCGCGCATGGTCACCAAGATTATTTTGCTGCAGTTCATTTTGAGATCATCAGCGAAAGGTAGATATGAAGAGCCACCGAGACATCAGGGGAAGATTGTTCAAGGTGCTCGTCATACAAAAACTCCGCATAAGGCTATGGTGATGCGCATCCTCGACCTTTTGCAGGGCAACTGAATTGAATAATTTCACCAGGGAAGACATCAGCATACTGTTCCGCCAATTTACTGGCCTCGAATTATGAATAGCTATTGTTTAAACTGGACATGTTCATTATGACTTTGAAAGAAACAAAGACTTCTAGATAAGCCAGCTTTAGCGCGTTCAATTCCGCAATAAGTCTATTGATCATCGTCAAGAAGTTTGTGTTCGAATTTTTCTCTGGGATTCAAGACAATTCCTTCACAGTCTGAATCATTTAACGACATAGTGCTTTCCCTCATTCTGGATGTGCCTTCCTTTTAATGAGAGTTGCCACACGCTGTCTTAGCTTCCATCTCCAACTCGTCAAAACATCCCGCCACGAATTAACAAAGTTGATCAATGAAGCCAGTTGGTCAACAGATGATTTCAGATGAATGTCCACCAGCTGCAGTCGAGTCTTACTTGAGGCATTAAATCGAGAAAGGATACGATTCCGAAAAACACAAAAGAATTGTTTCAAGACGTTCGATTAACTATGATCAAGTATGTGATTCGCGTCTTGATTATTTGTCTTGATCTAGTTTATTATCAATCTCATCCAAAGTATCTTTCATGTTTCAGAATCCTTTTGAGGCTGGACGCGAGGGAGGTGAGTACGGTGAGCGATACGAGCAAATTTTGTGCCCACACCAGATGCGCGCGATGGTAATTTAATACTAGAAATACGTGTACGCAACAAACCCTCGCCCACCCTTCCAAAATATCACACGAGAATCCAAGTAACATTGATAATTTTCCAACTTGTCAGATAAATCGTCCTTATTATATATAATTGGGAGACGGAATAATTATAATAATTGATCAATAAGATGATCCTTGAAAACTGCAAGTCGAAACAGAGCAATCTGAGTATGGCCTGGATTGACTGCAGTAAGGCCTTCGATAGTGTGCCCCATGATTAGATGCTGAAATCTCTGGAGATCTACAAGGTATCCGCAGTTGTCAACTTTTTGAGGTAAAATATGAGACTCTGGAAGACAAATCTCTTCTTATACCACCAGCAGGGAACTCTAAAATCTAACACTATCGATATTACCTGTGGTATTCTTGAAGGAGACTTCCTCTTCCCACCACTCTTTTGTCTCGCTCTGTTTCCACTCTCACTTGAACTGAATAACACAGGGGTTACGGATATAAGATCGGAAATGGAAGCATTGACCATCTATTCTTTATGGATGACCTTAAGTTGTTTGCAAAAAATGACGAACATCTAGAAGGGTTGCTGCAAAGAGTAAGGCAGTTCAGTGATGATACTGTTATGTCATTTGGCCTTGACAAGTGTGCAAAAACAACGTTTAAAAGAGGAAAACTTGTGCATAGTGCTAATGTGTGCCTAGATATAAACAACGTTATTTGGGATTTTAGACCAACAGGAAGTGTATAAGTGCCTTGGCATCAATAAAGGTAATGGCATCCAGCACTCAAGTATGAAGAAAAAAATCAGGAAGGAATTTTATCAACGAGCAAGGGCAGTGCTTAAAACTGAACTTAACTCCGCAAACAGAATTGAGGCCATACCTGTTGTTACGTACAGTTTCAATATTATCAACTGGACGGTAACCGATATTAAAGAACTAGATACCAAGGTTCGTAAGCTGTTAACAATTAATAGAATGCGCCATCCTAAATCCGATGTCGATAGACTCTATATTCCACGTATAGAGGGAGGCAGAGGCCTAATTCAGCTAGAGCTCACTTACGAAACCACTACCATCGGGCTCGAAAAATACATCGACTCTTCTAATGACTGGATGCTTCAATTGGTCAAACAACATGAAAATTCTAAAAAAGCGCACTCAGTCATAAAAGAGAGTGAGAAGTACAAACGTGATCTAGGAGTTGAAATCAATACTGATGAAGACCTAAATTGTACCAAGCAGGCTAAGATTGTGAAAAAAGCAGCTAAGAAGGAAGCTGGCCTTAAAAAGATCAAAGAAAACTGGGAGAAAAAGCCCCTCCACGGCCAGTACTCCACCCGTACCAACAGTGTTGATGTAGATCTATAGAACACCCATTACGTAGTTACGTGGTGCTGGGCTCAAAGCCGAAACGGAGGGATTTATAATCCCTGTCCAAGATCAAAGCCTGTTCACACGAAATTTCCAGGCTGAAATCATTCGTAATGGAATAAATCCAAACTACCGTTTCTGTGATAAGCATAAAGAGACTATAGACCACCTTGTCTCTGGTTGCCCCGTCTTAACACCGTCAGAATGTAAAAACAGACACAATAGAATTGGCCAACATATTCACTGGAAAGCCTGTCAGCACTTCGATCTACCCTGTGCAGCGAAATGGGAGGAACACAAACCGCCGCAGGTTGTAGAGAAGAACAAAGTTACAATCCTTTGGGACTTCACTATCAACGGTGACAGAACCATCCAAGTGAATAGACCTGACATAGTCATTAAAAACCATGAGAAGAAGACCTGCCTCATGACCGATATGACAGTACCTGACATGTTTGAGGAAGTTGATCGTCCAGGTTAGTGTAGTCTTGAGAAAGACTGTTGGTTGAAGTGACTGACGTTTCGACAGCCTTAGCGGCGGTCATCTTCAGAGCCTTTTGACTCTGAAGATGACCGCCGCTAAGGCTGTCGAAACGTCAGTCACTTCAACCAACAGTCTTTCTCAAGACTACACTAACCTGGACGATCAACTTCCTCAAACATGTCACGATTCTCCCAGGTTCAAACCATTTACTTTATGACAGTACCTACAGATAGGAACGTGTCTGCCAAAGAATTCGACAAACTATCTAAATATAAAGATTTGCAAATCGAGATCGAAAGAATGTGGCACCTCAAAACATCTATAGTACCAGTAGTTATTGGAGCCCTCGGAATTGTTAATAAAAATGTGTGCAGTCACGTCAAGAAGTTACCTGGTAAACCCAGCCTGCAGGAGTTACAGAAGATTGTCCTCAACAGCGCTGTACACCTCTTGAGAAAGGCTCTCTCGATATGATTTACTTGTTTTG
This sequence comes from Heliopora coerulea, assembly GCA_030142905.1. NCBI lineage: Eukaryota > Metazoa > Cnidaria > Anthozoa > Scleralcyonacea > Helioporidae > Heliopora > Heliopora coerulea. Next base: position 228,225 of record JASJOG010000334.1, on the reverse strand, counting down.
TCTAATAACTTGTCTTAATTTCTTTATTCATCAAAATTAACATCAGAAAGTTAATAGTATTATCTTTTTTATTGCCCCAGGTCTCTGGGTGAAACTCGGCAATATGACTGTAGAAAACAGCCTTTAAAATAAAGTAACTATAATAATAAGGACTAGAAGAAAACCTGTACAGCAGGCTGATGCCCCTGACCTTAGTTGATTGAGGATGAACCAGCCTTAAATGCTGAAACAGATCTGCACTAGTCTGAGAATAAAACAATATTCAGACTTAACCCTTGCAGTGGCACGCCTAAACTGACCTTAACTGATTGGAAGTACAAGAGTGTCCTGTTAAGGTCAAACTCGATGTACGCATTGGGGAGTACTTTCAGGGACTTTAAAGGGCTGTACATCCCTTACTCCTTCCTGACTGGATAAGTTGGGCGAGTAAGGGCTGGCCAAGTGGGTGTTTCTTAAAATCCATATTAATGGTAAAATTTCCTTTCCCCACAAGTTCCCTGAATTGTGCAGTGTCTGTTGCAGCCTTACCTGGCGGGAAGCTGGGAGCCCGTAGCAGGCTGAGACCCCTTCCACTGTCCTTAGTTGGGTGGTGTGCGAGTTGTAATAATAATAATAATAATAATAATAATATCGAGAAAATTCAGGGAAATAGCAAGCTTCAAGTACTGCAGAAGATTACTCTTATCGGTATTACACATATACTTAGAAAAACATTCAGACTGTCCAACCGTCCCGATTTGGTCGGGAATGTTCCGATGTCACGCAATTTGTCCAGTGTCCCGACCGACTACAGTTCGGGACAACAAAAGTCCCGCTTTGGTGCCTCACAAATTTCTAAATCAATATATGTCAATTGCACTCTCACATAAGGAAATATTATGAAATTTTTGTCAGCGACACAAATATTTTATAATGCTTCCCATGGAATTATCCACTTTGTCGAGTCCACAATGGACTCCCTTTGTGGAAAAAGTGATCTTGCATAAAGTATTCAGACAAATGATAACGATGGTCATAAATACCAGATGCACGTAATATAATAATAGTAACACTTTAAAAGGTTGAATACTGAAGTCTTCCATGGGCCATGGTGACACCCCAAAAGAAGAGAAAGCGTTATTGCTCCTTTAATTCCAACAGGAAGAAGCAAGATTTCATTGTCGAAATTAAAGAATTGATTTTGGATTTTCGTCGTTGATGCCCTAACGTGACACTGTCAGTGACTTGTAGATATAAGCACCAGCAGTATATACCAGGGTTTTTGACATTTTTAGTGCAAAATCTTAATGTTCAGTTCATTATTTACCAATGTATATGATAAATGTTAAATGGCTTTTTGTCTGAACTTCTAGTTTTGTTTACCACAACTTCTAGTCTTGTCTAACAGTCAGTAGACTTCCGTTGCTGTCCTTTTTTTTCTCCTGCTCAAACGTGCTTAAAATTGCTGTCAAAACTGCTCTCAAAATGCGTAAATTTCCATTTCAGAGACCCAAGAATTTAAAAATTTCCCGGGGGAGCCTGCCCCCGGACCCCCTAGACGACTCGGTCTTCGCCCTCGCCCCTGACCACGTAGCGGTCAGGGATCAATGTCCCAGCCAGGCACACCTCAAAGGTTGGACAGTCTAGATATGTTGTTCTCATAATTGTCGTTATTTTCGTTAATCTGCTCGGAAAAGAGGAATAACGTAATTCTCGAATACAGTTTTCCAAGGTGGTCTTTATAGGCACTCAATTTGAATGGAATGTCAGGTTGCCCAGGCAAGGAACAAGCTGTTTGCCCATCTGGATACACAATGCTCCAGTCGAGCTTATCATTAAATGATTGACAGTATGCTTTTCTTTTCGCTATCGTCGCAATCACAAGCTGGGAGTAGTTTGCATCTTTGTTGATTTTCAGTGGTAAAGATTTTCCTCTAACTGGCGTGATACTGGATGTGTATGGGTCATGCTTCATGATGCCAATACTAATGACAACTTCTTTCGGCAAAGATGAAGTCCTGACACGTTTTCCTTTCCCTTGACCGTCATGAAAGTATAACGCTCTCTCCTCAGTTTTCTTGCTCTTAAAATTTGCGAACGAATCGCATGCACGGCGTTTCGACGATTCACTGGATGCAGAAACTGGTGCACTAAACTGCTTGTTTCTCTGGTCCCATGTCAATCTCAAACCTTTTCCTTAATTCGGACAGAATTTACAATCATTCCCACCGGGAAGTATCTCTCTACAATGGTGACAGTACATGTTCATGAGATTTGTAGTGTATTAAGAATTAAGGATTGAGTTTTATGTAGTGAGAACTGAGAACTGAGTTTTGTGTTGTTTTGTGTATTGAGAATTAAGTTTTGTGTGTTGAGAATTAAGTTTTGTGTATTGAGAATTGAGTTTTGTGTATGGGAATCGAGTTTTGTGTATGAAAATTAAATTTTGTCTATTGCACTTATGGGCCACCATACTCAGCGGCACTTAGGCAGGATGCTAAATTTGGAGTCTGAATAGTTATTGGCACAAGTGTCGACCGATTACCGAGTCACAATTAATCGTTTGAGCAGAAGTACATTGCCTTTTACAGTTGATTTCTTAATGGTATGGTATTGTTTCGTATAATACTTGGCATATGTTGCTTCATCCTGTCACTTAACCGTTGAGTTGTTCTGCCTACATAGCGAGAACCACACTCGCATTTTAGTTAATGATTTTAAATAACCGATAAACATATCCGATATTTGAGTGACAAGCTGATAGTATTTAAGTTGTTCCTGTTAACATAGCCAGTGTTTTGTGATTTCCGAGTAACCAGTAAAATAAGAAGTGTTCACGACCGTCTCAGAAATATTGAATTTAATTTTTTCGGGGGTTATGCTACCACCCTCTCTCAGCCCCCCCCCCCCCCTCAAAATATCGTTCCGCGGTCCCTGGTTGTGTGTGGTCGTCGCCTACAAAAGACAAGATCAGAACTTAAACAAACAATATGAAGTGCCTTTGAGGCTCCTTTCGATTCCTTCCGACAGGACCTGTCATATTTTATATAAAGCAGAAAAAATACACGCACATTCAATTCTTATAGAGCACTTCTTATCGCGTGCGACTGTCGAAGATCAGTCCTTTCCCGCTCACTGAAGTTGTTCAGTCTGTAGAGGAGTTTGTTCATTGAACAGGCATGAACTTTCTGAGTTTTTTAATTTGACCAGAGTTCTTTATTATTTGGAACTTACTTTCAAAAGAAGAATAATATTAACTGAATTGAAAGGGTTTATTCGGTTTATTTTCGATAGATTGAGCGTGAATGTTAACTCCCGGACTATTTTATCCGAGATTAATACGTATCTGTCGACTGAGGGTAGCATATTTGAGAATGCTGGTAAATGGGGCCTTTGATATGGTGAATTTAAAGCCCTGCATTGTCAAACGCATTCTATATTTCATTCTACATTGTTCAACATTGTTGCATATAATATCTTAAGCTTGTATGGACAAACAAGTTCAATGATGTTGAACGTCTTAGAAGGATATTGAATGACATTGAAAGAAATCTGAAAGTGTTCAAATTTTTGCTCAACATGTGTTCAACGTCCGTAACGTTGCTATTGATATTGCCGATGGTTGAACATGATAATGTTGCTTACGTCTGGCCATCCATGGCTAATTTCAACATCTCTCAACAATGTTAAAAGGCGTTCAACGAAATGTTGAAAGCGTTTGACCAAGGATTAATGTGTACGATTCCGTACACATAAGCAAATACAACTCGTCTTGGGGACTTGCTCAAGAAATACCACTTACATCAATCATATCATTCAAGTTGTGAATGAAAACTTAGTTGTGTTAAGGGGAATTTACCGATTAGCAAGGAATCAGTAAAACGTGGAAAGCATGTTGGATGTCATAACATGGACATCACAAAACGTTCGAAATCTGGATTTCCTGAAAATTTATATTTACCACGTTTCATTCAAAAAGCTTTCCTGATCTTGGAATCCATCTGGCAAGCATTACCTGATCACTTGTTTCATTTCGACAATATTCTGGTTTTTTGGTGCTGGATATAATGAAGAAGATTGCCAGTTTCAGTCTTTCTTGTAGTCACAATCCCTTTCCGAGATATTGAATACAAAGAACCTGAGCTCACAAGGTATACATATATACATACATACATATATATATATATATTTATTTAAACACGGTTTTCAAATATGTTGATACCATGGTGATTGGTAATTTAAGATAAAGTAAGAGAAAATGAAGATAAAATAGCTTGAGGGTCGCTGTGCTGTGCATTGAATCCTATATGGGTGCTGCAATAGAATACCTGTGTTTGAGTCAGAGTATCCGTCCACAGAAAATTTTCCTTAAAAGTGTTCCGAAGTTTGTGTGGCACGTTAAGTCTATTTTATGAAAAGACAAAAAAAAAAAAAAAAAAAAAAAAAGAAAAAGGAAAAATAGTACTGATTGGTTTATCTGTGTACGGATACTGTGATTCAAACACTTGGTACGTTGCTCGACTTTCACATAGCTAAAAACACTCGCTTGATTTTTCAACCAAGATAAGATAACAGACTCTTTTCTTCATGTTAAATCTCAAAGTAAACCGCTCCTAGTCAGTTGTTGTGATTGTTCTTGCGAAAATTAACATGATCTTTTCGATCTTCAAATAAGAAAATTATAAAAGGGACTTGGTTCTGCCCCCTGGTTTAGCCCCTGCGTCAGGAAATTCCTTGCATTACCCCTGATTTTTGACCGGGGATTCGATCTTCTAAAGCTTTTATCTGACTGGTAGTTGACTTTCATGTGAATTGCTTGCTTCATTAATGTGTTAATAAAGTTAACTGCTTTTGCTCTGCCGTTATTTGATGAAAGAAATACCAAGTGAATTTCCGTGTCTGTGATCCAAACACTTAAGAAGTTGCTGGACTTTCGAAAAGCTAAAAATTTCGCCTAGCGACTGGTGTTTTTTTTACGCTTTTTACAAGTCTTGCAACATACCGCGTGTTTGGATTACAGTATTCAAACACAAAAAGTTAGTGTTCCTTAAATGACGTAATTTCAATTAAGTTTTCGTGACATCATTCAGACTTCACCTTGTCTCTACACGGATGACATCTGTAAAATAATTTCCAAGACAGACTCCCGTCATTAAATTACTTGACGGATGATGCCATGCATGTAACCTATATTTAAGACCGTATATTATTTGGTGTCTCTGTACTCTCGGAGAAAATGAGGCTTGTCCAATCACAGCTTGCGCAAGATGCGTACTCTTTTATAAAACACTGAGTTAATTTTCAATGTTTCCGAAGTCTAAATGACCTAAAACTTGATCTCTAGTTTTATATCGAACACGCTTTTGATATTGCTCCATAGCGCAGCCGGAGATCGCTTATCAACACGAGTATAAAAAAGGCCACCCAAAGAGGGAATTCGCTACCATTGTAAATGGAGTTGCGACAGGCTAAATTAATGGGAATCACACGTGGCTTACTTCTTCCTTAATTCATGGCTAAAAATTTGTAAGGAACTGGCTTCTGAGGCATAATTGACGACGCCAAAAGCAAAACAAGCCCTCAATAAAACTCAACTAGCCAGGGTACCTGGGCTTTGCCGGGGATCATTCCAGGATGGTTATTCTTGAGGAAATGATTATGGTTGCAACATATATATGTTAAGTATGGTATTTAAGTCATTTTTTTCTGAGGTATTTATAGCTAATGTTACTCGTCTGGTCATGGTGAGTTCAAATATGTAATTGAATCTCCTGTAAGTCTTGTGCAAAATTATATTGCTGCTCAGTTTCTTTCCATTTCAAGAAATCTGTAACCAAAGCTATTTTCACTACTTTGAATGTAAGAAATGCATGTAGGATTAGGGTTGGGAATAGTGTTAGGGTTAAAATTTGAGTCTGGATTAAGTTATACTAAAGTTTAAAAATTGTCACAAACGTAGGTTAGAGTAACATTTTGGTGCCTATTTCAATGGCCAACTGTTGGGTCAATCAGGTCAAAACTGGGACCAAATCAATGTTCATGTACTACAATAATGAACTTCATATCAATTTACAATAATTATTACAGCCTGCAGAGTGAATTTGGAGAAGGTACTGTACAAGGGTGCTTATTTTCCAATTGAATTATTATTATGAATAAAAGTGGACGGATTTTGTAGCACTGTTATTGTTTTGCTAAACAAAATACCACTCTTGTTTTTTCGCTGTTGTGGTAACAAGCCTTAATCATGATTTAGGAATTCCATGCTGTTGTAATTTAATAAGGGCCATGTATGTAAAGAGGAAGATGAATGGTCAAAATATTTTACTACTATTTTTGTATTTTTGTTGAATATCATGACCTGATATCACATGTCAGATAGCATAATTACATATACTTAATACTTAACAACCATCAGTATTGCCACAGGCAAAGTGAATACTGTTGAATAATCCATGCACAGAAAATTTTAGATTTTATCCCCAAAGTTAAGGGTACCTTGCTATCATTATGCCGCCATTTTGGGTGAATGTCTTCACTGTAACATGCACATTCACCTGTACTGTACAGTATCTAGACTTACAGTGCAGGATTCCCTTTAATCACCTGTTTAATTATAATAATATATATTGACTGGTAGCATCAGCATGGGCTGATAAGAGTTACAAGGAGAGGGAGTCTTCATCTACATTGGTAGTGGTCCCTCTGTAGTAAAATTGAAAAGAATGTTTAGTGACTGACTGCAAGTTCTGCTTAGGACTCTAGATCACCTGTTGTCAATATGTGCTCAGGATATTCAACCTTTCAACCATCACAGAATCCTTATGGATGCATATCAGTGCACTTGCTAGTGACCAAAGCAGAAGTTTGATTACATGTAATAAACATTTTAAGATACCTGTACATGTCAACTGAGCAGAAATTCGTAAATCCACTTGAGTAGTTGTCAAAATGACCACGTTTTTTGTGTGGTTTTGTCTTCTAATTTCACTGAACAATAATAAATTTTAATAACCCAAACTAGTAATACGTTAGCATGGTTTTTAATCAGTATTTCATTGTTAATGTTTTATTTCTTCATAAATATGGGTATGATAGTTTCTTGAAAAATTGTAATGAGTCCCAAAACTTATATGGTGTAGTCTTTTGCAAGAAGTATAAAACTGCATGTCACTCACTCAAAGTTATTTAGAGAATTAAAAACTGTTATGAAAGATGGAGTTTGGACAGTTTCTATGGCAGTGGTGATCCTCTAAAGTGACTCTTGATAACTGTTCAATATCATTTAATTTAAAAATAGGGATAGTCTCTGCCAATTTTTCTTTTTATCAAAGTTTCTCTATAGATCAGCAAATCAGTATGCTGGTATTGAATGCTGGTAATTCTGTAGCTCCAAGTTTTAACAAAAACTAAATGTCCTTTTCCTGTGGAACAAAATTGGATTTCTTAATTTTTGTTTTTAAATTGTGCTTATTAATTACCCATTCTACTTAAAAAGTATTTATGAAAAAAAAGTTTCAGATTAAATTAAGTGGTAACTAGGAGTCGTTTGGTAATGTCACTGTTGCCAATGAAATTGCTTAAACTATTCATTTCAAACTATAGGTACATGTATTTACAAATTTCAGATTGGTTTTTTTTTTGAACGTATGATGTGCTGTTTTATTCTTGTGAAGTATTTATGTAAATGTATGAGCTTTCAGATTTCAAATTTACATATTTCACTTGTGAAGAAACTGTATGAAGCCACCTTTTAAAAAGCTTATTATCTACAAACTAATCGTTTTAGAATTTCCCAATGAGGAAGAACACTGAGCGTACCCAATTTTCTTATGAATTGTCAATAGTATATTGATTGCAGAATGGCTGTTTCTAATCTTTATCTTTTTTAGTATTTTCATTTTAAGTGCCCTTTGATTTTCAGAATGAATGGCTCCTGGAATATTTTTCGTATTATACTGCTGCTGAGCTGTTTTCATTCAAATTGCTACCTGGCATAACTTGGAATTGGAAACTTTTCAATTCCAAGTTGTGCAAGGTAACAATTTGAGTTTTGGGTGAATCTGATGGTTACTGTATATGTAAGTAGACATTCATGTTTATGCAGTGCATTATTGGCTTATGGAAAGTTAATGGTCTGAACTGAACCTTAAACTGTCTTTTACCATATCAAGCTTACATGCAAGATTAAAGGTTATCTTTGGAAACGACTGTCTTGATACTGAGAATGTCAAGGTTTTTAAAAAGCAGTAGGTAACCCTTTCCTGTGTCAGATGTGTCCCTTGAAGAGTGACATTGTCTGGTGTCCCAGTAATTATGAACCCCCCTCTCAATAAATGTGTCCTCCTCCGGACATATTTCCGTGGAGATTTCTGAGGAAACATGTCCCCCTCTTCGGAAATTTGGCGGTGTACTCAGACACCAATACGCTATTTCCACTGGCAGGCTTCTAAAACTTTCTGAGAGTGTATGTAGATGTTAAAATTGAACTGATAGTGGGGTTTATTTGTGGGAAGTATATAAAGAAGATCACTTTTGCTTTGGGAATGCGCTTGTGTGTATTAACAAGGGATAGGGAACTGCCGAAAACTTGAAACAGAAAATATTGACGTTTCGAGCGAAAGTCCTTTATTTGCATGACTTTTTTTCCATCTGAAAATATCACCTTGTTTTTATATCACTCTATGTTCCACTCCGACGAATGGCCTTCGTTCGAAATGTGAATATTCCAAGTTTTCGGCTGTTACCTAACCTTTTGGACACAGCAAAATTTTAATAAAGTGCAACCATCTTTGAAATGATTATATACCCTTGTTGCATGAATTCCCAATGATCAGGTACATGTAGGCCGAGTGAACGTCTACTGGGCGTCTTGCTGCTGTTATATTCCCCTGGTTGTTTTTCTCCCAAGCGTCAAAAGGTTGTCAGTTTGCCTCTGATTGGTTATTGATATGGTAAAGATCGACAACGTTTTGGCAGCAAGTTGACACAGGTCGTAGAGCTGTGATGATTAAATCTCGTCAGGAGTGAATTTTTTGTGTGGTTTGTTAGGAAATGTTTATGAGTTGTCACCACTATTGTTCAGCTGGCGCAAACCAATGAACATAATGTGAACATAAAGCTATTCTCAAGTATGTCGTTAATCCACTACACATTAAACTCCCAGGAAAAACTACAGCAACAACAACAACAACAACAACAACAACAAAATCACGAAAAACAAATTAATGTGAAGAGTGAATACTAATGCCAAGCATATAACGCGAAATAAAGCCAGAGCAACTGATAGTTTAAAGTTAAGAATATTAATGCCCAGCATAAAGTTTTAAAAAGACCCATAATAACGGAGGTTTTAATAAAAACAGAAATTAATTTTACTGACGTTTCGTCGCTAGTCTTGCGACCTCAGCGTTCAGAGTCGACGTCTCGCACTGCTGATTACCTTCACTGGATAACGATGATCCTCGTTACTTTCCGTATCATAAATATTTCATTAGAAGCATGACCTCTGTAGCCTTCTAGTCCGCCATATTTAACATACTTGAATTAGTCCAAGAATTTTTTCAAGATTCAATCCTAGTGCGCCTACTCTAGTTACCTGACGCTGTGCCTTAAATTAAAGACGTTAGTAAGAGAAGGAAAGGTAGCGACACATTGCTAGTAATAGATTAAGGATGTCGATATCAAAGAATCTTGACCAGCCGACAACTTCAAGAAATATAAAAGAAAGCAAATTTCGAAAAACAAGGTCATCTTTCAACTTAAGATTTAAGTTAACAAAAGATGAAAATTGAGAAATGGTGATATTTTTATTTTATTGCAAAATCAACCTCAGACCAATCGAAGAATCACCATTTCACTGTTTTCATCTTTTGTTACCTTAAATCTTAAGTTGAAAGATGACCTTGTTCTTTGGAATTTGCTTTCTTTTTTATATCAAAGAACGTATAGTTAAAATAGGAACAAGGGAATAGAAGTAAGGTTGGTGTTTAGTGAAGGGCTAAGTTTACGAATAAGTAAACTTTCACGGATGAAAAGTTCAGAATGGGAAGATCATGATGAGAGAAACTGAAAGTCGTTTATGGAAGCGGTGTGATCAGTTTGGCACAGAAGAGAAAGGATGCTTGAAGGCGAGGGATTAACGCGTTTCTTCCCCGTCAAAGAAGAGATTCCCAAGTGATCAGAGACTCTGATCACTTGAAGCCGTCGTTTCATTCGGGCGAAAAACAACTGATTCGACTTAGGAACATCTTCGTTTAAAATATGAATGAATGATGAATCAAAGCTCATGATTAAATTTCTACACCCAACTGTCATCCACACTGACACAGACAACGACCATAAACCCCACCTGATAATTCACAAATGAAATTACAGGACACCAAGACATAGCACCATCTCAAAGAACAACGAGGACAACGAACCCTGTGAACAATAAAATAAACGTACATGCAAACAAACATTAAACTGTTTCTCCATTAAGGTCGAAAAAATCGCCCAAACAAAGAAAAAAAACTTCAGTGCTACCTTCTCTATCGCAAATGGTTATATATTTCTGCCATCCTGACATCCTCGCGGTATTCCTCAGTCACTCCCTGGATGTCATTTTCAATATCAAAAAGATCGGAAACCTTGTCCCCAATCTTCTAGTCATACTTTTCGCCCTCGGCACCTCGCTCCACGTGACGCAGTTGAATGGTTTGCCGAAAGTCTTCCGGGTACAGCTCGTCCCTAGGACTCCTCGGGCCACCAGACTCAGTTTTCTTCAGGCTGACAACAGGGGGAAGACTTCCAGGAAGGACTAAAAAATAATAGAAAAAGTAAGTTAGCGTTGAGAATGGAGAAAATGGACGGTGAGGACGATGTAAAGAAGGAAATAAAATGTACAGGAATGAATTGTAAGGATAATTAGGTTAAAGACATAAAACGAAGTGAAAGAAGGAAAACAAGGAGAAAACGAAAGAAGAAAAGGTAAAAGAAAAGAGAAATTAAGAATGAAAAAAAGAAATGGGGGAATGAAGAATGTATGAAAGTATACACAGTTGCAAGAGGAAAAGCAGGGAAGAAAGGATAGAAGGATGAAAGTTAGAGAAGGAAGGAAAGAAACATGGACAGGATTGAATGAACAAAAGAAAGAAGAATTGGGAAAGAAGGAAGTAAGGGATGGAAGAGAAGAAAGAAAAGTATAGAAGAACAGGGCAGATATAAAAATGAAAGACATGAAAGAGAGCACAACGTAAGAGAAGGTGAGTAGTCAAGCGCAGGACATAATGATAAAAGTAAAAAGTAAAGTATGAAAGTAAACAATAAATGAAAATTTGTCAAACTTACTTAATCCTTAGAGGTACATAAGGTTTACTCTCATCGCAACGTTGCGGTTCCCCATGGTAACCCACTCAGTATTATTCCTATTGCTTTCGCTCGTATTCACGTCTTGCTGTCTTCTTTTGTAATCTCTTTTCTGCTGTTTCCGAGCTTCTTATGGGGTAGATTCTCCGTCCGGTTAAAGTCTGCCGTGGATTCCATTTGGCTCTAGTCGATACCGTAACCAACTGAGACTCTGAGCATTTGAAGTACAATCTCGTCGTCTTGATGTTGGTTCTGAAAAATAATATGAATCCGAAACAAAACACGACAAACGAAGTTCTGATAAAAAACATTTACTTTTATTATTAGGTGAGTGTGTATGAGGATTTAATGCTATGGTCGGTCGTTCACTAACTCAGTCAATTAATCAATTAATTGTCAATTAATCATCTTACAATTTGCTCTGGCATCTAGATGACGTCATCCTGTTGTCTCCTAATTTCAGACACACACTCAGTGTACCACTTGTTATTTCGCTCTAGCGCGATCACAGCTGTTAAAAATATCAAAACTACATTGGTTTCTATGGTAAGTTAGGGCATAAGTTAAACGTACCAGACCTCTCGCATTTGTCTATTTGTCTCTCGGTTTGTTTGTCCGTCTGTATACATTCAGGTATGTATGTCAGTCTGTCTAATCAGAAACTTACAGCACTTGTCTCCAGCAACTGACATTGGTTTCTATGGTAAGTTGGGGCCGAAGTTGAACGTACCATAGCTCCCTTATTTGTCTGTATCCCCATCTGTCTGTCTGTCAGTGCGTACGCCAGTGTGTCAAATCAAAAACTCAGAGGGTAAGGTTTAGTGCTTGGCAATAGTTTTTATCGTGAGTTATAACAGAAGTTGAACTTGCCATATCACTATGTTAAAAGTTGAATGTAAGGTATCAGAGAAAAGAATTCATGAAAATATCGCTTTCTGATTGAAAAAAGTCTTCAAAGCTGAAAGAGCGTTCGGCTATCGGATAGAAAGTTCTCAATCTTTTTTACCAACAAGATAACTTCTCCAAAAACGTCCTTCAAACGTCGCTATAATAATGCAACCACAAAACCTTCCACCACTTTCTGACCCTCATGGTAGCTGGGCTACCGCGCTGTTCTGAACCAAGTTTCATTGCATTGTGGGAGTCAGAAGGGGCACAGTGTGTCCTTAAATATCGTTCATCAACTTAATGCCGTATAAGGTAACATCTCTTACCTGTGAAGACATGGAAAGTCAAAGCAAAGGGTTTCAGCGTGCTCGTAGAGCTCCTTCACGAATCGGATAGAATGTGTTTTATCTGTTAGATCGTGACGTAAATCCCTGTAGTAAAGATATATCTCATTAAGGATACGTTCAATTCAAACGGTTTCGACATCTCCTCCGATATTTGCCCAACGTTAGTTCCATTATTTATTCCATTAGGGTAACTTGCCCATATATGAACAACATTACAACACAAACAATGGATTGACAAAGGAACCATCGCATGACGTGACATGGCACAACGAACAGCGAAGCAGAGTACAGTAGGTCTACTTAACACACCCATCAACAACTTCTCTCTTCTTTTCTATTCATTTTACACCCACCTCGATCAGATATACCCCTAACGATTCCCACATACCCTACCACTGACCATCCCTTCTCCGGAAGTTCTGCAACAAAATGCTAGTTAATTCTCACTCACTTGATCAAGTTACGTTTTTTGTTCAAAAACTGACATTTTCTCTGAACTTAACTCTCCAGAATCTTCGATAAAGAATTCAACTATCTTCAAACACGATACGGCATTTTGAGTGCCTTGAAAAATAAGAGAAAATACATTGAAACAAGGCAAGGCTGTTGAAAGTTTACAGCAGCTGCTTGATAGATGGCCTACTTGCAGGCTCTTGATACGTCCTTCAAACAGTAATTCTGGTTAGATAAATAAATACTTTGTACTCAGTGTAGCACCAGTACAAATTGTCTTTGACTCAGAAAAGAACGTAAGGCAATCCTTAGGCAGAAGTCAGTTAACAACTCTACTGTAATCCTGATTGCCATCAGGAACTATTGGTCACCTAAAAAAGCTCGACTTACCGGGTTCTGAACATAAACAACTTTCAAAGCAAGCCAAGGAATGACTACTTGAAATAAACAGTAGTTCTTGTCCCAGTTATCTATATTCTGCAGTTTAGCAAATAGCTGCAATGTCAATGGTCTTTAGTAATCACTTTTTAAGACTACCAACACTTGTGAGAAGAGTGTTGTCCAGTTTGACTCTACCAAACATCGCAGGTTTTCTCCGGGTACTCCGGTTTCCTTCTGCAGTAACACTGCATCTATGAGGAGTGTCCATTACCGGACCTCTAGGGAGAGCATCTTTGCTAGCTGATAAGGTTATCTAGTACAAATGAAGGCACTTTATTGTTGTGTTCTCAAAAATTTCTTAATCGCATTATCATCATTTCAATTTTTCTGGAGAGGGGTTGCAATATTTTGGGCCATTATAATAGAACAACTTTTCAGATAAACATTGAACAAAAACTGTTCTGAACAGCTTGATGCTTTATGTAGATGCCTTGGGCATGACAGCAGACTTGAACTTTTTCACATAATTCCTCCATGGACTACCCACTTGTAAAATAAGTCTTAACTTTGCCAGAGTCAAAAGTGACATGCTTGCTGTACTTACGGGCTACAGTTAAGTCATCTGATAACTGTAATGTCACTGTACCACAGGCATATCTCACAAAATACCAAATATTGTAGACCATGGCTAAAATAGCTCAGGCTAAACTGAAAACGAGTTCAACTCACCTGCTCTTGGATACCTATACGACTCAAAGGTTGAAGGTGCAGTTGCTTCAACTGTTGGTATCATTGTTAGAATTTCTACATTCATTTCATCAACCTGAAAGAGAAGTGCACAATATATATCAGTACTTATTTTTAAACATACCAAGGATTTTAGCGACAGATTCCCATGAGTACAGTAAGCCCTCAAAACTTGAAACCAATTAATATAATCTAACAGTTTGGGTCTTGTCAGGGACACAAAAAACATCTAAGGTTGTGAGTTTGATAAACACAAGTAGCAATTCAAAGATTTGAATTACACAGGTCTGAGTAAGAGTATCAGTGCCGTATCCAGAGGGGTTTTCATACCGGTATACCGGTTTGGGCGCCCAAATTCTGGCGCCCAAATTCGGTTAGATGAATTACGAATTTCGGAAATAACAGATGTGTTTATTACAAAAATAAAACACAAATTAAACATTTAAATCTTTAGAAAGGTTAATCATTCTCGTACTTTTTATTTAATCTTGAAAAGTCTATCCTTTTATAAAGTTTTAATCCACCTTTCATATGTTTATCTCCGATAATGGCGATGATAACGACTTCCACGAACTTGGGGGATTACCGCTGCTCATAAGGACTGAACTACAAAACGCGGTCGGAGAGACTGGTACACATGATTCTTTCTATTCCTGTGATTTTGGAATCTTATAAACTACTTTTATATCTTTTGCTATCGTCGTTTTTAAATTTGAATTTAAATTGCAGTTTAAATTCACAACCCACCCTTCCCCCTGGTCAAAACGGTCTGCCCAAAAAATCTCTGGATACGGCCCTGAGTATGTTGTAATCTTAGACAAACTTCTTCATATAGAATACAATATTTGTTGACTTTTGAGTAATCATCACTTTCTGTCGTTGGTTGCCACCAGTATCAAGAGTAATGATCAAATTCTTCTTGAATCACAAAAGATGGAACTCCAGCTGACAGTGCATCATCTACCACATTTAGAACTCCAGAATTTGTCCAAGTCAATCATTTCTCTTTGTTTGAAAAGACGTTGGTCATCCAAAGGTCGTTGTGATGAATAAATGCAATAACATTTGAGTTAGGGGATATTTTGGGATCCATTCTTGTCTCAATTGTTTGAGCCTTTACCTTGCCAGGAACAAGGTAAGCACTTGAGTCCCCTGGGGCCTTAATAATACAATGAATGGGTCATTGTAGTGAACACAAAAAATAGTGACATCTTAAGGACCAAGATTTGGGTACACAACATGACATGGAAATAACTAGAAGGACATTTCAACTTTACTTCAAAGTCACTGTTAAATCAAATTGAATTTACTCATAAATCTTGGGTTTATGTTATTGTCCTTCTAAAGGGTTTTATTGAGCTTGTAACCAAAGTGATATACAGTAAGTAAGTTAGGAAAACTGCTACTCAAACTCAGTAATAATTTATGAATTATTGTAAACAATCCATAAACACATACCACATAGCATGCATGCATTTTGTTACCCAATGAAAATCTGTAGGATAACCAATAGTGATCTGTACAACATGTCTTAACTTATATACACTGTATGCAAAATCAGTGCAACAAACATGATATCAATGTGAATATTAATTTGACAAGTTAGTTCAAACACTAATTTAATGTTAATCATGTTTCATCAGAATACCCCAAACACTTAAAAATAACAAAAACCTTGGACCACACCCTTGGTTTTTATCATCTCTCATGTTTGTTAATAACCCTTAATGAAACATTCAAACTCAACTTTGAATGGCTACTTCAAAATGCATAATTCACAGCATGTGCTGGTATATAATGCACATATAACTTATGTTTTTGATGAGTATATTGCCAGACTTAATTCTTTGATAGGTTCATGTGGCAGACAGAAACAGGAGTAAAAATGCACACCAAAAACCTTGGAAAAACATTGTACCAGAAGTAATTTCATATGTTTGGTCAGCAGCTTCAAACATAATAGATTGCTTGTGGTTCATGCTCCACCCAACCATTGAAGAAACCAAGGCAAAATCAACATTTATTCCAAAGGTAAAGACCTAAGGTAAGTGATAAAACTGAAAAAATCTTTTATTCAATATTAATTTTTAGTAGCTGAGATACCTGAGTGTGTGCAGTATGCTACATCTTAAACTTCATGTCCTGAATAGCACACTGGTTCAAAAAAGAGTTTTATGGAAGATCTTTCACGTGTGCAACATAAAATGAAGTCTGGGAATATGTTCAAGGAAATGTATGTACTACGTCATAATAGAAAGGTCTACTATATACATGTATGAAAGGCTTTCAGCCAGAAGGAATTTTCAGTTGATGTACAGGTCGGCCTATAACTGGGAGAGCGTACAATATAAATGGAATACTACATATTGACCCACGACTTTTGATTTCTGGTAGAACCTGTTCCCCCTCCACATACCTTGTACACGACAATCGTTCACAATACTAAAACAACACTTACCGACGATAAAACGTGGTCTCTACACATGTAGAAACCACTAGATGCTGGGAATAGAATGCTCCATGAATTTTTAACATACTCGTAAGATGTTATCCCAAAACTACCCAACCGTTTTCTCTCTATAAGAAGTTCCTCTTCCCTGGAAAAGCTTTGAAAAGGTCGCAGTCCATCTAAGTCCAGAAGAAGATGCCACGAAGCTGTGGGAACAGGCGATTTTTTATCTGATTCGTTGACTTTTGAACACAGGTAGAACAACGTATACTCGCTCCGTTCTTCTGACAAAGCCGGGGGATACAACTTGGTGTTACTAAAAGTAAAGTAATTTGGCGTCCGGCTGGAGTGACGGCAAGATAAGTTCCTGATTGCCTTTACAGCTGAAACAAGCTCACACCAACTCCTCTTTCGGGCCACACCATTTGCCATTGTGTAATGATATGTGACTACTGTACGACAGAAGTTATTTGGTCCACATTTGGTTAAGAGAAGATGAATGGACTGTTATTGTAAAATAATTCCAAACGTCCGCCATGTTTTTCTCTTCGAATATATTCGGACCCAGTCCATTCGTCGTGCTTTGGCTACACGCAAGATGATGTTGTGACGTTAAAATATTAACTGGTAGCTTTTCCGTTACTCCAGATTTTATCGCGACATTAAGGTTAGGATTTCCCAAGTTACTGTAGCGAATCAGACCGGTTTGGGTTTACTGAAATTATCCTGAAATTTAATCTGGTATTCCATTATTTTATTGTCCGCTTTTGTTCTTTTTTTCTCATCAAAATTATTGAGGGACAGTTTCCTCATGTCTGTCTGTACCCGTGTTTTGAGGCGGATTTCCAGTGGGTGTAAAAGGTCGCGTGAGTGACAATTCTATTGTGAAAAAGTTGACTTGAAATCAACTTTTCAGCACGACATTTTGCATCAGCCAGTATCAGCCGATTGCTTGAGACGATTGTCTCAAGGAACAGCATCGTCCGTGCGACTTTTTACAACCACTGGAAGTCGGCCTTCAGAATGAAAAAATGCACGTCTGTACTGTCAATAATGGCAAAGCAATGCGCAAATCAATGACATAGCCGACCGTACTCAATTTACCAGGGAACTACCTGGGTACGACGTCAAGGAAGGGCTTCTCCCTCTGCTCCTGGGAGGAGCCTGAGATCACCCAGAGGGACCTGGTGCAAACACAAAATTGATCATGTCGGGAAAGGGTTAATTGAAATTTGTCTGTATGTCAGCATTTTTCCGCCAACAGAGGAGCGACTGATAGCGAGGAGTAAGAGGGAAAAGCTTTAGAAAGGTTTGCTCAGTCTCAGCAAAGGATTAGACCTTCTCGAAGAAAGCTAAAACGACGAAATAAACGTTTATGCAGTTTTACCATTTCCATCTTCCTTTAACAAACAAAACAGAAAGGAAATCGACAAAAACAAACGAGATAAAATTTAAATTCTAAATAATTGTTTCTGATACAAAGATAAAATGCAATTTTACACTGGTATACCGTGTTATCTAATAACTCTGGGCGAAAAAAGGGTTTTAATCTGGTTTTTACAAAGCACTTTGGTTTAGGTCATTTCATCTAACGTATAACTGATTACTATAAATATTGACAAAAATGTTGCAAGAATAACACCATTGACAAGTTTATAACTCCACTTCAATTTCAATGTCGTATCATTCAAAAGGTACGTTCTTTCAATTTTGTTGAGTATTCCGCTTGTTCACCTGTGGAGAAAAAAAACAAATTTAAAGATAGGTTTCCCAGTTAGAAAGGATAGATAGATAGAAGAACTTTATTTACCCACGCTAACATCGTCAGTATGAAACTGATTTCCACGATGGGCGTGCACATCAACATTATAAGCTACTACAAAAGTATAGTAAATTGTTACAAAAGTTTTAGAAATTATTATAATACAGAAGACAAAATCATTAGGGATTACTATTACACTAGAAAAAGTTCATGAGAGAAAGAGTTCAAAGATTGAAAGTAATATAATTATAAGTTTATGATTGTTCTATTTACAGTTGTATCCTCTGAATTTAGGCTAGAGAATAGTATGAGCAGCAAGTTTTCTTTTAAAACAAGTAAATGATTTTGTCGCTCTAAGCTCTTCTGGTAATGAATTCCATATCGAACCCCCATTAAACATAAAGCTCTTTTTCATATTGTTTGTACAAGGTTTAGGCAAACAAAGTGTGCCTGAGTTGTTCCGAAGATTGTATTTTATCAATTCATTTTTGAATGTAAAGAGTTCACTGAGGCAGTGTGGTCCCAAGTTATTTAATATTTTAAACATTGTTTTGGCTTTAGTTTTAATTCGTTGTTCTTTTAGAGGTTCCCACCCCAGCATGCTCAGAACAGTTTCTTGGTTTACCTCATTAGGTACATTTGCTATAATTCGAGCAGCTCTGTTGTGAAGTCTCTGAAGGCGTGTGGATTGTGTCTCTCCAAATACATTCCAAACTTCAGAGCAGTAGTTAAAGTGGGGTTGAATAATAGCATTATATACTGACCGAATTGTGTTTTGATCAACAAAATCTCGCAAACGTTTAAGGGCATATATTCCAGATGATACTTTCTTGCATATGTTGTCAGTATTGCTTTTCCAAGACAAATGCTGGTCAAGAATTACGCCTAGAATTTTGCTTTCAGAGACTTGTTCAATTTGTTTATCCTCGATATTGATTATAGGTTGTTTATCAGAAATTTTATTTAATATTGGTTTAGTCCCAATTAACATAAATTTAGTTTTTGCAACATTCAGACTGAGTTTGTTTGATATAAGCCATTTCCGAAGTCTTTCTAAATCTGAATTCACTGCATCCTCAACCTCATTCAGTGAGTTACCAGCTGCTGTAATATTTGTATCATCTGCAAATAACCGGGGTTTAGTTTGAGCAAGACATGATGGCAGATCATTTATGTAAAGCAAAAAGAACAGGGGACCCAAAATAGAGCCTTGTGGTACTCCACATTTAATATTACATTCAGATGAGATAGATCCATTCACTTCACATTTCTGTTTACGATTAGTTAAGTAGGACTTAAGAAGGGAGTAGGCATTACCTTTGATTCCATATAGTGATAACTTATCCAGTAAAATTTGGTGGTTAACAGTATCAAAGGCCTTTTTTAGGTCTATGAATACAATAAGATTAAACAATTTTCTATCCATGTTTATGTACCAGTCATTAGTACAATCTAGTAAGGCTGTAGCAGTTGAATGGAGCTCACGGAAGCCAAACTGATGTTCAGAAAACAGATTATTTGTTTGTAAATAATCATGTAATTGGTTGTAGATAATTCGTTCCATGACTTTGCTTATGGCAGGTAGAATTGAAATAGGCCGATAATTACCTGGTAGGTTTCGATTACCATTTTTAAAAAGTGGAATTACTTTTGCCATTTTCCAGTCATTGGGGAAGGTGCATAAAGTAATACTTTGATTGAAAATGTATGTTAGCGAATCTGAAATCATGGGTGCTGCAATTTTCATAATTTTACTGGATATTTTATCAATTCCAGTAGACTTATTACCCGATAATCGAGATAGTAACTGACACACGTTATTTACAGTAACTGGTTTGAATGAAGTAAACTCACATTTAGTTGTCTTAATGAATTGCTTATAATGGTAATTGGTTGTACCAATCTCTTCAGCAAGATTTGGTCCAATATTTGAAAAGTAATCATTAAAAGCCTCTGCAATATCACATTGGTTTGTCAACTTCTGTTTATCTATATTCAATTCATTTACTATTGTTTTCTTATTATATTTACCTAGTTGACTATTTATTACCTTCCAAGCAGCTTTTGGATTTTTCTTATTTGCTGAAATTATACTGGAAAAATAATCAACTTTGGCCTGCCTAAGTCGAGTGGTTGTCTCATTTCTCACTTTCCTATAAGCAACCCAGTCTTTTTCAAGTTTGGAGATCATGGCTACTCTTTTTAACCTATCCCTTATGTTAATCAGTTTTTTAATATCTTTTGTTATCCAGGGAACTGATTTTGATTTGATTTTCTTCTTCTGGATGGGAGCATGCTTGTTAAGAATTTCTAAAAATAATTCTCTCCAAACATCCCACATACTATCTGGGCTATCTGCAAAGAAATATACATAATCCCATGTCTGATGTGATAAGTCTTGTAGAAACAGATTTTTGTTAAAGTTTTTCATGTTTCTAATATCAGTGATATTTTGTTTTTCACTCTGAGTGATGTTGATTTTCCTTATAGCAAAAATAAGGCTATGGTCACTTATTCCTGTGTGGATTACACCAGACTTGCAAATTTTCTCTGGCATGTTTGTTATGAAATGATCAATGAGGGTAGAGGAGGTCATAGTCACTCGTGTGGCTTCATTTATTCAAAATCCTGAGTTATAAAGCGGATGCCCTTTATCACATTCATTATAACGTGTCGGTGTCTTCGTGGGTACTGCCTAACTGCCATAGTAAACTTAAAAGGATTGGGCGTTCCTAATCCGAGAGCGCAGTCCCAACCCAACTAGGGGGTTCAGGGCCACGCTTTGCCGGTATATTTTGAAAATTTAATGTCTGTGTAATGCCATTTCCTACATTTTGAGAACATCTTGGAGAAAAATTTTCACCTTATCTTCAATTGAAAATGAGGCTTTCATTATAGTGATGGGCATGATCCCCCCTCTGCCATAGTCTGTTGTGTATTTGCAGGAGCCTTTTATAATCTCTGAGGTGCCGATGCGGGCAAAACTCCTCTCCCGCAAATATTCGTTCGATATCGACATACGGGCTGCAATTTAAAATGAAACTATGCTGTACTCGTAAAAATAAATTCGAAGTTAAATAAATGAATTCTAAGTAGTTTTAATACCGTTTGAAAGGATTTATCGGAAAAAAAGTAGACTAATGGAGAAAATATGCCTTCTAATTATGATCTTTTGCGACCCGACGGTGCTGGTTAAAATCAAACATGGCGACGCGTTCCAGAATCACATGTCCAGTCTTTCCAGATATTTCTCAAACTCATTAATGATTCATTAAGCAAAAACAAATGAAATACATACAGTAATTAATCAGTATTTTGAAATCGGAGGAGGATTTCAGCTGGATTGTGCTAACTTAGGGTTTAGCTTTAATTCAAAATACTGCACTTTTTAAGGCTAACTTGTACTGCATGTAAGGTCTCCTCATTACAGAGCATTCACTAGGTACGAAACTCCTGAAGTGCTGGTTACCTAAACTTGTGTTGCTCTCTCAGTCTTCTCACATTACAGTAACACTCACCTACACATATGTCATTGCGTTAGGCGGTCTCCCATCACCTAGGTGGTGATAAAAAGAAAACAATGGACTAAATAAACAAGAGTAGCATCCTCAATGTCGGTGAGGTTTAGTTATACAGAGAAAGAGCACCAATCGAGGTTCAGTAAGACTGAGATAAAGCACGAATTCATGATGTCGATGCACTAATGTAAAAGTTTTACAGTTTGACAACCAGCCGCACGTTTCATTGTAAACTGATCTATGAAAATGTACTCATTCAAACTATGTACAGATCTATGGATAGATTGATGGATAGATACAGAAAAAGTTTAAAGATGGTACTCCGCCAAAAAATCGAGAGAACAAAGTACTGACGTTTAGAGACTGACCTTCATCAGAGTAAAATGAGTACTACCTTTAAACTTTTGCTATGTAGATTCAGAACTGCCTACTCAGCTCTCCATTTATGATATTAATGTTGATGGATTGGTAGACAAATGGATGGATGGTGAGATGGGTAGATAGAGAGTTTAATTGAGAAATAAATATGCCGTCCTTGGGCTAAATTGTGTATTTACATTACATACGCAACAAGCAATAAAAAGTTAGATTTTACACTAACATGTTTAAGTAACACAGACAACTATTATAAAAACGATTAATGTTATAAGTTTTAGGTCTCCAGGAGGGACATTGACCTTCTAAGATCATATTAGATGTTCTGTCAAGAAGCACAGCGTAAGGGGTAGGTGTGTACCCATGGTAATATTTTCTACACCTATTATTCCCAACCTTAACAGTTCACGCCTCTTGCACGAATATGTAACATGACGGAAGCAAACTAAGGTGGAAATTTTCTAGCGGCGTTACTTCTTCATTTCCTCGACATCACTTTACGTTGTTAGTGTTTTTTACCCAGACTTTTACAAGACCAACTAGTTTCAACTGGTTAGGAGATGTTTAAGCGTATGCTTTCAAGCTATTCTGCTCAAAAAAAACTTTCTGAGTCCCTGACGGGAATCGAACCCGTAACCTTCTGATCGCTGGTGAGATGCTCTAATCATTTAGCTATGTCAACTCAGATGGTGAACGAAGGTTACATTTATGTACTGGTTCGTATTGACGGTAGACATATGTACCGCCAGTCCGCAAGTCTCGATATGTCGCCTACTTAGTGCTAATCAATGATGTAGTTGGATGTAGTAGCTTGGTAAATATATGTTTAAACGTATTCTCTCAAGCTATTCTGCTTAGAAAAACTTTCTGAGTCCCTGACGGGAATCGTGAATTCCTGACGGTAACCTTCGCTCACTACCTGAGTTCATGTAGTTCAATGGTTAGAGCATCTCACCTGCGATCAGAAGGTTACGGGTTCAATTCGCGTCAGGAGCTCAGAAAGTTTTTTTTAATTAGAATAGCTTGAGAGCATATCCTAAAAACATATATCTACCATGCTACTTAATTCAACTACATCATAGGTTAGGAGATCTAATTTACTTTAAATGGTCAGAGTATAGAAGGCTTCACACTAATCGTTACTTACATGCAGATCTTTGAGCGAGTTGAATAGCATTTCGATGTTGCATATGATTTGAAGGGTTGTTTTCAGCATTAACGGATTTGTTTGTCTGCGCAGAGGGACCTTGATCACTTCTGAGCAAAAAAATGAGTAAGAAAATTACATATTAGTTAAAAATATACACAACGATAAAATGAAAAAAATAGCATTTTTAGAACATTCCAAAGACCTCCTTTAACAATTCTTACGAGTAGATTCTCTCTTCTATTCTCTCGTCCACATCTTCTGTTCTTTTGCCCTGCTTAGCGCTGGTTGAAGCCGCTGAAGTTTTAAACAAAAAGCATTATGCAATGAAGTTATGTTTTCATATATCATTGTGGGGTGTTAAGCTTTCCGTTGACAATTTGGAGAGACTATAAAGGAGAAGGTATAAGGGGCAAATTGAACCTGTTTTCAATTATAGATGATTCTGTAATAATCATTTCCGGGTTTACACTTCACACAGAAGTGAAATAAAATGTGATCAGTCAGACAAGTTTCAGGCGGGGTGTTCGCGTTAAAATGGGACGAATTTTTCCATGCAACTTTGACAGCTGTACACTATAATCCTTTTTACGTCAAAACATGGCAACACAAGAAGAAAGGTGAAGCGAAGTTACCGATCATACAGTGAACGAGTTTGTGAAGCCTGTCAAGTAATGGTGTTACAAGGCAATTGAAAATGCACAACCTTGTAAGTGCTAAAAGTTCACTCACAAAAGACATGAAGTCTCGGAGACATAACTCAGACACGTGTCCCTTTTGTCCGACACACGAGGAGACTTATCGCGGGGGCTTGTTTTACTTGATTGACTTACCCATGGGAGAAAAGGAAAGTGAGTCGACGTCTTGTTGGGAATTAAACGATCGGTCAGTGATCGGCCGTCCTGGGACTTTACTTTGCCGCTGAAACTTGTAGCATGAACTGTTACACGAAGGGACATGTTGCGGGGAAACTGTCCCTGCAAAATGTCGCAGCAATTCAAATCAATTTCAATTTCTGCATCATGTCGCAGGGAAAAATAAATTTGTTTCTGTGACAAAGTTTTTGCTTGGTACACACGAGATTTGACTCCAGGACATGTCAATGCGACATGTCCCCGCGACTTGACGCCTCGTGTGCCCCAACTTTAAAAACTATACACCTCTGACAGTTTAAGAAAATATAAGACAAAAAATCCCCCAAAAGGACTTGGACGGATGATAACTTTCAAATAAGGTTGAAATCTACCTTGTCATCGATGTTTCGATCTTGACTTGCTAATGCGAGATTTTTATTTTAGGGCTGTTTTGTCTTTTAGAGGACTTTAATATAATAACAGTTTATTTGAAGCACTTAACCATGTAGACAAAATTCTTTTCATGATAATCGAACACTATCATCAAAAGATTTCTATTCATATGTCTCAGAGGATGATTCTGAAATAGAATTGAAACACTGCACATCCTCTCATGGATAAGCGTGAGGTTGTCGAGAGAATAACCCGTGCACTTAAGTTGAATAAAAAAACTCGCCTCCGTTCCCTGTGGACTTGATAGCTCAACAGGTAGTGCGGCGGACTAGTATCCCGAAGGTGAGAGTTAAATCCCACTCGAGACAACATTTTTCAGTTGGCTTCGGCAGTGTCAGATTATCATGAAAAGATTTTTGTTCATGTATCTCTGAGGATGATTAAATATAGTTAAAGTCAATGAAAATGCTAGTTTAGATCAGATGTAAACAGTTGGCAACAACGGCTGCCAATTAGCCTTCAGAGCCTCGCTCTTCTGTTAAAATTCTTTTAAATTATCAACACAAGAACGAGGCTCGAATGGCTAACTTAAATGCACATAAAGGAATATTATGTTGGCGGCCATTTTGCATGGGCTCTATACGACTAAGTTCATCAAGCTTTTATATACTCAGTTCAATGCTCAATCGTTGGCACTCCAGAACCAGAAGGTAATCAGAATGTTACGGTTTCAACTCCCGTCGAAACTCTTCATGAAGGTATCATAGCTTGACAAACTTTGTCAACGCATAGAAAAGTACATCACAAAGTAATGTACTTACATGGTGAATCTGCTGTTATAGCGTTCTCTAACGATGTACCCGTCCAGTTACCTGCTCCAACAGGGTTTTTACCACTAATAAGTTCAGCTTCATCCGCACAAGAGTAAAGAACAGTGGCTTTGGTCCATTCGCAATCTCGGGCAACCATGCCAGCCAAGTTGCAGTGGGAGAAGTACGTTTCTTTCAAACAAGAACCAGAACAGTCCATTTTGCTAAGCTCTCCAAACAAAATGGTACACCCAGTAAGATCACATTCCTTAAGGCTAGAATTGGCAAAATGACCACGAGTGAAATCGGATCCACAGAGGTTGCAATTATTCAATGCAGGGATTGCTCTGGGCGAATGTGATCGATAAACAGGCTTTACAGGCCGGTTTTGCGACTGTTTAAACATTTTGCTGACATGTTGTTTCAATGATGGCTGACAGGAATGCTCTCGAAGGGATGCAAAACTTTCTAATACGCATGGACATCGAACTAAACAGTGGAAGGGCTGATACTGGCTCATTTCCTCACAATGTTCAGTGTACTCTTTGTCAATATCGGACTCTACAAAGTAAAAATCACCAGTAGGACTATCTGTACCATCACCTGAGGAACACAAGCATGTACAATCATCAGCAGAGGAATCGAATTCTTTGCTGTCACCATCTTTCTCCGTCAATTCAGCAGATTCGCCTTTTGTCTTTGTGGATGCAATCATTTTCAAAATTTGACCTCGGTAGCCATATGATTCTGGGTCGCAGGTGTTATCGTTTTTTTTTAAATACTCAAATTCAATTGTGGTTTGCGCCTGAGGAAATGGAATTTCTTTCCGTAAACCAGGCTTCTGAAACACATCCGGAAGTTTCCATGTCTTGTTATGTCTTGTAGTTACTTTACACTTCCGCTTTATTGTCCCCTGAAGAACCCTTTTCAGCAAATTATTTCTGTTGAATTCTTCTTTGGCTTTAAGTTTGAACATCAAATTCGCAGCGCAGCTCGCCATCTCCTTTACATCCGCATCACCTTTCAGTCTAAACAACTGATTTTCATAGATGCGGCTCAACTCTTTGGCAGTTTCTTTTACTATGGATAAAATGAGAGAAGCTACATGGTCTTCCTTTAGCTCTTGACAACTGTCAGCAGCTTTCTTGTCTTTATACTCGTCCATCTCCACCACTATCAGAGTTGCTACGGCCACAGCTGCTCCAACAAATGATCCAATTCCAAACGTAGGGACTCCAATGGCAATAGCAAGGCCACCTCCAATGCTGAACAGGATGGTAGTCGACAGGCCAGCGTTCCTAACGAATTTAGTTGCTTTACTTTCTTTCTTGGAACGTCCAGATTGCAGCAACTTATCAAAGTAACGTTCAGTTTGTTCTTCAAAGAACTCACAGCGTCGTTTTAAGTCTTCCATGCTCTTTTTTTAAAAAAAAAAAGCCCAACAAATTAAAGCATTTCTCAAAAATTGTCACGTCAAGTCAAAACATTTGTCTGGTAACGTTTCCATGCAAATGAATTTATTCTTTTTTTCTTCGCTTTTTCGAAGCGATTAAGACATTAACTTTACCAACAATATGAACATTCTTTCTGACGCACGCAAGCCTAGTTGAATGGACACGATGGGGGAGGCAAGACCGATATTAGGGCCTTCCAAATGTACGTGTTTTACAGACATTTTAACTGGAACAAAAACGTTTAAATCCACGTCCAGGGGTCGGTTATACGAAACCGCAATATCATATCGCTTGGGTAAGTCTTACCTAGTCAACAGCGCTAGCCATGATTTGAACAGCCGAACCTAAATTCATCAGCTAAATTGGGAGTTCTTCATTGAATGGGGCTATTTGAAAGATAAAATTTAAGTCCGATTGTTCAAAATGGACAAAAAAATACGTATCGCTGTTCACCAGCTAAGATTTATTAAGGGAGAAAAAAACAAATAGTCTACATGCTCAAATTCTTATTCACAAATAAACAGTTTGAGGAATTTAGAATCACGATTATAAACTACAGTGAATAAACAGATGTACTGTCATATCATGGAGACAAGTGCTTAGCGCAAAACACGAAATAAAGCCATTTAACATGCAATATTACGATTTTAGTGGTATATATAATAATATTGATGACGATGACGATGATGATAATAATAATGATAACGATACTGGTAATGATAACGACAATGATAGTGATAGTGATAATAATGATAATGATAAGTGAAATGTTCATTTTAATGATAATGATAATAATGATAATGATAATGATGATAATGATAATGATGATAATGATAATGATGATAATGATAGTAACAATAACACTATATTATTTATTCACACATTCATATATTTTTCAGTTCATACCTTCCCTGTTTGGCCGTCAGGGTTATGGCTGGATAAAAAATTGTATGGAGTCGTGACATCTATGTATAAATCGTACAATAGTAATTTTGTACTGTCTCAAGTTAACAAGCAAAAAAGTCAACAAAAAGAAAATCCCTTCATTCTGTTGGTTACAATTCATTTTTGGTAAATCCCCGACGATATACCCTATACTTAAAATCAAAATCCACGTTTTTACTTCCTCTTTGACTATGACAAGAACTCTTACTAAACCATTTCTACATCCCTGGTTTTTAGACTGCTGACAAAACAAAGTATTGAATGGCATTCTTTCAGGTAACGTAATATTTCAGAATACCAGGTCCTCATTGCTTCTAATGAGTGCGAGGATTAGAGGAAGATGTAACATGGCCAGAAATCAGATATTTAGAAGGTCAAATTCAACAAACGTCAAATGATGTACTCAGGTTCACATAACTTACTTTGCAGTCAGAATGACGGACAACGTCCACGAGGTATCGAGGGCTTAGGGAATAGTTAAAATATGATAATGAAGGAATGGCAAACTTAATTCACATTTTTAAGATGAATTCATTGAGGAGAACTGATTTTTTCCTTAAGCATTTATTCAGTGACTTATGGTTTCACAAAAATTTACAGTAAAGGAACAGTAAAAAACCCTTTTTATTTAACGTTTTGGGGATCAACCCCTTCTTCGTATATTATTGTTGTAACTTTGAAACCGGAGCACCGGAATCATACTTGCGACGCCTGCTTGAGTCAAACTAGACAACACTTTCCTCATACGACCAAGATAACTTTAGCAGGACAACTACACGGACCCAGAAGTGAATCATGGTCGACACAGAGGTGGGAAGACATGTGCATTACCACCGTACGAAGCTTATATCAACTGAGCTGATATCAACATAATCAACGTCACACATTCTGACGTATGAAGTCACAACATTAACATGACTTTTTATAATTTTCTTTTTGCATGTTGACACTAAATTCCCTTTAGAGGAGGTAAAACAATTACTCAATTCCTCATCTCAAAAAGGATTCTTGAAGTGGTGGCACTATCATACGTCAGAAGTAAGGCCGTCTATTATAACCCTAACTTTATTCTAATTATTGTAATATAACTATAGTACCAGTATAATCTCCGACAAAATACTCGAGCGCAGGATTAAGTTAGAAAAATACAATGTTAAATGTTAACTACTTGGAAATGAAATCGAACTACTATTACTAAACTGAGTCACTTTAATTAAACCCAGACTCACTTGACACCGAAGATGCCGTCGTCAAAGAGCTTTCAGGTGCTCCAAGTGCACTGCAAAGAGGATTTTCTGCTGATGACTAATAATCAAAGATGTTGTAGTTATAATCTGAGTGTTGAATGACTGAGGAAGCAACACAAGTTGAGATAACTAACCTCTGAAATATATTCTTTCTAGGTGAAAGTCTAAAGACAGCTCTAATGTGAGAAGACTTGTGGTACTTTATTGAGACAGCTGACCCTTTAAGAACCTTCCATATAATTACAACATGAGCATGGCTCTACTGTGAAAATACTTTAGAAACACCGAAAGTTGAGTTAACCATCCGCTGAAGAATGGAATAGTATCTAACACTAAAAATGAACTTTCACGGTAGACCAGTAACGAAGATAGATAAATGAATTAATGTTGACTCACGGACCTTTTGTCAGTTTATATTCCAACGTACCTTCACTATTTTCTTTGTTATATCACATTTACCCACACATTTTTTGCAAACATGCACTTTGCCAACACACTCTCTCCACGAAAAGCGCATTTCCTGTCCAAGCACAGTTTCACGACAGTCAACATAATTATATCGGTATTTTATGTGATCTTTGGAAAATCTATAAAAAAGGAATAAAAAGTTAAAAGCCAGCCATTCGCGTGAGCTGTAATTATCTTTTTTAAGCATAGCTGAGCACAGTGTTGCGAGTTCTTCACATCTCTTACTTCCGTTGGACATAACTTTGAAATGGTATGGCCCATAACTTCCAATTTTGCATGGAAGGAAATGGACGAAGAGACTTGAAGTTGGAAGGGTAATATGGATCAGAGCTCTACCTAGGTGGTAATTAACCCCGGGCAAATTCTTTTAAAGACGCCACTCTTGGCTCTATCTAACGCACCCTAAGCTGCTTTTATTATACAACTAAACGAGGTGCTTCTGTAAAAGCAAGTGTTTATGTTGCCTTTTGTTTTCTATTTCTCAAAATGTAATTGGAAATTTAAGACAGGCACTTCCGAATCTTGACAGCCGCAAAGTCCGCAATAAACAATGAAAAGTTTGACGATTTTGCAGCTAGAACTCAAATTTGGTAGAATTTTTGCTAACATCACAGTTCATCCGATGAAAACATAAACACGTAAGTTATAGAGAAATTTAGTATAATTTTCTGTTGCATACTACTATTTTCAGGAAAACTATAGAAACTGATAGTGAAAATGCTATTAAAACTGGTATTGAAAGATAAAATTTATTGATTGTAAGCTTTGTACAACTCAACAAGAAAAGTTAATGATTGAATTTTCTGCCAACTTAAAAATACCAAATTTCGAGATTGCTTCAAGTACTGTAGTTACCATAGAACAAGAAAAATCTTTAATATCATCCCACCACCTAAAACCCCCAACTTCGCCTTCCTTTTCTTTCAAATTTGGTGTTATGGGTTATTATAACATACGTGAGTTAGGTCCATGAGAAGGTGCCCACCTTAACTGTATGTTTTATCATATATTACCCACTTTAATTATTACCCACTTGAAGAAAAGAAGTCTTTCAAATGATGGTAGTTTCAAAATGTGAAACTGGTATTTTCTTTAGCTGATTCAGAATCGTTTTCTGAGTACAGGGCTTGACGAGCATTCATCTCTCTTAAGATATATCCAAGCTCTCTCGTTTCTCAAACAAAAGAACTGCATGAATCATTATTAGTATATAGTGGCTTCCGCTTAGGTCGCACATATATATCGAACTTGCCCCTTAGCTCATCATCTTAGTCTCGGTAGCTCAATGGTTAGAGTGTCTCACCGGTCATCAGAAGGTTGCGAGTTCGATCCCGGTCTGGGGCTCATAATCGTTTTCTTAGTACAGGGCTTGACAAGCATTCATCTCTCTTATGATGTCAAGGCAATTACAGCCAGAAGGTGTTACAGTGGGGAAAAAATTCTAGTCATACATTACTTCCCCTCTTGCTGATGCACGTTTCTAACTGTTTGACGATGTAAAATACAAAGCCAATAAAAAGTTGCCTCTTGACTCTCCAACCACCTATGGTTGCTTGTGTGAGCTCACAGACCTCCTCTAACCATATTCCTGGGAGTTACATCTTAAGGTTTCCACACAGTTCAAGCAAATTATTGGTACAGGAAGTCAATGCTATTTATTATGCCATAACTTCTGAAAGTGTTGTTTCAACTTCACAAGTGCCTCGATAACTCGACAGACCCACGTGGACAAAGATTTTTATTCTGTTTTACAATACAGGGTTCACAAATTGGATTTTAAAACAAAGTGAAAGTATCTGTATCAAGCCTCTGGCTATCTTTTTTTAAATTGGGCAAAGTTTCTGTAACAGTACAAATGGGTAATTTTTTACTTTCGATTTTTAAATGACGTCGTAGCGGTCATGTTGGTGGAACTTTAACAAAAGAATTTAATTCCTATCTGTTGTATCTGGTACCGACACGGCCGTGGTATCATTGTCTTGATTCTCAAGATGTTGGTTACAAACTATGAAATAATATCAGTGGTTTGCACACGATGTCATGGTGGCCATGTGGGAAGAACTTAACAAAACAATGTCACTGGCTTATATTGGACTGGAGCTCCAACATACCCATCAAACCATCGTCTTTTGAATCGCAGGGAATTGATCTAAGGCAAATAATTTGTTGCACTTATGCATCGTAACCCTACAGAGCAGGACTTTGTTTTACGATACGTTTTGCCACAGTTTTGAGGTAAAGCTTCAGAAATATTTCAAGTCCTTTCACGTAGACGAGTTGTGTGCCCATTAGTTATAGGAAATACACTTCACATGAACAATACAACCCGTTACTACTACAGTGACGTCACTTCTTAACAAACGAAAGAAAACAGATTACCCTGTAAAAGCTGTATTTGATACTTTGTTTTTTATAAGTTCAAAACGTCCTTACAAAAGAACTCCACCAGATGTATTCTATGTGACAATGTAGTGAGTACCTTTTCACCAAGTCAGTTAAATGCATAAAGTATTCCATAACAATTTGTTTGACGAGAATTGATGGCCTTTACGATAAACTTACCGGATATTGTTGTCATGAAGTTTTATATCGTTCTGTACACAAAAGAAGACCTCGTCATCATCTTCAAGGTGGTCGTTACATTGTTCTCCCGTACAACCCCAGTTTGTTTCCAATTCATTCCTTTTATGCACTGGAGCCAACACTGCGTAAACTTTCTGTCGCGATTCAGCCTTCTCGTGTGACGCCAAACAAACAGCTACGAGACGAGGTAACTCTTTCTGACGATGATTTCTACAGGCTCCTACATTTTCTACATTCGCCTCTTCAATTTTCTTTACAACTGGGCATAATCTACATTGAACATCAACAGTTTCTATTCTACACACAATTTTTCAGGGAATTTTCAATCAAGTTTTGAAAAACTGTGGAAAGTATACTACAATATAAGCATAGATTAAATAAAAGAAAAAAACCCAACATATTTCTTCATTCCATTAATTCAAGACACGCGACTCAATGGACGAAAAAAGTGAGGCATGCGTAATGGTATGAACCTTAATAAATTGGGCTCACTCGCAATATCACTTTGGTTGAAGCATCAAGCCCCAACAGTGGCCAAGCTAATCATAGCAACCGGTCATGCTATGTATACCTAGGCATAGCAACAAGTCATGCTATGCAAATTTAAAATGATCTATGATATCTGGTATCAAGCCGTATACACCAAACAATTTAATGGCTACAATATAAAATATAACAGTCAGTGGTCAAGGTAGTAGTTATGCTTAGCATGACTAGAAATTGCAACAAAATGATATTAATGGACATGTTTTGGTTGATATCTAAATATCGTACGTAATTTCATATTTGGATAGCGTGACCCGTTGCTATCCTCAACTTTGCCACTGTCCCCCAACAACCTCGAACATGCCTAAACACCTCAGACACACCTAGAACGAAGAAGATAATGAAAATAAGTCGAAAAATAAGGAAAAAACAAAAAACATAAAAAGTTTGAAAAGGAACATGACGAAGTCCTGCTTCAAGGAGTTTAGTTTTCCTCCTTCAACCTTCGTTAGGATTAAGTGATGAAGGAAAATGAAGATGTCAAAGATGCGTCCGTGGAAGGGAGGAACTGGAAAGAGGTGGAAGTACAGGGAAGATAAGAGAAAGTCAGATGGATAAGGACAAGGTAGGAATCGAAGACAGAGCAGAACAGTTGAGGTTTAGAGGATATTTTACGACTGTAAGTGAGGTTGTGCCCCGTGGGTTGAACACCAAACGTTTCTGGTTTGGGCTTCACGTAATTAAAATTAAAAATTTCACGACCCAGTGCAAGAGATTGCGCTTACTTGCAAAAATGTTCGATGGAAAATGATATTTTCAATCGATCCTTTTGGATACGCTGTATCGTAGCAGTTGCATCATTGTTTACATTCTCCCACGTTTGATTGCCCTGGGAATCTTTGTGACTCCGATACAATGCTCCATATTTAGATGTGAAGGGTTGTTTCTCACCAACAGGAAGCAAATCCTCATCTAGGGAAGCCACATCAATAGTGGAGTAAACGAATTCTACTTCAACAGGTTTTAAAAAAGGTTTGTCTTGTCCAGAAACTCCAATGGCTGGAAAACAGATCAATCCATCATTTAGTCCAGTCCCAATATCCAATACGTCGTTTGCAGGAAAAACCTTAACGAGAAGTGAACAAATTCAGGCTTTGTTGACCAGTGTTGTGTGATGACTTTTTCTGACACGGTCAACAGTTATATGGCCTTACTTGAATATGGTCGCACAACTGCTGACGTAGCCATTTGACAACAAAAGTAATAACACGGTTAAACACCATGGTTTTTTGTAGCTCATCATACAACGTAGTAGTGTTCACTCGTATAGAAGGAACTAGAGTTGACCTGCATATTGATCAACATGTCCACCTCCATGATGGTTTCGAAATTCAATTACCAGGTATCGTTCCAGTTCTTTTAGAGTTCAATGACTAATTAGTACATTTTTCTCAAGAGAGTTCCTACACAACAGTAGCTACTCAGGAACCCCACATTCCTATCTCTGGCCCTCATTGTTCCCACTTCCTAAATTAATAGCAAGAACAAACTGATTGATTTTCTTGAAGAAAGACGTTTGTAAGAAGTAAATTGGGCTCCTACATATTCGCAGTAGTATGAAGACAAATTGAAATAGATTACAACTAGAGAGTTGGTTTAAACAGAAGAGATACGATATCTTGTTTCTCGTACTTAACGTGATTTTCATGTTTACTCTTATGGTTATTCTGGTATAATTTGTCACCTAGCAGGTACCAATTTTCAGTTGGCGTAATTGTGAAACTGGTAGAAACAAATTGATGAATAAGGGCCAACAATCACCAAGTTCTGATAGATTATTAGATAGATAAAATAGAAAGATGAACGGATGGACGGATGAAAGGATCGATAGATGGATGGATGGATATTCGAAACGCAATCAGAAACATATTTTGATACGGGAGCAAGCTTTCGTATCGTAAGTTGATAATTTCTACAAAACCAATGATCTGTTGCTAAAGAAAATACTCGTCACGAAATATTGTATTTTGATCATTACCCTTGCGGTGTCGGGTTGTGGGAGCTTAACTGGGTTGGCTAATGATGCAACTGAAGTGTTTACAAACTTCACCTTACAGCTTCTTCAGAAAATAATTTCCACCATGAACCCCCCCCCCCCCCCCCCTACAAGCTTACCCTGTTGATTTTAATATTAATAGAGCTTTATCTCACATTTTTATAAACGTTTGAGCACAACACCTAACACTTAAATCACTTCTTCCTTTTAGAACTCATTCAAAATACTGAGGAAACGTTTGTAATGATACCTGCACTTTTAAACGGCATTCTGTTTCCACAGCACCCGCAGGAAAAAGTATCTCCAGTTCGCTCTCGTTTCCGTAGGATTTTGGATAAACACAAAGTTCGTCAGGCACTACAACAATTTCTTCGGATCTGATCTTGGTAGCTACAACTAATGTACCAGTTTCTTTGATGGTAGCTTTTGCAACAGGTAAATATTTTGCTATGTCTCTGAAATCTGAATCAATTTCTTTTGGGAGATCTAAAATTACCAAAAGTCATTCAATTTCTTGATTAAGGGTTGCGCAAAATAGGTGCAATTTAGCCTGGAAAAACGTGAGCGGTAAACAGTATGTTTCATTCCTTTATATTACCTGCAGGCTTTCTGATTCGTTCCGTTTCCAAATCTTCACATTCTATTTCCAATTTCTGCACGTTTAGGTCGTAGTAGTCAGCATAAGCCTCATCCTCGACGGCTGAGTGAGAGAGAAGAACTGTCACTGGTTTGTCAAAGGTAAAACCTTCAGGTTCCATTTTAACAATGCTGCTACAAAATATTTCCCCATTTCTGGACTTTACTTGACAGTCCTTGTGCCTTATGCGACGGAATGTTAAAGTGACTGGCTTCGAAACTGCGTGGGCCGGAAATTGGATAAAGGCACTGGCAGCATCGAAGACAATACCTGCTCCTTTTTCATCTAAGATGAACCTACCAAAGACATATCAAAGTATTTATCAATGAAGGTATGACAATAAATGGTTTCATATAAATGAAATATAATCCGAGACAAGGTTTTTGCAACAACTTAACAATTTCCGAATTCTTCTAGGTAATTGACTCATGTTCTTGCATCTGTCAAGATAGCGTTTTCACAATACGTCTTTTTTCATGTTTTTCCAAAACACCGTCTGATTTATGTTTCAAATTTTGACTAGAATTGGTGTAATTGAATCATCAAGTTGTTGATATAACACTGCAACGTAAATTAAAGCCTCAATTTACAGCGATCTAACAAATCAAAAGCATTCTTGCAACTCGACAGTTACAGCGTCTTACTGGCCATTAGAAAGTTACAGGTCATGCACAAGGATAACCTCAGTTCACAATTGCAGTCATTGTAGTTCAATGGCAAGAGTGTCTCATTGGTCATCAGAAGGTTACATGTTGTACAAATATGTAACCTTCACTCACAATCTCAGTCCATGTAGTTCAATGGTTAGAATATGATTACTTCTAGGGGGTTATAAAATTTGAAAACTTTATTCTTTATGGGAAGGTAAATGTAAGATCGTAGACTGAGGCAAAGATAAGATTTACTTATGAAATGCAGGACATCAAAGTTATTTTTGATTAGGCAATAACCCACGCTCCTATCCATTTCCTCCGAACCCAGCTACAGTCATTAGTTTTAAAGAAATGTTTATTCGCAAATGGTGTTCTGAATTGTACGTTAGTTTTGTAACTATTTTTTGTTGTTGCGTGGAAAATAGGGAGGAATAATAATATATGGAAAATTGTATGTAAATATTTTCTGTCTGTAATGTCTAGAGTGTAGTTAGTTTTCTTACGGTCTATTAATATGATTTTCGCAGTCGAACATTATGTTTCTTAGCACTTTTAACTATGATGACGAAAACAGAGTTCGAAAGCTTGGTATTTTGTACTCCTTGTTTAAAACTGGAAGAACGAATTTCACATAACAATGAAGAAACCAGTTACACATTCACTCCAGTTATTAAAGCCAGTTATGAGTTGGTGGCTAGACAGGGATAGCAGAAAACTATTTACTTGGTATATTAGAATCAAAAATTATACCCTAAAAATTACAAAGATTCAAGTTTCAAAACAACCATAACAACAACATCAACGACAGTGGCAACTGCAACAGAGTTAAAACTAAATACTGTTAATCATAGTCATATTTTCACAACAGCAACAACAATAACGACAATGTCAAGCGAAAAACGTAAAACAAACCAAAACACAAATAGAGAATAAACGAATAAGTGAATAAATGAATAAGCGCACAGTTAAACTCGTGCCGGATTAAGACTGGAAAGAGAACGGACACTAACTCGTTTTCTTGTTGAAAAGCTTCAGTCTGGTTCATCTCCGCAGCTTCCTCGTTTATTGAGTCTGTCTTTTCTAAAGGAATAAAAGAGTTACAAAAACTCAGTGAAATTTTTGTCCAGTTTTTGTCAAATTCATCCTCAGTGACAGTGTACTGGAAACGCACCATTCAAGTGCGGCAGGTCGGAATAAACTGAAAATGTAATAAGCTCGTTAAGCTGAGTTTCTGGCTTCTAATATAACTGAATAAGTTCGTGAACACAGGTTTGCAATGAGACATTAGACACTAGTTCAAGTCACAAACGAAACTGATTATAACTAGGACGTTTGTTTCCAAATCTTTATAAAAAAGGCACGATAGTGTACCATTCTTTTTCTCAAATAATATGTTAAAATACGTTTAGGTTTGCATATCATCGTGTATGAGAGACAAAAAAATTTCAGTTTTTCAGTTTTCAGAAGACACCTGATTTTAACATCTAATAGAATGTGAGGGTATCCACTTTACCATTCTGCATCTGCTACCTCAAAAGTGCACGATAAAGCTTTATGATATTTTGAAACGAAAACTTCACAATTAACCTGCACTGCTAAAGTCAACTGAAAAATGTTGACTCGATTGGGACTTGAACTCGCACCTTCGGGATACCAGTCCGCCGCTCTACCTGTTGAGCTATCGAGTCCACAGGGATTGGCGGCGAGTTTTTATCTAATTTAACTGCACGAGATATTCTCGAGACAACTTAACGCTATCCCGTGAGGATGGATGTGCAGTGTTTCAATTCTATTTCAAAATAATTCTCAGGGTATTATGAAATGAAAACTTCACAATTAACCATGATATCCTGAGGATGATCCTGAAATAGAATTGAAACACTGCACATCCATCCTCACGCGAGTTCAAATCTCGCTCGAGTCAACATTTTTCAGTTGACTTCAGCAGTGTAGGTTAAAAACTTTATGATTTGAGTACTAAACTGAATAAACTCCATTGTTTAAAGTTTGGATATCTTGTGACCAAAGGATAACTCCTATTCAGCAAAAAAAGTGTCTACTGCACAACGTTGGTTATTCAATGCATAGATAGCACTTTCCTCTTGCGAGTTTATCTACTTCTTATGGTATATCCATCAGAAAAGGCATCCAGGCTTTGAGCAACTGACGGAACAAGTGCATTTTAATGATGTCTTAAGTGTCTCTAGTTACATTGGTATTGCTGCTTTTTTTCCT
This sequence comes from Heliopora coerulea, assembly GCA_030142905.1. NCBI lineage: Eukaryota > Metazoa > Cnidaria > Anthozoa > Scleralcyonacea > Helioporidae > Heliopora > Heliopora coerulea. The sequence continues at coordinate 190,010 of JASJOG010000334.1, read as the reverse complement.
GTTAGGTTATGCATAGGCTTTTCCAAGAAAACTTTACGTTTTGTCTTATAGTTTCTTGAAATGAAAAAAAACTTCCAGAGGGTGCCAAAACTTCTCAACTGACTTTCCTTACTTCCCCAAGGGGTAAAGGTTTTTGTGCTAGAAATACATCAGACGTCATGATGTATTTTGTTAAGAAGACTACAATAAGAAGTGCTTAGTAGCGACCCTTTGTCACTTAAGAACTTTGGAATAACATCGAAGCCACCCAAAAGGAGATGATTACAACAATATTTTAACTGCCATTAAAAGTTTGACTGTAAATAACTTACCAGTTCCTTTGATTTTCTGTTCAGTAGAATCCTCAGACTCAATCAGCCTATCATAATAAGGCATGGTTACATCCCCGGGTACTTTTAATAAACGTCTGTTACCTGGAAATAGATTAACCTCGATAAATAGTTAAAACTTGATGTTACACTGCCTTGTCTACACAAATACAATTTTAAGAAAACGTGGTAGAATAATTACAATGGAAAAAAAATTGAGTAGAGTATTTATGCCTTTCATTCACAATATCTTTGTCCCAGCTCGTCATTTGGTTTGAAGACAATTTTAGATAGCAGTCAAAACAATTAAGCACAATTTAAGCTGTATGATGAGATAAAACTGTCGTTTAAATGGTTTTGAACGACTAAGTTCCATAGCAGTTATCATACATAGTGATTTTGTTTAAGGTTGACCAGATTTGATAAGAATCATTGATTAAGCCTATAGTCTAAGTGCAAGATAGGATTAGAATTAGGTTAGTTGAGTCTGCGATTGCCTAATTAACTCTGGAGTCCGTTAAACTGCACTTGACCCAAATACCTCATTTATGAGGAACAAGTAGGTATGTGCAACCCCAATTAACCTGTAAGTGCTGTCCATCTACATGTGACGACTGAGTCGCATCTAACGCATGCGCAAAAGCCGCAACGACGTTAGCATCTCGCTAATGTCAAGAACTTGGTTAAATTTATAAATATTTCTACAGAATTCTTAGGTTTTTAAGTGGTTTAAGATAAACATCATTGCCACTCAATAAGCTTAGCTTATAACAAATCGCACACACCATCATCAAAAGTTCTACCAAAATATTAAAATGTCTTATCAATTATTTTGGTTGCAACTTCACCAGACTTCTGGTCGCTCAAGAAGCGAATCAGCCTTTCTAACATATCAGAAGTATCTGTAAATGGTCATAAGCAAACAAGTAAACTAACAACAGCTAATATCTTTCACAGATATTTTACAAAATTGGGACCATCATTAGTTAATAAGCTGGCGAAACTCAGTAAATCATTCAAGTGCTGGATGAAGTCAGCTTTTCTAGGAGCTTTCTCGTTAGAAAAAGTATCACCTTCGAAAGTCTTGGAATATAGCTATTACTTGGATTGCTCTAAGGTTACTTGTTTTATACTATTTGGTGCTACGTTTATTCAAATTTTAGCAGGACATTTATATATTCCACTATGTCATATATTTAACTCATTTCTTGTTATGGGAATTGCCCCAGACATTTTGACGGTAGCTAAAGTGACAACCATATTAAAAGGTGCGGATAAGCAAGTAATTTCTAATTACAGACCTGTGTCTCAAAAAAATGGTTTGAGAGCAATTAATAAACTATCTTGAAGCTAACTCTTCATCATATGAATTTTAATTTGGATTTCGTAAAAGGAGGAACACCACAACATCAACTGTATATTTTACCCAACGAATATCAGATGCAATCGACAAAGGTAAAATATGTCTTGGAGTGTTTTTAGATTTGTCGAAAGCTTTCGATACAGTAAGTCATGACATTTTATCACAAAAACTTCCTTATTGTGGTATTAGAGGGACAGAATTAGACTGGTTTAGAAATTATTTAAATAATAGAAAGCAATATGTAGTTATTGGTGAGAAAAACTCTGATTTTCTTGACATACTTTATGGTGTCCCTCTGGGTTCTGTATTGGTACCAGTTCTTTTTCATGTTTATGTCAATGACGTTCATTAGTTCACGAACAAGTTTTCATCCTCAAACTTTTTAGACAATTCGGCCTTCAGAGCGCTGAATAAGCATACTGAAGTTGGCGAGTTCGATTGCCTACTGATATCAGTTAATAGCGTTGTTAGGTGATTTTGATACCGCGATTAATGCACTGGAAAATACGTGAACCTATTTTGCCATAACTGAAGGTTGATTTAAATAGATAAAAATTACCCTCTGCTTCCAATAATCAAATGAGGTCATCTCTTCCCATCTTTCCAAGAAACACTATCAGCTTGTTGACGTCATTCTTAGACTTGGTTCCCCAGTCGGACAGGAGAGCATCGGAAGGATCTTTTTCCAATTGAAATATCTTTAATTGGTCAGTGGTATATAGCATGTGTCCTGCTAATTCTTTGAAATCTTTACCCGGAATTGGCTTGTTCAATTCTGTACAGACTATGTTGTATGCCAATAGACCAAGGTCACGAATTGGAGACCTTTCTTTGCTGCTCCCTGTCGTAATAGTGGGAATGACATGAATATAATTAAATGTTCGAGTAGTTATACAACCAGTAGCGGGTAATTAGTTTTAAAACCAGCCTTCCGAATCACAACGTAAATGATTTAGGACTTGTAGTGCCAGACAATTATCAAACGTAATTGCCGACAGTAAAAGAATTGCGGTTGTTCGAATTTAAAATTCTGGCACAAAAAACTTTTAAACTGAACAAGTTATTAAACTTCCGACACTAGCGTATTAGGAATAAGTTAACCCTTGTGGGTTAATGAACACATTTCAAGCGATATCTGACACTTGTTCTGTAATGCTAGACTCCTGCGAAAAATTAACTGCTACTTCACAGGCAAAACAAATCCACGTTTCACCCTTCATCAGAGTTTCAATCAAAGTCGTTTGTGGGTTACAGCTGAGATCTGAAAGTGCAGCAAAGATAAAAATTGCCCATTTAAACCGACAAATAGGTGCCAGCAAACTTCACAAGTAGAGAAGATTGCCTTCAAGCTACGTAATCGATTCTTTCACATGACAGATGTTATCAACTGAACAGTTTTTTCTAACCTGTTCTAATTTACATTCCAATAAAAATTCGACAAAAAGTTCACCTTAAAATAAGGTTTCGAGGAGAGACTGTAAACAAATAAATTGATAAGGAATTGAGACTAAGTATGTACTTCAAAACATCTGCCACCTATTTTTAACTCTAACACCAACTCTAACCCTAACCATAGCTCTAAACACAACCTAAAAACCAGCAAAACGCTTTAATCAATCCTTGAAATCCTTTCCACCCCTCGTTTCTAAGCTTCTTGCAGAAACGTTATTTTACTGTATACTTTTTAGCATTTACCGTTTCTTATTATACACGCAATGACTGGCCAGTTACCGTGTTTATATCAGGCAATGCAAACACGGTTATGACATCACAGCACCGCTTGACTCCAGAATTTGTTTCAAGGCGCGAATGAAAACGTCTGATTAGTTTACGAATGTATAAGAACTTGCCATTTGATATCGAAAATTAAGTTCGTTATTCACAATTTTACTGTTCAGTTCTTTGCTCATCTTATCAAAGAAATAGAAACTGTTTTGTTATGTTAATATAGCCTGATGCAAACACTCGGACAGGTTGCGAGAACTCTCAAGCGGCTGTATAATTCAAATTCTCCCAACCTTCTCCTCGTGCTTGCATCACGCTATATAGACATGGCAAAACAATTTCAACTTCTTATTGAAAGTTTTTCAAAGTTTGGTTAACTTGTCACCAGAGGATAACTCCTATTCATCAAACAACATGTGTCTACTGCACAAGTTTGGTTATTCAAAGGAACGACAGCACTGTCCCCTTACTACGTTCAATCCGTTCATTTTTCACTGAAAAGCAAATTCATTTACTCATTACGGTATATCCATCAGAAAAGGTATCCAGACTTTGAAAAACCGACCGAACAAGTGCATTTAAATGAAGGTCGGAGCATCTTTAGTTAGACTTGGACTGCTGTTTTCAATATTGCATATTTTTGATATGCATAGGCTTTTCCAAGAAAAATTTAAGTCCTGTCCGTCACGTTGCAAGTCCATAGGCAGGCCCACCCAGAGGAGGGGCAACTAGGGTAGTTTCCCCGGGCCCCAACCTCAATAGGAGCCCTAGACCTTAAGTGCAAGAGGAGCCCCGGGCGCCAGCTTAAGAGAGGCTTCTTCAGCATACTGATAAATTTATTTCCTTTATGTTTAAAATGAAAATCCAATAACAGAATATGATTCGCTAATTTTATCGAATCGACGCTGTTCATTTATTCATTGACCACTGGGCCCTTACACTGAGCCAGGTTAGGACATGCATGTCTTCACCCGAATAGTTATCTTCAGGCTCTCCAGTAGAGAACCAGATGAAAATGTTATTATCAAGTACAATGTCGACCAAAATAATTTTTAAGGGAAGCCTTCAAGTTTCTATTTTGGCCTTGGCCTCACCCAGACTCAAGCGCGGGCCTGTCCATGGGGCAAAAACGAACTCATAGAGATCGTTTCAACTCAAACCCCAGAGATTCACAAGACAAAGGACATAAAAATCTTGAGTGAACGGCAAAATAACTTAACTAAAAATGTGTGGTTTAGGTAGAGCACAAATAACTAAACGAGTCTTACAACGAATGTTGTAATTATCAATGGAAAACTGCATGGGGCGCAACCAGGAAAGAATGCATGAAATTGCCCCCACTAGTGAAACAGTCCTATATTTCAAAACATACAGCATTTTTTAAAAGGAAATTGCGTATTTTTTTTGTTCTATTTTTCTGTTTTTGTTTGTATTCATTTTCTTCAATATTTTTGACAGGAAATGTATTTTTGGTGCGTTTTCAAGGCTCTAAAATAGAAAAATACTTCCACAGGTGGCAGAAAAATTATTGAACTGACTTCCCTTACAGAAAACCTGAACCACTACCTTTCCACCATGTATTTCCAATACCTTGGATTTTAAGTTTGTACATATAAACTACATTTTTCGTTCTACTACTTTCGTTGGCCTACTCCGACGTCGCTGTTCTCACTTTCCTAAAATCTAATCTCTTTGGCAGAAATATGGTGAGGGTAATGTACATAGAAGATCACACTTCGGATATTTGAGTGTTGAGGAATACCAAATCAACAAAGTTAAATGATATGTGTCTTTGAGCGACTAAAATATACTGATATTTATTAATTGATTGTTCACGGTTCTATTAATCGTACAGATTTTGTATTTTACGCACTAGATTCCAGGTTTTCCACTTTATCACGTAATGTCAAATCAACACTACTGCTCTGGACAGGTGTTTTCACTTGGAACGTTCTTAACAATGAGATTTTTCCCGGTAAAGTTTCTAACTCTCTGACTGCATCTGTAAACAAATAGTTTCACTGGGAGAAACGCAACGCGCATTAAGATACTTCACCTATGAGAGATAAGAAGACATGCGTAGTGGTGATTTAAAAACTAAATGGAACCTAAACCGGATGGAGATTAACATCTCGATGATGTTAAAAACTAGAAGAAATTTACGAATATTTCCAAACAGTTCTATGGTTTATAAGCAATTTGAAATAACGTCAAATCCTTTCAATAAGTTTATTTCATAACTAAGCCCAAACACGATCACATGAAGTTCTACCAAAATGTTAAAATGTCTTACCAACTTTTTTGGTTTTAAAATGTCTACGTTCCTCATCAATGATCCATTTGGAATAAGGGTGTCTCACTACTGTGGACACAGACTTTCTGCCTGGAAACACATAAGATATCAAGAGTATTTTGTGAAACTGAAACTTACATAAACATTCTTCGATATTTAACGACTCTCTGAACTGTAATACTGACATCAATGATATCATTTAAACCGGGGAATGATTAGGAAAACTTTAGTTTAATTGAAGATCTCCGGTTTTCGTTTTGTTTACTGTACGACCTTAGGCAAGTTGATGTAGAATAAAAACTAAAACTGTAATATACATAATCTGCATAAATGAAAAATTATGTAATGTTTCGAGAATTAAAAGCTTCAAAGATTCAGTTAAAAATTTTCACTCTCTACCCTCTTGAAATGACAAAACCGCAATTAGTTTTCTGACTGTGGAACGAAAAAGTTTCTCGAGATTAAAAAATTATTGGTATTTCTTGCACGGTTTGCATCGTTTCCTCACGGGGGGTACATATAGAACGCCTGATTTGTCTAAAAAGTAGAATAATACTAGCGTAACAAACTCGTTTCTCGGGTTTCATCTGGGAAAGCCAAATGGTCCAGAGCAATCTAGCTTTAGTCTCATGACTGATTTATTTACATGATTTTTCCTCGAGTTCGGTTACCCAGATCAAACACTCAAAGTCGTCGTAATATATCACATAAATTGACATTACAAAGGCTACTTCTTATCATTTAATATTATACCCGAAACTAAACTTTAAACGAACTTGAAAAAATATCAACGAATTTAAAGCTAAATAAATGCAACTACTTTGAGAAAATATTTTTTGAGTTACAATGTATATATGGTAAAAATATCTACAGCATTTGCCAACAATTAGTAAATCTATAATTTCATTGAATATCTCTCGTTTTCCTTTAGTGTATAATATCACGTTTTCCAAGTTGATGTAACAAATTTTATAACCATAATTTACGTAATGTTTTGAGAATTAAAACCTTTAAAAGTTCATTTATAATTTTTCACTCACAGTTCACTGCAGATAGGGATGCCAAACACTCCAAAGCAATAAAAATAACTCAGTCTCTGATCTCGTGTTTTTGATGATGTTTCCTTGTGTTCGGTTACCCTGATGAAACGCTCAAACTCGTTGTTCATATATCAGATAAGTTGATGCGATAAAAACTACTTCTTACTGTTGAATGTTACATAAAGTTATACCAAAAACCAAACCCAAATGAATTATACTATCTTAAGAAAATCAATTTTTGAGTTAAAATGTATATATCAGCAAAACAGTTTTCTGCTGCTTTAGATGGGCGCTTACAATGACGAAGAAGGGCTGTGACAGTTCATCGACGTCTATTTCAGTTTTTGACTTAATCTGGTTATTGTATTATACATTTAAAAGTAGGTGATGATATCAAGTTAGTCAAACAGCATTGTATCAAATCTATAACTGGGTGTTTCTTCAAAGTTATCGACCAAAACGACTTGAAACGTTGCACATGCCATGGATGAGGGCCACTAAACTAATGAACACGGCTCTAGCTATATGATGATAATAGCAATTGATTGATACCGAGAATGCTTGATGTATAAAACGTAACAGTTTGCTGTCTCTTATGTACCAAGCATTTTCACCTAAGCCTGGCAGTAAGTCAGAATCATTTTCAGCAACACTACAACAGCAATAACTTAGTCTGAATTTCGAAATGTTACATGCCTTGGTGGAAAACGAAGAATTGTACATTGGAAACTAATTTGCCAAGAAAACATCGCTTAAGCACTATTGTTTAGTTTTGTGCACTCCATCCACGTACAACGTTGCAAGTCGTTTCGATACTTAATTTTCAACAAATATCCGGTTTTACATTTTTCACAATGTTGTTTCTTTGATTTGACATTACCATATACCTTATTTGTATGGTGTAAAAACCTGATTAACTTAAGAGAGAAAACATATATTAACAAACTGTCAACGCTACAATTGTATACAAACACGTTCTACTGGGGAGACAAGCGCACAATGCTGCTGCATTAATTCAGCAAGTCATGGTCTACTTCGGAGAATTCGAGAAGTAAATTTAGTAACAAGACGTATTAAATTATGCAGTAGTCCCGCTAAATAAATTTCAATATTCGTTGACGTAATATAAAAATGAGAGCCCAGCTCATGATTTTTATGTGGAGAGGCATAATGACAGAAATAGAACACAAAGTATTTAAAACAACTTTACAAACGTTTCGTTGCGGACGTGCAACATCTTCAGAGTGACTACTTTTCCACACGTTACCGTGCGTTTCATCTTCCAGTCAGGCAGACGACTGTCAGGTTTCTTTTCTTTCAAAGACCGAATTCCCAAGCTGATGAGGTCGCGTATTATTTATAAATACTCGTGTCAATGCTGCATAGCGTTGCATTTCGGCCAAACTCGCCGGCATTTTTATACGCGAATCTCAGAGCATATGGGGGTTTCGCCTCTGACGGGAAGGAAGCTTGCAACGTATTCCCTTTTAAGCGTTCTTGCCCACGCACATCAATCTTGTCACCACATCTCTCCTGATGATTTCACTATCATCTCTTCCTGCCGTTCAAACTCCAACTTTGAGCTCCTCCTACGAGAGAGCTTACTTATATCGAAATTTAGACCCTCTCTCAACGAAAACATCTCATCCATACCCCTTTCTTTATTTTAGTTCTACGCGGTCCTCTTTTCACTTCATTTCATTTCATCTCCATTTCCTGTCACCCTACATCTTGTCACCCTACATCTTGTCACTTTTATCCCATTGTTTAGCTCTCATGTAACTTATCATCCCGTGTAAATAGATATATAGGTTTTAGTCACATTTGTAATTAGTCACTCTGAAGATGTTGCACGTCCGCAACGAAACGTTAGTAAAGTTGTTTTCAATACTTTGTGTTCTATTTCTGTCATTATGCCTCTCCACATAAAAATCATGAGCTGGGCTCTCATTTTTATATTACGTCTACGTTTTCCGCCCGGAAAATCAATAGCCACGATTTCAATATTCGTTGTTTTCGATAGAAAATCACCATCGCTTTCCGAGTGGCCGGCGAGATGAACGAGAATCTGCACTCACTGTCTAAACAATCGCAGGCTAATTACACTTGTTGAAACGAATTTGTGTAATGTTACATAAAACACGATTTAACCAAAGTCAACAAGCCAATCCACACCAATGCCTTATGGAGTACGTCTCTTAGCGTCTATGAGGCATGATCGGAAGAGACATCAACAACCCAAAACAAAACAACTTGTTTACCAAAAACGCTGTCTTTGAAGAAAGAAAATTCTTCGCTAGATGTGACAGGACCTCTGAGGTCTTTCAGTTCGACTATTGTGGGTGGAAATAGATTAAAGCTTTAGCAAAGAATGAATTATTCGATAAAATTTAATATCTACTCCATCTCAAATTTAAAGAAAAATATACTCTTATCAGTAAAAAATTTGTTTATGTTCTACCTCCAAAACCGAATATCTGGGTATGACAACCATATCAAGCATGAGAAAGCAAATGAGTCTCAAATGGCACGGTTCCGACAGATTTTTTTGGATATTTGTATGTTCAGCCACCATGGTAGAAAACGCAGACCGAGTTTGATCTGGTTTATCACATAAAAATGACAATGAACCATTTAGGTCGTCTTGCCATACACACTTGTTGATAATGAATGTTTCTTGTTTCAGAAGACTATTATGAAAATTAAAAATCTATTTCAAGATAAATCATTCACTAAAGTTTGATAGTCGATCAAACTTATTATTGTTTCACTCAATACACGTGACGGAAAAGCGTTTTACGAATTGAGTAAAATCTAATGAATTATTGATAAATTAGAAAACGGAATATTGTAAAATCATCAGGATAATTTAACAAAGAAAACACCATCACTTATTTACACTTCTGTATATGCAATATGCAAAAACATAATTTTTTAAATTCATAAATAATAACTTAGTTATATAAAATACCTAAAGCCCCCATCAAACACGAATGAAGGATGACCGTATACTCGAGCTCTCACATTTGTTTAACTGCTAACCCTCTCATCAACTCTCCTCTTCTGTCATCAAGTCTCATCAACTTTCAAACTGGTTAAAACTTTCATCTGATTCAATGACAGTTTTGGTTTGTTTAACCATACAGTCCCGTGTCATAGTAATTCCAAGCTCTGACCTCGTTTGACCGGATCAGTTAGTGGTGATAAAAGTTGCAACAACTCTCATATAACTGAAATTTATATTTTAGAAGTGTGAGAGCTTGGAGATATCTTGAGATAATAGATGAACAATCGTCAAGCTCTATCATCAGAAAAAGGATTTCTGAGCCCTAAACGGGGATCAAACCCTTAACCTTCTCATGACCAGTGAGACGCTCTAATCATGAAGACACCACTGTCATCTTACTACTTTTACATGTATATAGTAGATATTATATTTAGGATATATTGCTTTCGTGCATGAATATTGCTTTCGTGCATTTCGTGCATGAGTAATTTGCTTTCGTGCATGAGTGAGGAAATAGTTAAACCAGAAAACGCAACGCCTTAGCCTACAAGATAACGTAACGGATATCCTGTGCTGGAACAAGCTTTCACGCACCGTTTAACGTAAAGAAAATAGTCATAATCCTAACGTATAAAAGACAGAGCACAACTCAGCAGTGTATGCATTACTCATAAGACGTTAGCCTGAATAACATCATTACGAACAGAAGTATTAAAAGGAATTATCAATATCAAGAACAAAACAAATCAACAGAACCGAAGAAACCAAGAAGTCAAAGTTGTCAAAGAAATCAAAAGAACCAAAATCCAAGAGCGTACAGAGTGATCAGAATTGTGCTCAGTCTCACAGCAGTTAATACATATTTCAAGGTTTGGAAAGAATAAAGACGCTAATCTTTAAGTAATTCGAGTAAAGTAAAATAAATAGTTGAAAATATAGCTGGTTTTGTATTCTTTGTTGCAAGCAAATTCAACCAAAAGCAGCCACATAATTCAATAGGGAGCGGCTCGTAAAACTACGTTCAATCCGTTGATTTTTCACTGAATAGCCAATTCATCCACTCACTACGGTATATCCATCGGAAAAGGTATCCACACTTTGAAAAACCGACCAAAAATGTGCTTTTAAATGAAAGTCGGAGCATCTTTAGTTGGACTTGGACTACTGTTTTTTATTAAAAGTATACGCACAATGCATGCATACATATACCCACACAAATATAATTTTAAGAAAACTTGGTAGAATAATTAGTGGGAAAATAGAAATGAAGAAGAGTATTTATGTCTTTCATTTATGTCTTTACGTCATGTCTTTTCATCTTGTTCAAGATTTCAATAAGTCTGTCTAAGCCATTTCCGGGTTGGGTAGCCCAATGAAACAAAATGGTGTCTGCGGGATTCTTCGACTATTTGAATCTGGAGAGTTGTTTAGCGGAGCACCCCATGTATTCTGCCAATACTTCACAATCTCCACCCAGAAAGGGCTCGTTTAACATCATACAAGCGTTTTCGTAGACGTTGGAAGGTAAACCATAAATTATTTCTAGGTCTTTAGAAAAAAAGTCACGATAGTGTATCATTCTTTTTCTCAAATAACATGTTAAATAAAATACGTTTAGGTATTGGATAACATCGTGCATGAGAGACAAAAAATTTCCGTTTATCAGTTTTCAGAAGACACCTGATTTTAACGTCTAAAAGAATGTAAGAGTGTCCACTTGACCATCCTACATCTGGTACCTCAAAAGTACACAACAAAGCTTTATGATATTTATAAATGAAAACTTCACAAAACATACACTGCTGAAGTCCACAGAAAAATGTTGACTCAAGCGGGATTTGAACTCGCACCTTCGGAATACCGGTCCGCCGCTCTACCTGTTGAGCTATCGAGTCTACAGGGATTGGAGGCGAGTTTTTATCCAATTTAAGTGCACAAGATACTCTCTCGACAGCTTAACTCTATCCATGAGGATGGATGTGCAGTGTTTCAATTCTATTTCAGAATCATCCTCAGGGTATTTTGGTTAATTGTGAAGTTTTCGTTTCATAATACCCTTAAGGATGATTCTGAAATAGAATTGAAACACTGCACATCTATCCTCGTGGATAGCGCTAAATTGTCGCGAGAATATCTCGTGCACTTAAATTGCATAAAAACTCGCCTCCAATCCCTGTGCACTCGATAGCTCAACAGGTAGAGTGGCTGACCGGTATCACGACGACGCGAGTTCAAATCCCGCTTGAGTCTGCATGTTTCAGTTGACTTCAGCAGTGTATGATAAAAGCTGTATGATTTGGGTACTAAACTGAATGAACTCCGTTGTTTAAAGTTTGGATAACTTGTAACCAAAGGATAACTCCTATTTAGCAAACAAAATGTGTCTACTGCACAATGTTGGTTATGCAATGCATAGATAGCACTATCCTCTTACAAATTTATCTACTTCTTATGGTATATCCATCAGAGAAACTATCCAGGCTTTGAGGAACTGACCGAACAAGTGCATTTTAATGATGTCTTAAGTGTCTCTAGTTACATTGGTATTGCTGCTTTTTTTTCCTTTTAGGTTATGCATAGGCTTTTCCAAGAAAACTCCATGTTGTCTTATAGTTTCTTGAAATGAAAAAAACTTCCAGAGAGTGCCAAAGCTTTTCAACTAACTTCCCATACTTCCCAAAGCGATAAAGGTTTTTGTGCTAGAAATACATCAGACGTCATGATGTATTTTTTTAAGAAGACTACAATAAGAAGTGCTTGGTATCGACCCTTTGCTATTTAGGAACTTTGGAATAATACTGAAGCCACCCAAACGCAGATGACCACACCACTTTTTTAACTGCCATTACAGGTTCGACTTTAAATATCTTGCCAATTTCTTTGATTTTTCAGTTTACTGGAATCCTGAAACTCAATCAGATTATCATAATAAGGCTTGGTTACATCCCCGGGTACTTTTGATATACGCTTTTTACCTGGAAATAGATCAACCTCGATATATAGTTGAACTTGATGTTCAGTGCCTTGTCTAAAAATATATGCAGAATGCATACATGCATACAATCTCATTCAAATACAATTTTAAGAAAACTTAGTAGAATAACTACCGTGGAAAAATAAAGCCGAGTATTTATGTCTTTCATTCACAATATTTTCGTTCTAGCTCTTATTTGGTTGGAAGATAATTTAGATGGCGACCAAAACATTTTAGCAAGATTTAAGCCGTGTAATGAAAGAATATTATCGTATAAAATATGCCTACCACGGTTTTGAACGCCTATGTTCCATAGCAGTTACCATACATAGTGGATCATATACGTCTTAAGTTATTAGCTTTTTGATGGTATTTTCTTTTAATCAATGGTTTTATTTTAAGTTGACCAGATTTGATAAAAATCATTGAGTAAAAGATGAACGTTCGTCAAGCTCTATCCTCAGAAAAACGATTTCTGAGCCCCAGACAGGCATCGAACCCGCAACCTTCTGATGACCGGTGAGACGCTCTAACCATTGAGCGACGAAGACTCAGATGGTGAGCTAATGTGTAAGTTCGATATATGTGCGACCTGAGTGGAAGCCACTATATGTTAATAATGAGATCTATGAGCTATATATATCTATGAGAAATATATCAGAAATCGTTTTTCTTTGTATGGAGTTTGACGGTCGTACATTTCTCATTCAACATATCTCCAAGCTCACAAAATTCAAAATATATACCTCATAGATCACATTATTAACATATAGTGGCTTTGGCTTAGGTCGCACATATACGTTTAACTTGCATCTTAGCTCACCATCTCGGTCTTGGTAGCTCAAGGGTTAGAGCGTCTCACCGGTCATGAGAAGGTTGGGGGTTCGATGCCAGTCTGAGGCTAAGAAATCCTTTTTCTGAGCAGAGAGCTTGACAAACGTACATCTCTCATTCAACATATCTCCAAGCTCCCACGATTCAAAATATATATCTCACAATCATGTATTACGCCAACAGTCTACGTTCGGGATAGGATTAAAATTAGGTTAGTTGAGTCTGCGATTGCCTAATTAATTCTGGGGTGCGTTAAACTGCACTTGACCCAAATACCCCATTTGTGAGGGACAACTAGGCATGTGCAGCAGTAATTCACCTCTAAGCGCTGTCCATCTACATGTGATGACTGAGTCGTCACTTAACGCATGCGCAAAAGCCGCAACGACGTAAGCATCTTGCTAATGTCAACAACTCGGATAAATTTACAAATATTTCTACAGAATTCTTTCGTTTTTAAGAGATTTGGAATAAACATCAGTGCCACTCAACAAGCTTAGCTTATAACAAATCGCACACATTATCATCAAAAGTTCTACCAAAATATTAAAATGTCTTACCAAATATTTCGGCTCCATCTCCACCCCAAGCTCCAGGATAAGAACTTCTTCTTTTCGTTGAAGATCCTAAAGAAGCGAAACAGACATTTCAACATGTTAGAAATATCTGTAAATGGTCAGAAGCAATCAAATAAAATAATGATAGCTAATACTTTTAATAGATATTTTACAGAATTGGGATAATCATGAACTAATAAGCTAGCTAAACCAAGTAAATCATTCAAGTACTGGATGAAGTCAGCTTTTCTAGGAGCTTTTTCGTTACAAAAAGTATCACCTTTGAAAGTCTTGGAACGTATCCATAACTTGGATTGTTCTAAGGCTACTGGTTTCATACCACCAAGTGGTTTCATATATACCAAGCGAAATGTGGTCTCCTATTTCCATAAGGACATGAAGCTGTTAGAACAATTACGGTGACGGGCTACTAAGTTTATCTTGAATGATTACAGCTCAGAGCATTAGGATCAATTAGTCAAGCTGAACATATTTCCTGTGAATTATTGGCACGAGTACAAAGATCTCATTTACTAACAGAAATACTTAAATAAGTCTTCGACCACTGATGCGTTTCGCTATGCTTCTACTAAAGTTGCAACTGCGACGAGATTATCAAAAAATAATGTGCTGTTAAAATCTAGTTATTTTAATAGAACAGTTGATCTTTGGAACTAGTTACCTGGCCGTATTCCTTCTATAAATTCTTTTAATTCTTTTAAAGTGATGCTCCGTAAACACTTACTCGAATGTTTTACATCAAGATTTAAAGTTAAAGATATTTATACTTGGCGTATGATGTGTACGAAATGTCATGAACAATCCAATTTGGATCTAAATTCTGCATGTCATTGCTGTTTTTAGTTTTTCTTTTATCTGCATTTTTATCTTAAGTTTTCTTTTTTTATGTAATGTGTACTTTCAGGATGACGTGCCTTGTTTGGGCCTTGGGCCTGTTGCGAGTCTCTCCTTACTGCATATTGTCTTATTTACATGTGTATCTTTTTTTACTTCCTAATAATTGCAGTCAAAGTTCAATAAATTCAAATTCAATTTTAAATTCAAATACCAACTGATGTTAAGTTTGTTCAAACTTCAGCAGAACTTTTATATATTCGACTAAGTCATATATTTATCTTATCTCTTGAGACGGGAATTGTTCCAGACATTTTGAAGGTACCTAAAGTGACACCCATATTAAAAGGTGCGGATAAGTCAGAAATTTCTAGTCAAAGACTTGTGTCTGTACTTTCTTCCTTTTTCCACAATTTTAGAAAAAATAGTTTGTAAGCAATTAATAAACTATCTTGAGGATAACTCCTTATTATATGAATTTCAATTTGGATTTTGTAAAAGAAGGAACATCACTATATCTATTGTAGGTTTTACTCAACGAACATCGGAAGCAATCTACAAAGGTGAAATATCTCTTGGACTGTTTTTAGATTTGTAAAAAGCTTTTGATACAGTGAGTCACGAAATCTTATTGTAAAAATTATGACAAGAAAGTTAACCCTGTCATTCCCGTACTTTCTAATTTTTTTAGCGGTCATGCTGGAGTTATGACATCACAGCACCGTTTAACTCCATAATTTGTTCTAGGCGCGATTGAGAACTTCTGATTGGTTTACGAATCTATAAGAACTTGCCATTTGATATTGAAAGTTAACTTCGTTATTCAAAATTATTATTGCTCCGTTCTTTGCTCATCTTATTAAAGAAATAGAAACTGTTTTGTTCTATTAATGTAGCCTGATGCAAACACTCGGACAGGTTGCGAGAACTCTCAAGCGGCTATATAATTAATACTCTCCCAACCTTCTCCTCGTGTTTGCATCACGCTGTATAAACATAATAAAACAATTTCAATATCTTATTGAAAGTTCTTCAATGTTTGGTTATCTTGTCACCAGAGGATAACTCCTATTCAGCCAACAACATGTGTCCACTGCACAAGTTTGGTTATTCAAAGGAACGACAGCAATGTCCTCTTACTACGTTCAATCCGTTGATTTTTCACTGAATAGCCAATTCATCCACTCACTACGGTATATCCATCGGAAAAGGTATCCACACTTTGAAAAACCGACCGAAAATGTGCTTTTAAATGAAAGTCGGAGCATCTTTAGTTGGACTTGGACTACTGTTTTTTATTAAAAGTATACGCACAATGCATACATACATATACCCACACAAATATAATTTTAAGAAAACTTGGTAGAATAATTAGTGGGAAAATAGAAATGAAGAAGAGTATTTATGTCTTTCATTTATGTCTTTACGTCATGTCTTTTCATCTTGTTCAAGATTTCAATAAGTCTGTCTAAGCCATTTCCGGGTTGGGTAGCCCAATGAAACAAAATGGTGTCTGCGGGATTCTTCGACTATTTGAATCTGGAGAGTTGTTTAGCGGAGCACCCCATGTATTCTGCCAATACTTCACAATCTCCACCCAGAAAGGGCTCGTTTAACATCATACAAGCGTTTTCGTAGACGTTGGAAGGTAAACCATAAATTATTTCTAGGTCTTTAGAAAAAAAGTCACGATAGTGTATCATTCTTTTTCTCAAATAATATGTTAAATAAAATACGTTTAGGTATTGCATGTGATCGTGTATGAGAGTCAAAAAATTCACGTTTATCAGTCTTCAGAAGACGCCTGATTTGAACGCCTGATTGATTTGTTTTCATGACTTTTCCAAGAGTTAAGTTACCCTGATCAAACACTCAAAGTCGTCGTAATTTATGAAATAAGTTGACATCACAAAGGCTACTTCTTATCATATAAAATTACACCCGAAACCAAACTTTAAACGAAGTTAAAATATATTAACGAATCTAAAGTGAAATAAACATAACTATGCTGAGAACATATTTTTTGAATTACAATGTACATATCGTAAAAATATCCATAGCATTTGCCAAGAACTCGTAGATCTATAATTTCATTGAATACCTCTCGTTTTCCTTTTGTATATAAGATCACAATTTACAGATTGATGTAACAATTATTATAACTATAATTTACGTAATGTTTTGAGAATTAAAAGCTTCAAAGATTCATTTAAAATTTTTCACTTGCGGTTGACTGCAGATAGGGAAGTCGAACACTCCAAAGCAATAAAAAATATATTATCAATCTTTGACCTCGTGTTTTGATGTTTCCTTGTCTTTGTTTACCCTGATGAAACGCTCAAACTCGTTGTTCAAATATCAGATGAGTTATTGCGACAAAAACTTCTTACTGTTGAATGTTACATAAAGTTACACCCAAAACTAAACTCAAATGAATGTTACTATCTTGAGAAAATCAATCTTTGAGTTAAAATATATATATCATCAAAACAATTTTCAGCTGCTTTAGATGGACGCTTACAATGACGAAGAAGGGCTGTGACAGTTCATCGACGTCTATTTCAGTTTTTGACTTAATCTGGTTATTGTATTATACATTTAAAAGTAGGTGATGATATCAAGTTAGTCAAACAGCATTGTATCAAATCTATAACTGGGTGTTTCTTCAAAGTTATCGACCAAAACGACTTGAAACGTTGCACATGCCATGGATGAGGGCCACTAAACTAATGAACACGGCTCTAGCTATATGATGATAATAGCAATTGATTGATACCGAGAATGCTTGATGTATAAAACGTAACAGTTTGCTGTCTCTTATGCACCAAGCATTTTCACCTAAGCCTGGCAATAAGTCAGAATCATTTTCAGCAACACTACAACAGCAATAACTTAGTCTGAACTTCGAAATGTTACCTGCCTTGGTGGAAAACGAAGAATTGTACATTGGAAACTAATTTGCCAAGAAAACATCGCTTAAGCACTATTGTTTAGTTTTGTGCACTCCATCCACGTACAACGTTGCAAGTCGTTTCGATACTTAATTTTCAACAAATATCCGGTTTTACATTTTTCACAATGTTGTTTCACTGATTTGACATTACCATATACCTTATTTGTATGGTGTAAAAACCTGATTAACTTAAGAGAGAAAACATATATTAACAAACTGTCAACGCTACAATTGTATACAAACACGTTCTACTGGGGAGACAAGCGTACAATGCTGCTGCATTAATTCAGCAAGTCATGGTTTACTTTGGAGAATTCGAGAAGTAAATTTAGTAACAAGACGTATTAAATTATGCAGTAGTCCTGCTAAATAAATTTCAATATGCGTTGTTTTCGATAGGAAATCCCCATTGCTTTCCGAGTGGCGAGGAGATGAACGAGAATCTACACTCACTGTCTAAACTATCGCAGGCTAATTACACTTGTTGAAACGAACTTGTGTAATGTTACATACAACACGATTTAACCAGAGTCAACAAGCCAAACCACACCAATGGCTTATGGAGCACGTCTTAGCGTCTATGAGGCATGATCGGAAGAGACATCAACACCGACAAATAAAGCAATTTGCTTACCAAAAACGCTGTCGTTGAAGAAAGAAAATTCTTCGGTAGATGTGACAGGACCAAATTTAAGGAAATCTCTGAGCTCTTCCAGTTCGTCTATTGGGGGTGGAAATAGATTAGAGCATTAGCAAAGATTGGATTATTCGATAAAATTTAACATCTACTCCATCTCAAATTTAAAGAAAACTACACGCTCATCAGTAGAAATTTGTTTATGTTCTACTCCAAAACCGAATCTCTGGGTTTGACCACCATATCAAAACATCAGAAAGCAAACGAATCTCGAATAGCGCAGTCCCGATAGATTTTTTGGATATTTGTATGTTCAGCCACTATGGTAAAAAACGGAGACCGAGTTTTCACCTGGTTTATCACATAAAAATGACAATAAACCATTTAGGTCGTGTTACCTTACATACTTGTTAATAATGAATGTTTCTTGTTTCAATAGACTATTTTGAAAATTAAAAATCTACATCAAAATAAATCATTCACTAAAGTTTGATAGTTGATCAAACTTATTTGTGTTTCACTCAATAGACGTGACAGAAAAGCGTTTTACGAATTGAGTAAAATCTAATGAATTATTAATAAATTAGAAAACGGAATATTGAATTAGAAAACCCCATCACTTATTTACACTTCTATATATCCAATATGCAAAAACATAATTTTTTAAATTCATAAATAATAACTTAGTTATATAAAATATCTAAAGCCCCTATCAAACACGGATGAAGGATGACCGTCAACTCCAACTCTCACATTAGTTTCACTGCTAACCCCCTCATCAAATCTCCTTTTCTCTCATCAAGTCTCATCAACTTTCAAACTGGTTCAAACTTTCATCTGATTCGATGACAGTTTTGGCTTGTTTAACCATGTAATAACACAGTCCCGTGTCATAATAATTGTAAGCTCTGACCTCGTTTGACCGGATCAGTTGGTGCTGATAACAGTTGCAACAACTCTCATACAACTGAAATTCATATTTTAAAAGTGTGAGAGTTTGGAGATATCTTGAGATAATAGACGAACGATCGTCAAGCTCTATCCTGAGCTCCAGATGGGGATCGAACCCTCAACTTTCTCGTGACCAGTGAGACGATCTAACCATTGAGTTAGCAAGACTCAGATGGTGAGCAAAGGTGCAAGTTCGACATACGTGCGACCTGAGACAAAGCCATTATATGTTAATAATGATATTGATAATAAAATATACAATTCATCTACAGGGTGTCCCAAAAAAATGTATACACACTTTGAATGATGATAACTCGCTATAACAAACTTTCTTTCGAATGCCACGCATTCGTGAGCAATTTGGAGATGAGGAGTTTTATTTCCAGCAAGATGGAGCACCTTCCCACTACCATCGTGATATGAGAGCCTAACTTACGAAAATCTGCCGAACAGATGGATTGGGTGAAGATATAGCAATGAATTCCCCCCACGTTCACCAGACCTCACGCCTGTAGACTTTTTTATGGGGATACGTCAAAGATGAGGTTTGTAGCACAAAACCTGTAAAAATCAATGAGTTGAGAGCAGCAATTGAAAGAGAATGCACCCAAATACCAAATGAAATGATCATAATTCGTAATGTTTCCAATTCCATCTGTTCGCGTTATCAGCAGTGCCTGGACCAGAACGGTCATCAGTTTTGAACACCTGCGATAACTCAAAAAATTCTACACTTATCTTCTTTAACTTGGGTTATAAAACTTAGATATGTCTTGATAAACATTGTATTTATAATCATTCGAAGTGTGTATACATTTTTTTTGGGACACCCTGTATATCATTATTAACATATGGTAGCTTCCGGTCAGGTTGCACATACGTCGAACTTGCACCTAAGCTCACCATCTGATTCTTGGTAGGTCAATAGTTTGATCGTCTCACTCTTCATCAGAAGATTGTAAGTTCAATCCCCATCTGGGGCTCAGAAATCGTTTTTCTGAGGATAGAGCTTGACGATCGTTCATCTATTGTCTCAACTCTCATATAACTCTTGTCTTTCAACCTCATCGCCTTTTATCCTCGTGTAATTGGTGTTTAAGGCAAAATCTTGGAGCACAAAAGAATTTTCCTCATTCACCTAAATGCTTTCTACTCCAGTTTGATCACCAACGTACATACTTTCTATAACCTTTATATTAAAGTGCCTATGAAGCGTAAATTAAGTTTCTTTGATTGAAAATAACTTTTGAAATCATGAAAGGACCACTTCCTTTAGCTTTTCTATGCTCATTTCGTTCTTCAGACATTTCAGTTTGTTTAATATGTAAATACGACTAACTGCGACATCATTTCGTTGTTACAGCATTTTGAGCAATAACAAATTTGAGCTATATCTCCGACATTGTTCAGCAAAATCACTTGAAAGTTCACAACTGAAAAGCTTTGCATTAAAATGTTAATACTTCAGTAATGTCTTTGCTTTTAGATCCCTCAAATCCATGAAACATAATTGCTTGTTTGGAGCCCTCTCCAGGGCATTTTTGTTCTCTAATATTCATACATGTCACCTTAAGCATTTTATAAATCATGTCAGAGAATAGACATCGTACCGTGCTTTATCACTCCAATATAACAAAAATTATGTTTTAACGACAAGGGCCTGGGAACTAGTAAATTACTGTGTAAATATAATTTCACTGTAAAGCTGGTTCCCTATCATGAACTGAATCGAAGCACAAAGTTTCAAGTTATTTCGTGTAGTAATTTTCGACGTATAACTAATTGTTGAATGACTCAAAATGCAGTGGCAGCAAAGTGATGTCTCAAATCATCTCGTTTACAAGTCAAACGAACCGAAATATTTCCACAACAAAATGGAAAATTGAAAGATTGTAGAAGATTCTCCATTATATTTCAAGAGTTTTTCCAAATAAGACAAACTTAATTTTTGCTTCATTAGCACTTTAAAATCACTGAGCACTCGCAACTTGTACTTCGATGAAAAACCTTCTATACAAGGGTCACTGTATTCCCTTTTGAGCCGTTTTAGATGCACCTTGGATACGTTGAAGATTGTGATAAAACTTTTACCTTAAAGATTTGACCGAGCATCTCACATATTGACTTAACCTTTCCAGCAACTAAGGTGCATACCACCTTTTAAGATCACAATTAAACAAGTGGTTTGCGTCCCAACCCGACTTTATTAAATGTAAAATTGGCCGGCGACGCGGGCTATCACACTAAGTAAACAATTTTCTTACTCCCACATTACCCGTAAGGCTACCCTTCTTTCACATATCATCTTAATTAGGACAAATTAATTGGTCATCAGAAGGTATAGGATTGCGTCCCGTCTGAGGCTGAGAAATCATCTGAGTTTGTGAAATTGACGAACGTTTGCAGTCTTCAATATTTCTTTCACAGTAGTTCTCAAATACCAAAATGAAGAAATTAAAAGTTATCTCAATCCAATAACAATACTTACGACAAAAATATATCCTGGCGTAATGACCTATAAAATAACAGGTATATACTGAGATTAACATCTGCTATTAAATTACATTCTTCGTGTAAAAGAATTTTCTTTTTTAAATGAAAACCTGGCGAAA
This sequence comes from Heliopora coerulea, assembly GCA_030142905.1. Lineage (NCBI taxonomy): Eukaryota > Metazoa > Cnidaria > Anthozoa > Scleralcyonacea > Helioporidae > Heliopora > Heliopora coerulea. The sequence goes on along the minus strand of JASJOG010000334.1, from coordinate 167,901 downwards.
AAATTTTACTTTTACATGGGGAAAATTACGTGTGGAACACAGAAAAGTTAAGCGTTTCAGGATATTAACCGATGCACTCGAGAAAGCAAGCGCTGTCATTCCCGTACTTTCTACTTTTTGATGCGGCCATGTTGGAGTTTGCGGTTCAGTGTCAATGAACAGCGGAAGTTTTCTTTTTATTTTGACATCATTAAGTAAATTTTGACGTCTCTGAAATCAAAATCAACACAATTACGTCCAAATCCAAAAGTGCCCTCCATTTAAAAATCAATCTTGAGCCCCGCAATAAACTCTAAAATGGGGCCTTCTAAAAGCTGAAAATGTAAGAATGACGGCGTTTTCCTGACAAGGTATCCTGGCCCAAAAATCGCGCCAGGTGCCACTCGATGAAACCGGTCAGAATCCTGAATCAAGAATGCAGTGGTTCCTGTCGACAATAAAGATAATCGTATTAACTGGGAGTATAACATGTAAAAATAAGTACAAAATTAGAACGGGTGGTTACCAAGCCTCCAATTCTTACTACGATCCAACTCTTCTAGTTTTGAACATTTCTCAAGCCCAGCTGGTGATTGTTGAAAACCACACCCACGTAAGTTAACCTTCTTCAAATGTTGAAATTTTAGAAAAGTTACTGGGTCGTTACGAAGCATCTTATTCTCACTAAGATCCAACTCTTCCAGTTCCGAGCATTTCTCAAGGCAGGTTGGCGTTTCTTCAAGATTGCACTCACACAAGTTAAGCTTCTTCAAATGTTCTAATTTTGGAAGAGTTACTGGGTGATTACCAAGTCTCCAATTCCTACTAAGGTCCAACTCTTGTAGTTCCGAACATTTCTCAAGCCCAGCTGGTGATTGTTGAAGACCACACCATGACAAGTTAAGCTTCTTCAAGTGTTCTGATTTTGGAAAAGTTACTGGGTGGTTACCAAGCCTCCAATTCCTACTAAGATCCAACTCTTGTAGTTCCGAACATTTCTCAAGCCCAGCTGGTGATTGTTGAAGACCACACCTTGACAAGTTAAGCTTTTTCAAGCGTTCTGATTTTGGAAGAGTTACTGGGTGGCTACCAAGCCTCCAATTCCCACTAAGATCCAACTCTTGTAGTTCTGAACATTTCTCAAGCCCAGCTGGTAATTGTGGAAGACCACACCTTGACAAGTTAAGCTTCTTCAAGTGTTCTGATTTTGGAAAAGTTACTGGGTGGTTACCAAGACTCCAATTCCTACTAAGATCCAACTCTTGTAGTTCCGAACATTTCTCAAGCCCAGCTGGTGATTGTTGAAGACCACACCTTGACAAGTTAAGCTTCTTCAAGTGTTTTGATTTTGGAAGAGTTACTGGGTGGTTACCAAGCCTCCAATTCCCACTAAGATCCAACTCTTGTAGTTCCGAACATTTCTCAAGTCCAGCTGGTGATTTTTGAAGGCCACATGAACGAAAGTTAAGCTTCTTCAAGTGTTCTAATTTTGGAAGAATTATTGGGTAGTCACCAAGCCTCCTATTCTTACTAAGATCCAACTCTTGTAGTTCCGAACATTTCTCAAGCCCAGCAGGTGATTGTTGAAGACCACATTTACACAAGTTAAGCTTCTTCAAGTGTTCTAATTTTGAAAGAGTTACTGGGTGTTTACCAAGGCAACAATTCTCACTAAGATCCAATTCTTCCAGTTGCGAATATTCTTCAAGCCCAGCTGGTGATTGTTCAAGACCACACCCACGCAAGTTAAGCTTCTTCAAATGTCCTGACTGAGGAAGTATTTCTCGTTGTCTACCAAGGCTCTTGTTGCCACATAGGTTCAGCTCCTGGACATCAGGAAATGCCTTCATACAAATGCTTAACAGTTCTAAACCACAATCGAACAAGTTTACTCTTTTCACTTGTGTTAAATTCTTCCATAAGGCTAGCTCACGGGCAACTGGATTATCAGTCATGGATATCTCTTCAAGATAGGGCAGTCTATCTAGTCCAGTCGGCAATATCTTATTTCCATCAGCACTAACGAAGAACTTCCTGAGATTGAACATTTCGACAAGAGAAGGTTTGCTATATTTGGTAAGCTGCTGAAGATTGTCCACTCTCTTCAAGGATCTACTGACATTTACACTAATACCTTTGAAAAAAATGGAAGTCAGTGGTTCATAATCTTTATAACAAGATGGATTTACACCAACATTTATGGTCAATGTTTTGTCTCCTGGTCTGTCTCCACTAATGATCAGTTCTTCTAAAAATTCCAAAGTCCCATTGCTGTCACCAACCAGAACACCATTTTCATAATCCCTCAAGACTAGCTACCACAGTTTCTTTGGCGTCTGAAACTTGAGGGGCTGTCCACTTAGAGCTCTACATCTTAAATCAAGGAAAGTTGAGCCATGTTCATCAATTTCGATATGACAGGTCTTCCATAAATATTTGCCATCTATTTCTTCTGCATAAGGATGGTTCTTATCACATTCACCAAACATTTCAATCGTAATACTGGGTGGTAGACTATCCGAGGTTGCGTCAAGAAAGCCGAGAACATTTTCGTGACAAAGAAAGAGTTTCATTACATTTTTAAAACTGAACAGGTCTTTAGGAATGGTTTCTTTCAAATAACCTGCTGGTCTCAGATCAACCACCGTGACGCCATCATTTTGCGTGTATGGTTTACACGCAACACCCTGAACAGTTACGGAATTGTCACTCATCATTACAGCTTCGGATCGTCCATCTATTTTATCTTTAAATGCCACAGTCCATTAACTCCTACAAGAAATTGTTCAAAGTTACATATCGTTGAATGCAGAAGATATTCACTATATAATAGTTCATGGGGCATAAGAAAAGAAATGCTTACTCAGTCCAACTGCTCTTTGTTTGGTTAGTTGTATTAAATAGATAAATTATTCTTTAATTTATCTATTTGAGTGATTGTCCGCCTGGACAATCACTCGTAGACATTTTGAAGAAACGATAAATTATTCTTATGATATACCTAAATTCTTTGACCAGTGTCCTCTGCTTCTGTGATTTGTAATATCAAAATAGTCGAAAATATGGACAGTTAAATGTATTTGCGTCATACGTCATTTAAACATCTGTATTGTATTGGAAATAAAAGGCCTTCTCATTGGCTTATACGTTGGGTACACTGACACGGCCACTAACGAGCAAAAGAAGATTTAATCATTAATCGGAAATGTATTACAATTTCCGTCTGCACCTGTTTGTTCAAGTGGTAATTACCAGGAGTCCAATATTATAATCCAATTTTTTATTTCTCATGGTCTTCCAGTGCTTTCTGAATTCTCAGAAATACATTTCAAAGAAGTACCCACTATCTTCAGCATAATTATGGGAGTTTTGTCCGTAATGTTTCGTGAATGCATATTTGAATAAATGAAAACATAACGAAATGAAAATGAACTAAAACGAGATGTCAAGTTTTCGTGAAAAGTTTCTCAATGTTTTATTTTAGCTAAAAACAGAAATGGAAATGCAAGCTAATTTAGAACTTCCTTGAAAAATATCATCCCAGCCTCGTGAAGAAATCCTGTTCAAAAATTTCCTTGCGATAACATGACCAAAATTTATGCCTCAGTACAGCTCTTGAAATTTCAGGTCGATTATCCGAGCTAACATTCCTACATGCAACCACCCTCTAGCCAAAAAGCACAATGCTGCTCCATGTTATGAATAAAACACAGACCGAAAATTGTCATCTTGTGACTTCATATTCAAGTTGGAACAAGAAACAGACAAGTTGAAAACGGTAATATTTCGGCTCTATTTCAGAGTCATCATCAGACCAAGATGTTTACAAAGCTCACTACGTTATATATACATATATATATATATATATATATATATATATACGTAATTACAAGGATGATGTCATCGGTTATTAACAACGAAATTAACATAGTCGGATATTAACACATGTGAGATTGACAGCTAGACGAGAGAAAAGCCAGACAATTGTCGAGTGGCTGAGAAATATGGAAATGTCGGATCAGACGAAAAGTGAAAGTTCTTTGCTGGCCTTTAGGCCACTGTTCATTCTCGGCTGATTAAGTTTGATTAAGAGAGCTTCTAAAATAAGTAATAGGTTCGAACTACTGATTTACAAGAATGAATTATCTTACAGTTATTAAAGATAAAATTATTGAGATATGATTGGGAAGGCTGAGAGGAGTTGTTAAGATTATCAAAGAGAGAATTGAGGTTAGCGAGATAGTGAGCATGTGGACAGTTGAGAAGATGTTGTGCTACAGCGCTGGCGTTGATGTTGTAGCACAACATCTTCTCAACTGTCCACATGCTCACTATCTCGCTAACCTCAATTCTCTCTTTGATAATCTTAACAACTCCTCTCAGCCTTCCCAATCATATCTCAATAATTTTATCTTTAATAACTGTAAGATAATTCATTCTTGTAAATCAGTAGTTCGAACCTATTACTTATTTTAGAAGCTCTCTTAATCAAACTTAATCAGCCGAGAATGAACAGTGGCCTAAAGGCCAGCAAAGAACTTTCACTTTTCGTCTGATCCGACATTTCCATATTTCTCAGCCACTCGACAATTGTCTGGCTTTTCTCTCGTCTAGCTGTCAATCTCACATGTGTTAATATCCGACTATGTTAATTTCGTTGTTAATAACCGATGACATCATCCTTGTAATTACGTATATATATATATAACGTAGTGAGCTTTGTGAACATCTTGGTCTGATGATGACTCTGAAATAGAGCCGAAATATTATCGTTTTCAACTTGTCTGTTTCTTGTTCCAACTTGAATATGAAGTCACAAGATGACAATTTTCGGTCTGTGTTTTATTCTTTACTTTTTCAAATTGTCCTATGGTTGTGGTTTTTGCTCCATGTTATAACAATGTAAATTTGAAAAGTCAGAAATTGTGAGGACATTTGGCAGGAAACCAAAGGCCAAAGCACGAGAAATCTATCATTCAAACCTTTGGCTGCTTTCATTATGAAGCAAAATAACTGCACAAAAACACTTTTAAACAAAAAGTTAAAAATCTTTTACATAAAACTTTCTTACGTTTAGACCAAGCCGAACATTTTCAAAAAAAAATTTGAAGTTGTTTTTCCAAATCAAGCCTCAAAGTCTTTACGAGTTTCCGCAGTCAGTTGCCAAACTTATCTGCTTTTTTTCTGATTAAACCGAAATAAATATTAACGTTGGTGATGAATTTACTTGTAAAATAAATTAGAACATCAAAATTAGTCTTCAGCCTTTCCAAAAAGTTCAGTCTCTGGATGATAGAAGTAATTTTCGTTGCCTTTGACGCATAAATTATGCGAATCAAGACCCAGCAGCTATTACAAAGAGGTCGATTCTATTTCGTCACAATCTGCACAGGGACCCCATGAGATAGGAAACACACATGTGCCAGTCAGTACAATACATGTTAAGCTGTCAGTAAGAAGCTCGTCAAGGCTACCAGCAAATATAAGCACTTTGTTTCGGATTTATCTTCCTTTCTGGTGACAATCACACTAAAACTGATCGAAACGGACAACAATACAAGATGATGGATGACGAAGAAGGAAATAATCACACGGACACTGTATTAACAACCGAAAACAAAATGGCGAGAGTCCTACAAGGACTTCAATCAACCCGGACGAAACTCACTAAAGCGTCACTCACACAGACAGATACGTTGAGGAGTTTAAAAGAAGACATCCTACTACAACCTGACCCAACGATTCAAGACAAGAATGGATATAACAATCAAGAGAATGACGTTCTCGACCCAACTGAAGCCATGAATAACTTGCTTGATTCGAGCAAGGAGAATCACGAAGGATCAAAACTCGTCTCTGAGTCAGAGTCTAAAGATGATGTAATTGACAGCCTGACTCAGGCTTACTTGCCAAATTTGAAACAGTCCCCATCCATAGAGAGCAAAATTACCTCGTTGGTTGATAAAATCTGAACAGGCGAACTTTCAATCGAACTACTGAAAGAAAAGGGCGAGAAATACCCAGCACCTGATAACTGCAAACACCTCAAGAGCACAATGGTTAATAAGGAAATCTGTGACTTGCTAACAAGGAGAAATAAATCAGTGGATCTTGGATTTCAGAAAGTTCAGGAACCTCTCATCCAGGGTGTGTCAGCTCTAACCATTCTGGCTGACAGGTTGCTAAAGGATATCCAAAATGGCAAGACAACCAATATACGCGAAGTGTTGAATCAAGTTATGGATGGCATTGCCCTACTAGAAAATGCCAACTGGAAACTGAACATGAAAAAGCGAGAACTCATCAGACCTGATTTGAACCCGCCATACACACGATTATGTAAGGAAGACATCAAATCCTCTACTAAACTCTTTGGCGATGATTTGTCTAAGCATCTCAAGGATATGACAGATGCAAAGAGAGCTGGACAACAAATGCAGAAAAATATGCCTTCTGCTAAGTTTGTGAAACATCGTGGTTTTCGTTTAAAACCATATGATAAGTCATCAACCAGATTCAGCCAGGCATGGCAACCTGGAAACAAATCATACCGGCGCCCTTTTTCAGGGCACAGCTGGGCATCCACCCAGACAACAATAGCCCAGAAAAAACACAACTTCAAGACCCAGTAAATAACCAGGTAGTATTCAACAATCATACCATGAATAATTCAATTATTTCAAAAGATGTTCTACAAAAAGCATGCTTGTCCTTCCAAGCAGGTCAAATGAAACACTTCATACTGACAAGTAACCCAATTATTCTAGATGCTATAAAGCACAATCACATTGAATTGGCAACAGATTGCCCTTTACAAACAAGAATGCCTAAGACACTTGACTTCTCTACTAAGGAAACACAAATAATTGATTCAGAAATTTCCAAACTGTTTTCAAAAAGAGTCATTGAGTCTTACATAAACTCCGGCAATTTTGTATCCAACCTTTTTGCTAGACCAAAGAAGGATGGCTCATATAGGATGATCCTCAATCTCAAGTCATTAAACGAATTTGTGTATTATCACCACTTTAAAATGGATACATTCCAAACTGCCATCAAATTCATTCGACCCGGTTGCTTCATGGCATCAGTTGACCTTATATAACATTGACCTTATATTTAGGCTTTGTTGTCCACTCAGACAAATCTGTCCTGACACCCATGCAATCAATAGAATTCCTTGGATTTGAAAAACATAGTCTATCAGTGACAGTTCGGCTCCTGCCCAATAAAGTCGTCAAGATCAAATCAGTATGTCAGAGCTTGTTAAACAAACTCAGCCTAACTATTAGGGAGGTTGTCCAGATAATAGGGTTTCTAGTCTCCAGTTTCCCAGCTGTACAATTTGGGCCCTGCACTACAGAAACTTAGAATGGGACATAAGCTCTGCTTGAAGAGGAAACAAAGGGAATTTTGACTCAACTTTGACCCTATCACATCAGTCCCGGTTGGAGCTCACCTGGTGGATACATAATATTGAATGTGCTTTTAAATCAATCGTTTTCACCAATCCTTACCTAACTTTAACCACTGATGCCTCCACCCTTGGATGAGGTATTGTCTGAGGAAACACCAATACTGGAGGACCATGAAACAAGCAGTAAAGGGAAAGCCACATTAATTGCCTAGAGATGCAGACTGTTCTACTGGGGCTAAAATCCCTGTGCAAAGAATCCCCCACACAACATATTAGAGTACAATGTGATGATACCACAGATGTTTTCTACATTAATGCAATAGGTGGGATAAAATCAAGAGAATGCGACAGCGTTTCTCGACAGATATGGGAACGGTGTATAAGCAAAGACATATGGCTAAGTGCATGTCACATTTCAGGGTCCCATAATACAAATGTTGATATGGAATCACGGATGTTTAATCACTCAACTGAATGGTCCCTTTCCCTACAAGTGTTTGTCGATATCAAAAATCAATGGGGAAACTTTGACATAGATTTATTTGCCTCAAGGCGTAACTATAAAATACTTGTTACGTATCTTGGCGACCAGACCCAGAGGCAAATTTATTGATGCTTTTTATATGGACTGGAGACCCTACTTATTTTATGCCTTTCCATCTTTTAGTGTGCAAGCTACATGCCTTCAGAAGATTGCACAGGACCAAGCCACAGGGGTACTTGTAGTTCCTCCATGACCAACTCAACCCTGGTTTGCAATAATTCTGAACATACTTGTGGACAAACCATTAATCCTTCCTCAATCCAACACACTTCTGACCCAACCACACAATGGCCATCTCCACCTCCTGAGACATCAACTTCGCTTAATGGTCTGCAAAGTCTCTGGCAAAGCTTTAGACAGAGAGGAATTTCAAGCAAAGCTACTGCCATCATCCTCCAGTCATGGTCTTCTGATACACAAAAGCAATACCAACCTTACATTAAGAAATGGCACCAGTTTTGTGCTGAACGGGACGTTAATCCCTACGATCTTCCTTTGAATAGTATGCTAGACTTTCTGGTGAGTCTCCAAGAGCAAGATCTTGGATACATAACCATAAACACAGCCAGAAGTGCAATCTCTGCAATCGTTTTATCCCAAAATAACATGACAATTGGAAACCACCCAATTGTTTCAAGATTTATGAAAGGTATCTACAAGAGCAAACCTCCAAGGCTTCGGTATCAAACTACCTGGAATATACAACCTGTCCTGACCTATCTATCCTCTCTTGGACTCCCTGACAATCTGGACCTCAAAACACTCTCCCTTAAGCTGATCATGCTAGTGGCTCTAGTCTCGGCCAAGTGAGAACAAAGTCTACACATGCTTGACATAGAATTTATGAAGAAGAATGAATCATTGTTTGAGTTCTTGTTATCAGAGCACGTAAAACAAAGTCGACCAGGGTATACACCACCTTCAATTGTTCTTCATGCTTACCCTTTTGATAAAACGTTGTGTGTTTTCAGCCATATACAAGCATATATAGATCGAACAAGATCGCTTATGCAGGGGTACACACGAATATTTTCAAACCCCACAGCACCCGATCAGCAACAACATCAAAGGCCAAATCTGCTTATATACCAATTCAAGACATCCTGAATAGAGCTGGTCGGTCTTCGTCAAGATCATTTGATAAATTTTACAACAAACCCACCAGCAGTGCGCAGACTTTTGCCACATCCATTCTGAATTCTAACTGAACGGAACAACGTAGGAATTGGCACTAATACAGTTATAGCTGATGCTTTGATGGCTCACAGATCAGCATTGTTACTGTTAAATGTTGTTAAACGTTATTACAGTTGGAAAATATGATTTTGTTTGAAAATCTGCTAAACACTGCCCATTAATGTCTCTCATGTGAATGCATGGCTTTAAGACCTCATGGGATCCCTGTGCAGATTGTGACGAAATAGAATTGAACAATTAAACCAGACTTACCTGGAAGTTGAAGTTTGAATGGAATTCTACTGAGTCACAAGCTGCACCAGGGGATCACATACCCACTCTCATACGTACTCCACATGCGCAGCCCTACATATACACTGATATACAAGATAATTAATTTCTCAATTTCTGGTATAAACATTCGAGCTTCAAAAACACATGCGTGTCCGCTATCTCATGTGATCACCTGGTGCAGCTTGTCCCTCAATAGAATTCCAATCAAACTTCAACTTCCAGGTAAGTCTCGTTTAATTTTTCAATTATACGAGAGGAGATCGCATATGAAAGTTGTCATCTTCGATACTTAATTTCAATATGTATATATAAACCAGAATAAAAGAACTAACCATCGTCAATCGTGTTCTCTTACAATGCTATTTCGTTGCTGAAGAGCTGGTCCTCTAGTCGGCAAGTAACTGGTGAATGTGCTACGGAGATTTCAACACTTGATCCTTTATTAGCAAAACTTGCAAGCGAAGGTCTTGGAAGATTTGAGTATTAAGCAAAAATAATCACCTGAAAGATTAAATGAGCAAGTTATTTACTTGATTGGTTTATCCTGATTTTATTGTGCTAACCAGTGAGTGATTGTGGAGATTGAGCCTGCGTCTATCTAAGCAAATGGTAAAGACAGCTCGAGATCCAAGTTTTGAAATGAAAACATTGCAAAGGACATACTGTGATTTCACTTCCCAACTGAGGCAGTCTGCAACAGCATGTGACACCAAGACAGTTAGCGAGTAAATGAAACCAGGCTCTTTAATTCACATGCAAATATATACTTTACTTAGACTCTTTTTGCTGAAGAAGTCGAGGCTTTCCTGTTTTTGGCGAAGGTATTTGTTTTATTACTGTTTCCTATCAATGTGCTGCCCACACAAGCAAAAGTCACATTTTAATCTCAGTCACAGGCGAACTAAAGAATTTAAGATTGATTGTTTTCAAATACTCAAGATGGGAGTTCAAGAAAGAATGCTCGAGTAACTTACTCTTGATTGCTTAGCCTCATATCGTTCGTCAGTTTACATCTCTTTAAGAAGTAAAATATTTTCCATTGCAAACTTGAGCCCAATTCGTTCTCTAACTTTTAAACAACTAAGTTTAAGGAAAACTTTTGCTCTTATAGCCTTGCTTTCGCGGTTTAAGACAAAAGACTGAGGTTGGCGTTCTACAAACAAAACGTTAATTAAACCTTGAAAAACTTCTCATAGCTAACACCACGATCACTTGAATAAAACTAGTCAGAAGTCCGTTTTATACGTCGCATTTCATTCTCCCGGACTATAATTCATTTCTGGTAAGAAACTAAGAGTTATTTATATTTGACCTAAACTACACATAAATGGATCCAGACGTCACATTTCAGGCAGCCTCCACACAGATGCGTTTCCACTTGAATAACAAAAGAGTTTGTTGCGTTTTTATGTCCAGTCCACGCGATAACAGCATTGTTTTAAGTGAGAACAGAAATCACGAAAACGCTCTACAAAGACAAAGTAACAGCTTTTGAAAATGCTACTTTAACGCGCATCTCCGTGTAGAACGTCTAAACAACGAAAACAGAATTCTTTCAAGTTTTCAATAAGAATTCACATTATTCATAATTCATAATGTAATTCACACACAACTTGTTTAAAACGTCGAGCCCTCAATACAAGATTAAAACTTCCTCATACAAATCGTTAGTTCTAACCAAAATTTTATACGTTAGCTTCAATGGATTTACATTGTTGTATACGCTGGTTAATTGCTAGAATGCATAAGAAAAGTATAGATCTTATTTTAAACTGCCTAAATAATGTTTGTTTTGAAGATATTTAAGCCGTCTAGAGAAGATGGTACATGTACAACACTTCTCTCGCTTACTTTAAACAATTCACTGGTTACCTCCAAGTAAAATACAAAGAATGACTAAGTTAAACCAACATGAGTTGTCGAGGTGCAGTAGGCAACACACGAACCACTAGCCGTACAAAATGACACCAATAGCTAAACGTACGATTACACTCACCGATTTTTTTGTCGCAAATTTGTATCGCAACGAGATTGCAGAGAAAATTGGTCCCCAGGCTATGCCTCTGCCTGTACCCGTTACAAATGCACTCGGCATTTTGTTTAGTGGTGCAGTGCATTAGAAATAATATCATAGAATGGTGGCTGATAACAAACAAAAAAGTAGTAGCTGTGTTTTAATTGTTAGAAGATTTTTAAATGAAAATAAGTAAAGAAACCGGATTGGATGAAATGAAGAGAACCCAGGGCATTTCAACATATTCTGATAGTACAGAATGCGCGATACAACCCAATTAATTTAAATTAACCTTACTTGTCCTCCATTTTAAAAAAGTTAATACACCTTTTGCTGTTCATTACCATAAAATATGCTATCATTAACGCCAACCTCAAGCTCGTTAACGCAAAAAAATACATTCTGTTGCAGTGGCGTTGCGAGGTGAATCAGTGAGTGTAACATATACCCCCAACCCTGATTTTAGCATTGCTGAAGGATTGAAAGTTTTCGAGTTAGATTAAAGTCTTCCAACGCAATGCTGCAACAGAAACTGAGGTTGGTTAGGGCAGCATACCAATCGCCAATTTGTGTTGAAATAATTCACATGAGGATGTTCGATTACACCTTTTGCTGTTCATTTTCAGAAAATATACTATCATTAACGCCAACCTCAAACTCATTAACGCAAAAATACACTCATTTTATTCAATCGACTTTCATTAGCGTAGATACGCAACCATTTGTATCAAAGGGCATTACATGGCGCCAACAGACGACCATTAACACCATTCTACTATACATTAGGGATAATAAAATTTCAATTGCGCAAGAGAAATATTTTGCCTGATTAAAATTTTATTATTTCTAATGTATAGTAGAATGGTATTAATGGTCGTCTGTTGGCACCATGCAATGACCTTTGATACAAATGGTTGCGTATCTACGCTAGTGAATGTCGATTGAATAAAATGAGTGTATTTTTGCGTTAATGAGTTTGAGGTTGGCGTTAATTATAGTATATTTTCTGAAAATGAACAGCAAAAGGTGTAATCGAACATCCTCATGTGAATTATTTCACCACAAATTGGCGATTGGTGTGCTGCCCTATCCAACCTCAGTTTCTGTTGCAGCATTGCGTTGCATGACTTTAACCTAACTCGAAAACTTTCAATGCTTCAGCAACGCTAAAATCAGGGTTGGGGGTATATGTTACACTCACTGATTTACCTCGCAACGCCACTGCAACAGAAATTGGCGACAAAAATTTATAAATGTAACTTCAACAACGCAAGTCAAACTATGTGTTGGATTAAGCAAGTGCAACGCTTGCGGAAAACTAAAAGTACTTGGCGCTTACCCACCACACAACTACAAATATATACCTAAAAATGTATTTTCTGCTTCAACACGAAACCAAAATTGTAAGTATTTGTTTTCTAATTTATAAGAAAAAAACTTGAATCTTTTTTCTTGATCTGTGCCACTAGCTGCATCTGCCCATATGTTAATTTGGCACTGGTTAACTCTGTTAAGAGCAAATCTGAATATTCAATTCATTTACCAGTTGATTCAGTAGAGAACATTGGAGAAAAATCACTATAAACAGGACAAATCTTGCATCTTTCCATCCCTCTCAAATGGCTCCCTCATGAGTGCTCAGATTGGACCAATCACAGCACAGAACGAAAGCTCAACACAGTGGCGGTATAGTTCTCAAACAGGGGCCTGGAAATGACATGCTAAGGGCACATCTTTAGCAAGGGGTGTAAGGCGGGGGTGAGGAGACTGCTGTCAATAAAAATACGATGTGAATTGAAGATGTGAAAATCTTTAGTTCATTGAGATAAAAACTTAGAAGAAACAACTGAAAATGTGAATTGGGTCTATGATGACATGGGTTGATAATAAAATTTGATTAAAAGTGACCCCTGCAGGGCCTAAATTTCATAGCTCCACACAGAACATCAGCTTATGCTGCTTTTCCACCCAACATAACACTTTACATATTGGCCTTATGACTATGAATCATCAGCACTCATAAGCTACAAATTCTTGGGGACCACCAGGAATTGTCCCAGTGTCCCAGTGGGCCACATCCCCCCTGGCCCAACATTGGCCATTAACCAGATATACTTTGAATAGTCATTCAAAAAACAGTTTCTAAACTCTGTCAGCCTTGCCTTGAAGAAAGTGTTCCCAAACATTTCTTCTCAGATGACCAACTAATGGACAAATAATACAGCCAGTGGACAAAACATATCCATCTCCCAGAATATTTGAACTTTGGACAACCATCTCCCTGATGGTTGGGGTGGGGCTGGGTGATGACACTGGCAAATGTCATGTACATTTGAGGCTCAAGATTCATAGCCAAAAAATGAGCAAGAAACAATATTTAACAATTAAATTATGAGCTCAAATTTTCAGTGACATGATAGATGATAATGAATTACAGTGAAACCTGTACTAAGCAATCCTCCATTACACAGACAGTTCTCAATGTCCTGAATTGAATCTCATATCAACCTTACAAATACCACCTTTATTAGGCAGACACCTCTATTAAGTGGAGGCGAATGCCTCTATTAAGCGGATGTCGACACCTAAATGGATATAAAAAGATACCTAGATCCTGTATTGAGCAGACAGAGTTTTTTATACTTATTGATATCTAAGAGTTTTTCCTCCTTAAAACTGTAGTGCTATATGCAGGTGACAATCGGTAAGAGTCTTTCCTGGTTTTGATGTCTCATGACAGAAATCAGTAAATGTTCCGTAATAGTCAGTGCATAGTTTCTAGAATATTGTCATAAATTACATTTGTTTTGAGTTAATGCTACTCTTTATTATGAGTCCGACACCAAAGTTCTCATCCAGTTGCTGGAAATGCAGTCTCCTCAAACATCATAGAGACAAGGAATTTCCAAATCAAATCCCGCACCTCTGTTCATCCTTTTTCCCTTGCTGATAACTTTGCCAATGTTTGTTGGATACTTAAGAAACTTATACCGACCCATATTACTATGTGTTTAGGGATACAGCCAACAACTTTCATGTTATCCCCCATTTTGGTGAGAATGAACGCTTGTCTTTTTATCAGTTTCATTACTGGACTCCAGTTTCAGAAAATACTCCTTGTTGATTTTAGTCTAGCAAACATCCATGTGCTCATGATAGCCTCATACAAATCGACTTACCAGCAGAAGTTCAAAAGAGATTATAATGCACTAAGTTTCTATCATGATAGTTTACAATGCAATGTATTAAGGTGTGACTGGTGGTATTTTTAGACAGGTCTCTATTGTAAATGTACTGTAAGTGTACTGTTAAACTGGTAAGTCTAAGTTGATTGTCATGCTGAACAATTTTTATTCGAGTTCCATAGTCGCAACCTCATCATTCATACTTTATGCAACTATGCTTCAACTTTATTCACAACTATGCAGTTGTATGAGCTCTAAAACCAAAGAACTGTGCGATGATAATAAATAAAAATGTATTTAGTGGGTGTGATGCATGTAGACATGTAGACGTGAGGACTAGTCTAACCACAATTAGTATCCAGGAAGTCTGGGTACAAGAACCTCTTTTAAGTGGACACTTCTATCAGACACTGAACAATTCCCAAAGGGTGTATACTTAATACAAATTTCATTGTATCAAACAAAACGCTCTTTGGACTAGAAATCCAAAGAGCCTTCCAAAATTTTGTTTTAAATTTACATATTGCCTTAACCTTAAAAAACAAATGGGAAAGTCCCCTCCAAAATTGAAAAGCCTGGGCGAAAAGCTAAAAAATATTACGGCAAGATTTACTGGCTAAAAATTTGTGATGTCAGCCAAAACAATCTATCCCCTTACACCGTTCCAGACATCACAAGGATATTATGTCTTAAGTTTTCTTTCGAGAATACCAGCGGTTTGAAAATAGATTGGATCAATTGAAATACACATCACCCCTTACTTTCGGCATTCTTTTAGAGAACGAAGGAAACAATCGAGAATTCCCTTTGTTGTTAGGTGTTTATTCCTTCTTTAACTCATTCCCTGCAGGATCAGTCTTCCATTATTTTACTCTGGCTAACACTGGATGATCTTACTTGATCATGTTCAGAATAGTCGCCCCCCCCCAACCCCTTTACTTTAATTCCCTTTGTTGTCGGGTGTTTATTTCTTCTTTAACTCATTCCCTGCAGGATCAGTCTTCCATTATTTTACTCTGGCTAACATTGGATGATCTTACTTGATCATGTCCAGAATAGTCCCCCCGCCCCTTTTTGAGAGGCCTATTCCGAACATGGAAAATATTGCTGTTCAGAATAACCCCCTATTTTCTTCAGCAATGCAAATATGTTTACAAGTTCTTTTGACAGGGTTGTCCACAGTGGCATTGCTAGGGTTAATTTTATTGGGGGGGGGGGCCAAAATTGTGGCATACTCTGAAATTTTACAGCTTTTTATTGATGAAATCGGTGATCCCCTCTAAGTAACATCGTTTGGGATCACTGGGTAAATGGTGACGACCGTTTGTTCAATATCGCACAAAAAAACCCTTGGTCTTAGAAACAAATATTGTCGAGATCAAGAACACGAGGCAATAATTTAATTGTTCATCTGGTTCAATATACTGGTATGAAATTAGGGGGCCAGGACCCCCAAATTTACATTTGGGGGACCATGGTCCCCTTAGGCCCCCCTGAGACGCCTATTGTTGTCGAAATATCTAACATAAATAGAACTGCGTTACTCATAGCCTTTCGTAAGTGATGGATACACGCTGACAACATCGATGAGTCCTTTGTGTTCAAGCCAGGATGATTCAGCCGTTTTTTATAGGTATGTCGAAATTTCTAGTATCATTTATCCACGTCTGAAAAAGGAATTGCTAGCCGGATACCTCAACGAATTTATGTGAAGAGTGCATGCGTGAGGTAACCATTTTGTAGCCATCTTGACGGAAATCGCTCGCCAATACCAAGTGTAGAATGGTTTTTCAAGAGCCAAAACGATCCTTTGAAGAGCCACCAAAATTAAGAAATGTAATAACAAACAATACTCTTTAAACTTTGTGCTGTGCCATGTTCGTATTTTATATTTTAACATAGATATGAAGGGGTGATTATTCTGGACATGGGTGTTCAGTTCAGTCCTCTAAGACGTATAAGGGGGACTATTCTTAACATGATCGGATTTTACTTGTCATTGGGAGATATCCTGCCGTGAAAGAGTTAAAAGGACGAAGAAACAAGGGGAGGCGCACACTCTAATTGATCCCAAGGTTTCTGATAAAGCTCACTAAAATCTCGTAAAAATTTCTAGGGAATTGAAGAGGTCATAAAAAATCACCCTCCGTGATCCACGCTCTTTAGGATAAAAAACCCAAGCAATTACATTGGACAGCGGCATAACATTGTGAGCTCTGAGTGGTTCACAGAAAATTAGACCACAGCTCGTTTGGTTCATGAGACGATCACTTCGTCTGTCCTTCAACACATCTAATCGAAATGGTACGGTGGCCAACAACGATAGCTGCAAATATGTGTATATGTCATATAAACATGTGTTAGTAACATGAATTGCTGTATATGTGAAAGTGTGCTAGTAAGATTCACAAGGCTTTAACTTTTCATATCCATCAAAGTTCCAACTGTAGTTTGGACTAAGATTTGAATAACATCTGTTCAATCTTCGTCATCTTTCCTGAACTCTGTACTCCATCTGGCAACATCACTTCGCTTGACTTGATATCTGTCGTTCTTCAAAACCCTCCACATCCTCCAGTAGCCTACTAAACAACCAGGTTCCGAGAGGAGAGTTTCTATCTTTAACCTCAGTTCTTGCTCGAGCGCGTTGCTCAAAGTAAGGTTTCGTCTACTCAAACCCCAAATTCTTAACCGTTTTCTAAGAATACGTTCACTCATGTTTATAACGTGAAATTCAGACAAAAAACGTCATATTTCGTCACAGTCAAATCCAGAATTAACATAGTTTGTGAGAATAGTTCGTTCTGATTGTAACAGTTGGTCAGCCATGTAGCATTAGTATTTTGCTTTTGACGTCTGTTGTGAGTTTTACCAGCGCGCTGTCACATATTCAACAACTCATGTTAGGGGCTGTTTACACGAGCACGGGTTGACTTCCTACCCGGGTCACCTCACTACCCGTGGGTTTTCTTCTTTTTGTTTTGTTTTACATGAACCCGGGTTGGGCGTTATGTCAGGTATGTTTTTCCAACTTGGGTCAGCTTTGCTCAACCCAAGTTGACACGAGCCATTCTGAAAGACGCTGTCGAATCTCCAATTCGTATCAATGACATGTATCTAATAAAGAACCTTTTATAATAAGAACCATATTTCCCCTGCTTTCTAGATATAAAACTGTTCGGCTACTACAACATGTTTCCACAACTTTTCCCTTAAACGCCAAGGGCGCTTACTTTTTAAACGTCACAACATATATATATATGTATATATAGTCTGTTAAGTCGTTACACCGTGTTTCACGCTTACGCGATCATCAGACGACTAATTACATATAACTACGTAGTCCCTTTTACATATAACTACGACTAATTACATATAACTACGTAGTTATATGTAATTAGTCGTCTGATGATCGCGTAAGCGTGAAACACGGTGTAACGACAGTTGCTCAAAGCTATAACTTAACAGACTATCAAAGCTCTACACCTTTGTATTGAGCACTCTTCTCTTCAGAGACCAAACAGCTACATCTACATCTATATGTATATATATATATATATATATATATATATATACGGGAACAACACACGTCACTGCAACTGGATGCCCAATCCAAGGCAATTGCCTAAAAACGAACGTGATTTACAAGGCCGAAGTTACAACAACTGACAACAACGAGACTCTCCAAACACATATGGCAACTCAAGGACAACAAACGAAAACACACGATCAAGTGGGAAATCATCAAACAGCTACCATCATGTAAAGCAGGATTTAGAAAATGTCGCTTATGCTTAGAGGAAAAGCTATTAATCTTGAAGGGACGTAAAAAGAACATCCTAAATAAACGATCGGAGCTTTTCAGTGCATGCCGACATGTAACACAACACCATCTGTGAACTTGCAAGTATTATAAATGTGTGAATAATTAAATAATCTGTCAGTTGCCTGATGATCGCCTGAGCGCGTGAAACTCAGAGTAGCGACAGCAAAAATTTTGTCTATTTTACTTATATATATATATATATATATATATATATATATATATATTTTTGTATATATAAATAGAAACAAATGTTTAGCTGTCGCTACTCCGAGTTTCACGCGCTCTGGCGATCATCAGGCAACTGACAGATTGTTTAATTATTCACGCAATAAACACTATTGAAATATGATCTATGTTATTGATTTTTTTAGGTGAACACATTTGATGAAAAGTTCTGAACGTGTGTTTATCAAGTTTTCCCCCCGTCGTTTCATTATAGAAAGTTTTTATTCTAGGCAGAGATTGCATCTTCTGGAGTTTTCTTTAGCAGCCAGAACGTGTTTTAAGAGTGACCATTTTATGTTGTAATCTCGTTTGCCACGTTTATGTTTCCACGCGAGCTTAGAAAGTTCCGTCTCGTTTGCATACTTCACGTTGGTAAATGATTTCTTATGGTTTCGGAATCTTTCTTTAAAGGTGTTGGCAGTGACACCGAAGTAAATGTGTTCCTCTTGACTATTGGCCCTCGTCACTACGGTCTGGTATACAACGCTTTTTTCTAGGCATTTTCCGTTGACTGGGCATTCGGTGGCTTGACGGCAGTTGCAGGGTCGGGTTAGGTCGTTATTTGTATTCGATGTGCTGGATTGATTGTCGTGTTTCCTAAGTATCGTCTTGTTGTGTTTTGAAATGACTGATTTCATGTTTTCTGTACAGCTGTAACTTACTCGTACTGCGTGTCCTTTGAATAGAGTGCTGAGTCTGTTAGCTGGTGAGAAATGTTTGTCTATGAGTTGTAAGAAGTCGTGTGCGACGTTCGTTCTGACGTTTTTATTAAAAGGTGAGTTGTACCAAATGTCTGTTTCGTCTTGGGTTGTTTGGTATAGGGTTGTACGTTAGTTGCGTGTCGAAGTTGCTGTGTTTTAGAGCATCGTTATAAAGTGGGGCTGTGGAGTCAAAAGCCTGTTTATCAAATGATAGCGTGTAAATACGGCGGTTGATGGATAGTGGTAGTTGACGGATGATTGATGGCGGGTGGTTGGATGAACGGTTAATGTAAAGCGGTTTGTCGTTTGGTTTGCGGTAGGGTTTATAAGTGCCGTCAGTTAAGTTCAGTGTTAAGTCGAGGAAGTTAGTGAGTTGCTGGTTAACTTGAGCGGTAATTTTTAGGCCGAAGTCTTTGACTGTCTGTATGAGGTCCTTTCTAGCTTTGTCGCTTAGGCGTCTAGACTTCGTCTGTATTAAGGCCAGTCCGTCGTTGCGATAGAGTGTGATATTTTTTCTAAAAAAGTCCTTGTAAAGAATGTAGCATGAAGAGGCCCACTAGCTCGCACACTTCTGCCTCGTCATAACTACCCATCGTCACGTCGAATGTACTGTCCGAGACATCTACCCACAACTACCCATGTAGTCATATCAACCCATCGACGTGACGATGAGTTGTTATGACGAGGCAGAAGTATGCGAGCTAGTGGGCCTCTTCATGCTACATTCTTTACAAGGACGTTTCAGAAAAAATATCAGACTCTACCGCGACGACGGACTGGCCTTAATACAGACAAAGTCTAGACGCCTAAGCGACAAAGCTAGAAAGGACTTCATACAGACAGTCAAAGACTTCGGCCTAAAAATTACCGCTCAAGTTAACCAACAACTCACTAACTTCCTCGACTTAACACTGAACTTAACTGACGGCACTTATAAACCCTACCGCAAACCAAATGATAAACCGCTTTACATTAACCGTTCATTCAACCACCTGCCATCAATCATCCGTCAACTACCACTATCCATCAACTGCCATATTAACACGCTACCATGTGATAAACAGGCTTTGGCTCCACAGCTCCACTTTATAAGGATGCTATAAAACACAGCAACTTCGACATACAACTAACGTACAATCCTATATACCAAACAACACAAGACGAAACAGACAACGCAACACCATTTGGTACAACTCACCTTTTAATAAAAACGTCAGATCGAACATCGCACACGACTTCTTACAACTCATAGACAAACATTTCCCACCAGCTAACAGACTCGGCACTCTATTCAACAGACACACGGTACGAGTAAGTTACAGCTGTACAGAAAACATGAAATCAGTCATTTCAAAGCACAACAAAACGATACTTAGGAAACACGACAATCCATCCAGCACATCGAATACAAATAACGACCTAACCCGAACCTGCAGCAGCCGTCAAGCCACCGAATGCCCAGTCAACGGAAAATGCCTAGAAAAAAGCGTTGTATACCAGACCGTAGTGACGAGGGCCAATAGTCAAGAGGAACACATTTACTTCGGTGTCACTGCCAACACCTTTAAAGAAAGATTCCGAAACCATAAAAAATCATTTACCAACGTGAAGTATGCAAACGAGACGGAACTTTCTAAGCTCGTGTGGAAACATAAACGTGGCAAACGAGATTACAACATAAAATGGTCACTCTTAAAACACGCGTCGGCTGGTAAAGGAAACTCCGGAAGATGCAACGTATGCCTAGAAGAAAAACTTTCTACATATAATGAAACGCCGGGGGAAAGGCTTGATAAACAGACGTTCAGAACTTTTCACCAAATGTGTTCACCTAACAAAACCTATAACATAGATCATATTTCAGTAGTTGCAATTGAAGAGCCAGGTGGGAAACGAAGTTTAGTTAAAAATATAATAGCCCAGCAAACAAGTTTAAATAAAGCCATGATGGAACCATATCTTTAAAACGATTTTATTGACTAACGTTTTGTTACTTAACCAGTAACATCATCAGAGTAATTATTTACAGGAGTTGAGAGGCTTAAATAGCTAACTGTTACAAAAATACTGATGAAAGAATGTCACAAAGGATTAGCAGAACGATTAGCAAGAACAATTAGCGGAAGGAGTGCGAATAGTCAAGTGGTGAAGAATTAGACGTGTGAAGAATTAAATTAGAAGGGGGAAAAAAAAAAAGTCAAGAAATTCCGTTAAAAAAGTGCTAAGGGAAAGGATCTAATATTAACGTTAAGAGACGGTTGTATTCTAGAAATTAATAGACTTTCTCGCAGAAGAACGTCAAACTGAGTTGAGCCAGAGGATAAGATTTCGAAATCATCAAATGAGATTTCATGGTCGGTTTTCACCTTGTGTGAAAGGACACTAGATAGTGTAGAATGTGAGAGCGGTTTTCCAGTGTAGGCTGAAATACCTAAGTGATCGGAGATCCTCGTGTGTAATAAACGGCATGTTTCGCCTATATACGACGCCTGGCAGCGTCGGCACGTGAATTTGTAAACTACATGGGATCTCGATTTGAGTGGTAAACGATCTTTAAAACGGAAAAAGTTAGACAGACGAGAAACGGGCCGAAAAGCAATAAGAATTTGGAGGTGTGGATAGGCTGACGAAAGTAATTTGGTAACTTGTTGACGAATTTGTAGGCCATGATTTCCGGTAAAAGGTAAAACTAAAGAGAGTAAGAGCCTAGGTGCCGTAAGAGGTTTTACAGGAGGATGAGAAATTTTGTTTAAAAAAATTCGAAAACAGTGGTCCAAGAATCTGCGTGGATATCCATTTTGTTTTAATAAAGTTTTCAGTTTCTCAAGTTTAGCGTGGAAAATATCGTAAGAGGAGTTTAGTTTAAAATAGCGAAACATAAAAGTGTAAGTATAAAATAAAACATATTCCGAAGAATAAAGTCATCTTGAGAACTCAAGATATGAGTCAATGCAAGATAAAACTATTGTTGAAACTGTGATATTTCGACTTTATTCCAAAGTCATCTTCAGACAGAATGATAATTACAAAAACATGCCAGAGTCTATATACAGGAGGTGTGATGACATCATCGAGACAGAATTAGGAAACACTACCGGTAATCCCTAATTTACATGCTGAGATGTTGAGATGCTAAGTGCTAATTAGAAGTTCTCATGTTTTATTTTATACTTTTTGAAGTTGTCGGCTGGTCATGGTTTTTGGATAAAAGTGTAAATTAATCCCTTTTTAAACACGAGGGGTAACACGAGTCGTGTATTGCTGGTTCACAACCGTTTTCACGTCCGTATAGACCTTATTCAAAAATGGCCGCCGCGCGGAAAGGCCTGGTAGGGTTTTTTCACCGAAACGAGGTCATAAGGGCCACTCCAATCGACTTCGAAGAAGAAAACATAAACATAGTTGCATGTGAGTATAGAAATGGTTCAAAATTGTCGTGTTCCACTGTGTACCAAGAAAACGTATCGAGAAGATGGAATGAAGATATCTTTCCACAAGTTTCCGAGCGATATAAGTTCAAGGGACGAGTGGATTCGAGTTATTCGAAGAGATGTTGGTAGATACTTTAGCATCACGAAGAACACCCGAGTATGCTCGCGACACTTCAAGGAAAGTGACTTTGAACGAAGCCTTACCGGAAAACGAATATTGAAAGCGACGGCTGTCCCTTCAATATTTCCTTGGAAAGAAAGTTCCCCTAACAAACAAAAGCCGCGAACTGCAAGAGTTCGCAAGAATGTAGATGCTAGTGGCACAAACGAAGTCTCTAAACGGCCTCAAGAAGATATGGCGGATACATCTGAAGACGCTCCTTCGACTTCTGCCCAATGTGATGCCCTGGATATTGCATTCGAAGAAGATGTGCTGCCTGAAGATATCATTTCTAATCCACGGCATCACATTGGGCAGAAGTCGAAGGTGCGTCTCTGACAGGCAAGGGGCCTTATTAAAACAAAATGGATATCCACGCAGATTCTTGGACCACTGTTTTCGAATTTTTTTAAACAAAATTTCTCATCCTCCTGTAAAACCTCTTACGGCGCCTAGGCTCTTACTTTCTTTAGTTTTACCTTTCACCGGAAATCATGGCCTACAAATTCGTCAACAAGTTACCAAATTACTTTCGTCAGCCTATCAACACCTCCAAATTCTTATTGCTTTTCGGCCCGTTTCTCGTCTGTCTAACTTTTTCCGTTTTAAAGATCGTTTACCACTCAAATCGAGATCCCATGTAGTTTACAAATTCACGTGCCGACGCTGCCAGGCGTCGTATATAGGCGAAACATGCCGTTTATTATACACTAGGATCTTCGATCACATAGGTATTTCAGCCTACACTGGAAAACCGCTCTCACATTCTACACTATCTAGTGTCCTTTCACACAAGGTGAAAACCGACCATGAAATCTCATTTGATGATTTCGAAATCTTATCCTCTGGCTCAACTCAGTTTGACGTTCTTCTGCGAGAAAGTCTATTAATTTCTAGAATACAACCGTCTCTTAACGTTAATATTAGATCCTTTCCCTTAGCACTTTTTTAACGGAATTTCTTGACTTTTTTTTTTCCCCCTTCTAATTTAATTCTTCACACGTCTAATTCTTCACCACTTGACTATTCGCACTCCTTCCGCTAATTGTTCTTGCTAATCGTTCTGCTAATCCTTTGTGACATTCTTTCATCAGTATTTTTGTAACAGTTAGCTATTTAAGCCTCTCAACTCCTGTAAATAATTACTCTGATGATGTTACTGGTTAAGTAACCAAACGTTAGTCAATAAAATCGTTTTAAAGATATGGTTCATTCATGGCTTTATTTAAACTTGTTTGCTGGGCTATTATATTTTTAACTATATTTCAGTAGTGTTTATTGCGTGAATAATTAAACAATCTGTCAGTTGCCTAATGATCGCCAAAGCGCGTGAAACTCGGAGTAGCGACAGCTAAACATTTGTCTCTATTTGTGTCATTTTCGCTCTATTTGTAATGATATCGAGCGCTCTATATATTCAAGTCACTTGTGCAGCTTTTCGGTTACATTTTGTTGGATCTATATTGTGGTAACGATGGAGACTATAAATAAATTAACCACTCATTTCACACAAACGTTTTCGCTTTTATTGAAGCTTTTCAGGTGCTAACTAAAATATAATATATATATATATTATAAAAAATTATATATATATATATATATATATATATATATATATTGTTTAAACGAAAACTTGGATGAAGCTACAGTCTAAATGGGAGAAGGGTATTATTAATTTTTAGTTGTTACCAGCAGTTCCTCGATTGCTTTGTCACTGACTGCGGATGAATCCCAAGTTGGGGAACGATTACACGATAGCTCATTTGTGAGTGGTTATGTTGAATTTCCAGTTAAATTACTAAAGAGGTAAGTGGGTTTGGTTAAGAAATGAATGATGGGATATATTCAGGTTTATGCCTGTCAAAATATCTAGATGCTGGACTTAGTTCATGCGAAAAAACTAATGAATACTTAATTAAACAGCGATTTTGTCGTGGTAACAAATTTAAACACAGTTTTTAAATACGTAGATACCATAGTGATTGGTATTTTAAGATAAAGTAGGAGAAGATGAAGAGTAATATACGCTTTAAAGAGGTATACACAGTTACCAAAGACTGTTGGATAGTTTAGTTCTTAAAAGAACTGTATGAAACTTAAAGAGGTAAAATTCTACGTAAAGAATAAGCCTAATGAATTAGAAAAAAAGCACGATGCATTTCGGCAGACCACTTATCAAGTGCTATACGTCTGCTAATTAAAGAAACATATCACCTGCTTATATAGTCTGAAGAAAACTGGTGCATCGACCCAACGGTATGTGGGAGGGTCAAAATAGGCATAGTTGAAAAGCAAATTCCTTTTGCCGACACACATCAGGATCATTAAGTTTTATGTAAATGGCTTCCATCACCTTCAATTGAAAGGCGGAACGGCATTTGTAGAGAATTCTAAAATTATCGTCTGAGTAGTTTTCGGCGCAAGACTTGTTGGACAAAAGATGTTTGCCAACAGCTGAGTCGCAACTGGTGAATTGACTGGAACGGCATAGTCGTTCTGGTTGTTGACGTGATGGCTGAGTTTTATTTCTAATGACGCTTGGAACATGTTGTTTGATCCTATCACCCAGTCTCTGATTAGTTCTAGCCACATAGCGAGATCCACATTCGCATTTAAATTCGTAAATAACACAGCTAGATGAAGAAGCAGGTAGAGACTCTTTGTGAGTGGGTGGGAGGATAGTTTTCGTCGAAGAAATGCCAACGAATCTAGCAACAAAAAATGTTTGCTCAGTAATTAGCTTGATCGATTGTCCAAAAGTTTCGGAAATTTGTTCTATCCATGGAAGTTTCAAATAGACTGGACATTTAGTGGGTCCAATTGGTTTGTCTTTTTCACTTTGATTAAAAGCCCTATCAAGTATACTTTCCGGGTAGCCATTAGATAAAAATATAGATTTCAACTTGTCAAGATCACTTTGAAGAAATTTCTTAGATGCAATCTTATGAGTACGGTCAATTAAACATTTAATCAAGGAGAGTTTTTGCTTTCTAGCACTGAAGGAATCAAATCTTGTTTACAAGCCTGTAAAAATCGGTTTCCCGTAAACACTTGTCAAGAAAGCCGAGTCCTCTTTGTGCACTAGTACGTCGAGGAAAGGAAGCTTATTATCTTTCTCACACTCACAAGTAAATTTTAATGATGGGTGAATTTTGTTGAGAGTATCTAGAAAGGCATTGGTTGCACTGTAGCCATTAAATATTGAGAAAGTGTCATCTACATAGCGTTTGTACCACTCCGTTAGTTCGTGCGACATAGATTGAAACAGTCTAGACTCGTAATATCCGACAAATATATTTGCTAGAACAGGGCCTAATGGTGACCCCATTGCCACTCGATCGATCTGTTTGAACATAGTGTCACCAAAGATAAATTCTACCCCCTTTGTGGCGGCAATCATAAGTTCACAGAAAGCGCCTCCAGATATTTCTGGTGGTGTAATATCTGTGTGGTATAAAGTATTGGCACAAACTCTTATAGTTTCATTCAGAGGGATATTTGTAAATAAGCTTACTATGTCAAATGAACACATGACCAGATTCCTCGTGTCAATAGTTATTTCTCGTAGCTCTTTGACAAAACTAAACGAATCTTTAACAACTCTGCTTGAGAATTTATCCAGTACTGGCATTAAAAGAAGTGAGAGTTCCTTGGCCAAATTGTGTTGTGCTGATTTTATCGTCGACAGAATGGGTCTTAAAGGAGTCCCTTCTTTGTGCGTTTTGGGAAGTCCGTACATTCTTGGACGTTCTGAGCCTGTAGGCCTAGCTCGCTCATAGAAGCCGTCATTGATCTGGTTAGATTTCTTCAGGCGTAACAATAGCGATTGTAGTTTTCTTTCATTAAATGTTGTCTTATCACGTTGCAACAATTTGCCTAGTTCACGAAACTTTCTGTCATCATTAAGTATATGCAACATTTTCTCCTGGTAATCTGCTTTATTCAAAATAACTACCCTAGTGCCCTTATCTGGTTTGCAAATAACAATATCCTTGTTTTTTGATTCCTTCAATGCTAGAAAACAAAATCTCTCCTTGATTAAATGTTTAATTGACCGTACTCATAAGATTGCATCTAAGAAATTTCTTCAAAGTGATCTTGACAAGTTGAAATCTATATTTTTATCTAATGGCTACCCGGAAAGTATACTTGATAGGGCTTTTAATCAAAGTGAAAAAGACAAACCAATTGGACCCACTAAATGTCCAGTCTATTTGAAACTTCCATGGATAGAACAAATTTCCGAAACTTTTGGACAATCGATCAAGCTAATTACTGAGCAAACATTTTTTGTTGCTAGATTCGTTGGCATTTCTTCGACGAAAACTATCCTCCCACCCACTCACAAAGAGTCTCTACCTGCTTCTTCATCTAGCTGTGTTATTTACGAATTTAAATGCGAATGTGGATCTCGCTATGTGGCTAGAACTAATCAGAGACTGGGTGATAGGATCAAACAACATGTTCCAAGCGTCATTAGAAATAAAACTCAGCCATCACGTCAACAACCAGAACGACTATGCCGTTCCAGTCAATTCACCAGTTGCGACTCAGCTGTTGGCAAACATCTTTTGTCCAACAAGTCTTGCGCCGAAAACTACTCAGACGATAATTTTAGAATTCTTTACAAATGCCGTTCCGCCTTTCAATTGAAGGTGATGGAAGCCATTTACATAAAACTTAATGATCCTGATGTGTGTCGGCAAAAGGAATTTGCTTTTCAACTATGCCTATTTTGACCCTCCCACATACCGTTGGGTCGATGCACCAGTTTTCTTCAGACTATATAAGCAGGTGATATGTTTCTTTAATTAGCAGACGTATAGCACTTGATAAGTGGTCTGCCGAAATGCATCGTGCTTTTTTTCTAATTCATTAGGCTTATTCTTAACGTAGAATTTTACCTCTTTAAGTTTCATACAGTTCTTTTAAGAACCAAACTATCCAACAGTCTTTGGTAACTGTGTATACCTCTTTAAAGCGTATATTACTCTTCATCTTCTCCTACTTTATCTTAAAATACCAATCACTATGGTATCTACGTATTTAAAAAACTGTGATTACTTAATTGGATCCCACTTGATCAGAGGAAGTGGTGCGGTCGAGAGATAAATGAAATAGGGAAAACAAATAGGCGCGCACTTTCCTACGAATGTCTGGTCAGCGATTGTATACAGGAAACTAACTTCAATGGCTGTCCTGGATTATGCTACTTTTTTAAAAAAAAAAATTTTTGCGCAATGCCAATAAATTTAAGGAATTTTAATCCCCCTCAAGTTTACACGGCACGTTGTCGCTGGCCAGACCCACATATAGTCTCCGAAATCCTACGAATGTCCATCGGATTATTCAACCAAATACTGATATTTTGACATGGAGGTCATAGGAAGATTTAATTTCGGCTTGGCTGGCCATAAAATATTTTGTTCTTAAATGGTTTGCTGAGGATTTGTAATATGTTCTTTTATTTCCAATTAGTCCATAAATCATGTTGCTTGTTGGTGTACCGAAATTCATTATTGATCACGTAATTCATACTTGATTCTCAAATCACTTCGTTTTACTTTATAATAGCAGAGTTCAGTTCGACCTCCCGGTAGTGCGATTTATATTTCATATCCACCGCTTGATGTAAACATTAAAAGGTCAAGCAACACAGAGTTTGTTCATTTTGCTTAAAGCTGACACCGGAATTGCCGTTAGGATTGAAAGATAAGTACTATCCCAGCCAATCGCTCTAATGACTCGATTACGTTTCCTGGTTTTGTCAACAGCTTGGCCAAGGAGGCACTGGAAGGTTGTACCCACTAAATTTCATAGAACTGGTCCCGTCATTTTGAGAAATATCACACAAAACGTAATAGAATACTTCGGAATCAGTCTCAGAGGGACTAAAATGCAGAATATTTTTTAGTTGTCTTACTTCTAGGGCAATTTTTAGGGTAAAATTTTTGGGGTATTGACAATCCGTGATCTCTGACCTGCACAATTGAAAACAAAGCAATTGCATTGGTTGGTGATATAGGATTGTGTACTCTGATTGGCTCATAGAAATCAGACCACTGTGTGCTTCGTTCATCAAGTCATCATTACAATCTGTTCTACAACAAATCTGATCTATTTGCCAATAGAATTCCATTCATTTCAGAATATTCTTGGCACAGTCTTCTTTGAGTTACGATTTAAACCTGGGATAACTCTGACTCCAACATGAATCCACCAACTGATGGTTCTAAAAGATCACTATGGATAAAGCCGCAGTCGCGCATTGATTCCAACTCTAAATTTGAATCCCTCAAGTCACAGCACATTGGCCAACCTGGGGTTCGAAAACACGACTGAGGTGGTCATCGCACGCTACTTTAGTACACTTGTAGAAGCAAAAGTTTGCCGAACGCTCGCGTTTAATTTAAACTATTTATAAAATGAGAAGATTTTGTTCCGCTGGTGTGAATTAGATATAAGGAAACGGAGTTAGAAGTGAAAATCTCACTCTACCCAGAGACACACTGGTTTGTGTGAGACCTTACCAAATACTTTCCAATCACAAACGTAAATTGAACTTTCAAAACATCACGCACAAAGTGATTTGCGAGCATAGCCGATAAAATTACAAAGGATTCATATTTCATTAACTTTTTTAAACTTTGTCTTATGGACACCGATCATCCCACCCTAATATCTTTCAGGAGTAAATGAACCAATTTTAAGTTGGGGCACCAAAGTACAGGGGCACTTTTGAACACGATCAGAGCATCTCAAAATATATACTATTTGATCAAGTTTTCTCACCGAGAAGAACGTGTTTTGTTAAAAGGAAATAACACTTTCCACGTTAGAAGAGCAATGCCTCTAATGTTGTACAGTTTCGACGTTCTTGTGCCTTTTCCTTCTTTGTTGTGTAAGTTTCCATCAGTATTCATGTTGATATCTGGAGGTTATGCTTAGAAAAGGGTCAGCCGAAATAGCTAAACCTGAGCCAAATAAAACTGCAAATTATTACAAACCAATGTCCGCGTATGGAGTTCGTTGACGCGAGCCCAACCAGAAAAGTTTACATAGAAGGTGAATGTGTCTGCAAAGGATGTAGTTTCTAAAGCAATTAACTTGAGCCGCTAGCATTGGCGACCAAAAGCAAGCGAAACAATCGACAAAGATTTGAATCCCACACGAACTTGCTTCAAGCCAGCGCAACCAGATGCACGTCAGAACTTGCAGCGATTTCCATGCTGGCTTGATCCACAAGTTACCTTCATCAGGCTTCGACCATTTTGTATTTAGTAGCCCATTAAGTAGCTCAAATGTTATCCAGTCATCCAGGCCGCTATAAGGAATTCTTTAGCAAAGTTCAAAACGAAAGCGGAAGATATGGCGTAAGACTACCTTGAACCGCAAACATACGACAGCTTGCGAAACGTGCTATCATAGTGAGCGAAGATTTTCAAATTAATGATTTGCCAAAATACTCAAGGTATTAAAAAGCGAGTTGTGGATTCATATTCTAGCAAAGTTTCACCTTCAATCCTCTTAAAGACGCCATAAAGGTCTCAACGATTCTCCTGTCATAAGTATGCTTGTTAACTTACCTCTCTCATATGTTCTCTCTATAATCTGCTTCAATAAATGGATGAATGTTCCCAACTTGTAGGCTGATTAAAAGCTCATCTACTTCGCTTCTAAAACAAAACTTCACTTCGAAAACTTACTTTACTTTGGCCGTCAAGTCTAACTTCTGCCTATGGTCAAATGAACGGCGATAAAAACATGGGGTTAAGTTAAATGTTTACAGCTGGTAACTCAATACTTTACTACAACTATTTATCCTGCCAAGCCAAAACCTAATAAATTCACATTTCTTTACCTGTCAGTATAAACGGCGAGTGTCGTTTGACTAATTTATAACAAACAAAAAAAACTACGTTACGCCTATTGACCTTTGTTTTAACAATACGAACTTTTCTTTATCACAAAATATCGTCCATCCGAAATAATTTATTTGCTAAGTTTTATCAAACTGTTTTGTGTTCGATGTTTCGACAGTTAAATCGCGACAGCCTCCCAAAGCTTGGGTCAAAAGTTCAAGAGGAAACGATGAAGCTTCTGTCATGAAGATGTAATTAAATGCGGTACGAAATTTTCAATTTCATTCTCTATTTCTGCTGACGGGAGATGCAGCACCCCTTCACCACATCTTCTGAAGATTATACATAGACCTTGTTTATATGGCAGGTTGTCGGCAGAATCACGGACACCCTCTGTTGAGCGTCAACTTTATCAACCTCCGCGAGTGACTACTCAGTGTACTGGTTTGTGTCAGGTACGAAGGGAACCAACTACTTCATGTGATCTATATTTTACTAGATATTGACCAGTTGTAACTGGAATTCTGCAACCTGGGTTTTGGAACATCCTCCTGTAAACACAAAAGCTCTTAGCAACGTTTTTTAACTTGCAGTTCTACACTAAATGTTCAGTTCTTAATTGATTTGTGCAATTCTAATAAAACTAACTAGTTCTAAACTACGTAATTTTCAGCTTGTTTGTGCAAAAGATCATCGTATGGAAGCAGTAATAGGATATTCGCAAAGCCTCGTATAGCCTAAACCATACAAGTTAAACCAGTAAGTCATATATATATATATATATATATATATATATATAAGTTAACAGTTGATGAAGGAAATATCGGGTGCCCATTATCCTCGACTTTTTTAAGACCTAACCGGGACCTGTTGCGAAAATGCAACGCCGGCCTTCCGGCTGGGAATCGACCCCGCGAATCTAGTGCGATGCTCTGCCAACTGAGCTACGGAGGCCGTTGCTGAGAGCATGGCCACGAGTTCATTATTTTATGAGGTGGGCTCACCGGCGTTGCATTTTCGCAACAGGTCCCGGTTAAGTCGTAAAAAGTCGAGGATAATGGGCACCCGATATTTCCTTCATCAACTGTTAACTTATAATATTCTAAGGAAAGGTGCTAATGTTTGTAAATAATCTCTTCACCAAAAAAATCGGTGAGCCCACCTCATAAAATAATGAACTCGTTGCCATGCTCTCAGCAACGGCCTCCGTAGCTCAGTTGGCAGAGCATCGCACTAGATTCGCGGGGTCGATTCCCAGCCGGAAGGCCGGCGTTGCATTTTCGCAACAGGTCCCGGTTAGGTCTTAAAATGTCGAGGATAATGGGCACCCGATATTTCCTTCATCAACTGTTAACTTATAATATTCTAAGGAAAGGTGCTAATGTCTGTATATATATATATATATATATATATATATATATATATATATAGTCTATTAAGTTATAGCTTTGGGCAACTGTCGTTACACTGTGTTTCACGCTTACGCGATCGTCGGACGACTAATTACATTTAACTACGTAGTCCCTTTTATGCTCTTCGGGGCGCGGTGGCGTCATCCTTCAGGAATTAGAGGAATTTGGTGGCGTCATCCTTCAGGAATTAGGGGAATTTGTTAATTGTCCGGCGGTGTGTCTTTATAGTTGCGGAGGAGGAATTTGTTGATGTGGCGGCAATTCGACAGCAGTTCGTTTCTTTTGTTTAGGAGTGGGATATTTTGGAAAATTATGTGATACTTCTCGGTGAGGCAAAGGTTGCATCGCTGGGACCCATTTCGGAAGGTTGGAGCTTTGTCGAGGATGGACCATCGTATGTTGGTGTTGTGGAGGTTACTGTCGCGTAGATTCCAAACGTATTTCGAGAGTTCTGTGGAGTTTGCCTTGCTGCGGTGTTTCAGGGAGTTTCGGTGTTTGTACAGTCTATCTTTGAAAGTGAGCTCGGTTAGTCCTATGTAGTTTACGGATTCACTGGTCTTGTCGTTGGTGATTTCTGCTCTGTAGATGATGCTTTCGCTCAGGCACTTTCCTTGGAGCGGGCACAATTCTTTCTCCCTGCAGTTGCATTTTGGTGCGTTGTTTTCTGGTTCGGGGTGAAGGACCTTGCGGTTATGGGACTTGACGATGTTTGACATGTTGGGCATACAACTGTAGCTTACCATGTCAAACATCGTCAAGTCCCATAACCGCAAGGTCCTTCACCCCGAACCAGAAAACAACGCACCAAAATGCAACTGCAGGGAGAAAGAATTGTGCCCGCTCCAAGGAAAGTGCCTGAGCGAAAGCATCATCTACAGAGCAGAAATCACCAACGACAAGACCAGTGAATCCGTAAACTACATAGGACTAACCGAGCTCACTTTCAAAGATAGACTGTACAAACACCGAAACTCCCTGAAACACCGCAGCAAGGCAAACTCCACAGAACTCTCGAAATACGTTTGGAATCTACGCGACAGTAACCTCCACAACACCAACATACGATGGTCCATCCTCGACAAAGCTCCAACCTTCCGAAATGGGTCCCAGCGATGCAACCTTTGCCTCACCGAGAAGTATCACATAATTTTCCAAAATATCCCACTCCTAAACAAAAGAAACGAACTGCTGTCGAATTGCCGTCACATCAACAAATTCCTCCTCCGCAACTATAAAGACACACCGCCGGACAATTAACAAATTCCCCTAATTCCTGAAGGATGACGCCACCAAATTCCTCTAATTCCTGAAGGATGACGCCACCGCGCCCCGAAGAGCATAAAAGGGACTACGTAGTTAAATGTAATTAGTCGTCCGACGATCGCGTAAGCGTGAAACACAGTGTAACGACAGTTGCCCAAAGCTATAACTTAATAGACTATCAAAGCTCTACACCTTTGTATTGAGCACTCTTCTCTTCAGAGACCAAACAGCTACATCTACATCTATATATATATATATATATATATATAACTACAGACGGAACCGCTTCGGCCTACTGGGATTCATCGGTGTAGTGCTGACCAGCGTTGCAACCGGGTAATTGAGAAAATCCTCAGATCCCTCCGGAGAAAAACCCCAGAATTGAAAGAAAAACCCCAGATCGAAAACCGTGGGTGTGGAACAGTTCGGGACTGGGGCGAACAATTATTTTAATACATTTACTTTGCTGATTTCAGTATTTGAAAATTGAAACGTTCATAAAAATGAATAGAACATATGAAAATATATTATAGTAAAGAGCACAAAACGTGAAAAGGAACTCTAAAGCAAACATTTAGCAAGAATTTCTAATGTATTAAATCAAATATCGTATTCATCTGGCATAACATTAACGCCATATACATGAATGACATCTTCCTCCTTCAGTGCCCCCAGTTTCTCAAGATATAACCGTCGACAATATCCACATCGTACATCTTCAATAAGTTTCTTCGATGGCTCCCATGTGTGGCACACTGTTCCCTCACAAGCAATAGCTTGCTTAGCCAACAGTCTGTTGGCCAAAGTTGCAGCGTGGAGCCTATTTGTTGCCGGGGTCTTGATCATGCTGACTTGCGAGAATACCCTCTCGACACAAGCAAATGAATGCGGCAAGACCAAAAGATTGCACATAAAGGTGCCAAGAAGCTCAAACTTTAAGTTGTTGCCATCTTTCACAGCACGCAGTTCATCCCAGAATTCTGTAGGGGAATCACTCATGTTCTTGAGAGAAGCCTTGGCATACAGTATGTCTCGCCATTGGTCATCAAACTCATCTAGGTTTTCTTCGGATACCAAAGATGGGAAATGAACTGCTAGTGGGATAATCGAGGGTAATGATCTGCCAGTTGACAACGCCTCTTTTGGGTCGAGAGCTGACAACATAGCAAGAACACAATCACTTTGTAAGGTGAACCTCTTCTTCATTTCATTGCATAATTGAATAAGAAAAGTACGGCAGTCTTGCCTGAAACGTTGTTCTTGGTCAGCCAAAGGCTCTCTCGCGCACATTGCCAAACACCTTCCTCCAAGGTGCAATTCCTTAATGGGATTGTCGAGCTCCGCGTTGTTAGGATCCATCTCGCTCACTGGCCTGGTTTTGATCACGTTATCTTGAATAAACATGGCCAAAATGCTCCTGTACTCATCCGAGATGGTACTGTACAAGGTATGCAATTTGAAATGCGTAGATGGAAATTCAATATTCAATTTGTCAACCTTTGTCAAAATGTAATTGAGAAACAAAAGCATGTGCTTTGTTCCCGCTGTTCTCATCGTTTCATAGATCTTGGCAGCTCCGTCGACACAATCGGATGGGGACTCAGACTGAAAGAACAGCGCCAATGCCTCCCATTGCTCCAGAATTCTGGCAATGACTTAACCACGGGACAGCCATCGAGTCTGCAAAAGTTTGAGAGCTCTATAACGTGGTGCATCTACGACGTCCTGGATTAGGCAGAATTGGTGCTGTCTTTTGCTGCTTCTAGCAAAGTAGCAGCACACATCTTTAACAAACGATTCCAGCCAAGAAGGGAGATGCTTACCTGCGTGGTTTGCGCACAAGGCGAAGGAGTAGCAAACATCCAAGGACAAAAACACCAGGGACAATCACATCTGCTTTCAAACGAGTTTGAAATCCTGTAGTTGCCCCCATCATTGCTGAGTAATTATCGCTTCCAAACCCGACAATATTCTTCAGAAGGATTGATTTTTCTTGAAGGAGGCCCTTGACAGTAGCGTACATACTTTCAGCAGAGTTATGTTCAACTTCAATCGCCGCTAGTAAGGCGTCTGTTACTTTCCTGTTGTGGTAAAATCGTACCACGATGGCAAGAATTTGGGAGACGGAAATGTCGGTGGATTCATCTAGAATGATAGAGAACTTATTGTCCCTGCAAATTGAAGATACTGACTCAACCTCTTTCCAAGAGATTCCCTCTTGCATCACATGATGCTTTCGTCTTCTTGATCTTGATTTTCTGCGCAATCTTGCTATCTGGAAACATTTTTTTCATCAATTCACTCAAGTGATCGGCTTGAAGGAAAGGCATTCCATGCTCGGCCATAAACCCAGCTAGCAGGACTTCGGCTCTTGCGGTCATTTCTTCAGTATTCGATTTTGCTGGTTTGCTAAAAAAAGAACTGACTTGCAGTATGTTTTGTTTTGCTTTGAATGTATTGACATGCTTTCTCGTGGCTTTATATCTCATTAAATCTGTCTTATTTGCATCCTTTAACTTGCATTCACACACTGAACAAAATGCACCAGATTTATTTGTTGGGTCTTTTGCAAGCCAGTCTTTTAATTCTGGATCTTGTTGCCATGCATCACAGAAAGTTTGCTTGTACCACGTTTTTGCTTTTTTTGTTGAAGAGCCAAGCAGGGCTTCCCCTGTAGAGTAACTTTTATTTTTTTCGGATGACATTATTAAGAACACATGAAAGAGTAAGATGATTGACATATTGGCATTGCGTGCGTCTGCGGCACGCAAAACCAGCAGTAATTTTTTGGTATACTTTATATAATCATATCGTAATTTTTTGGTGTGATGATAAATATACACGTTGGACACCAAGTGCCCTGAAATTATACCTGATTCTCAAAATCATAAAAAATTATGATCTTATGGAAAAACCCTAGATTTCATGACAAAAACCCTAGAACCCTGGGTTGAAGTAAAAAACCCCAGATCTGGCGTAAAAACCCCAGGCGTGTCAACGTTGGTGCTGACCAGGGTTGCCAGATGGTCTGAGCTCGAAAGAGCCAAATGATACGTAAAAAGTAGCCAAACCAGGCTAAAAGAAGCCAAAATCGAAATTTAGAGTGGGAATTGGGGCTAACGTAATTATGCAAATTACAGTCATTAAAACAAGCACTTACATTTTATTTGACACAGTGACTAAGAATTCTAACTCAAACTTTATTTATCAATATCAAGGTATATCATATATGTAGCATGCAGGAAAGACTTAGACAGTTTTAACTTTATATTTCTGGTTCTAAAGGAAGTTCGTCTTCGTCGATTGCGGATTCTGAAGAACTGCTCTTTGCATTTTTATATATGTCATTCGTGAATAGCTCAAGCATTCTTTTGCTAGGTACAGTCTTTGCAGCACTTATCTTTAAAGTACAGATGAGTGCGGATTCTGATTATGGCTTCGAGCATGGATGAACTCATCTTGTTTCGTGATTTCGTCTTGATAGCCGTAACGTACGAAAACATTCGCTCAACCACTGCGTTACTTGTTGGTGTAGTGAGGCAAGCTAGGGCGTAGGTTGCAAGATCATGATAGGTGTTGTTCCCAAGCAAGTTCTGATACTCAAGGACACCTGACCAAAAGCTGACAGCCTCAGTTGGAATGCCATCCTTAAAAACGCCGTTCTCATTCCAGTTGACATGCAAAATGCTCCGATACTGGTTGTCGATCTCTTGGATCTTTTCATTGATAAGATGCTGCATTGGGAGTCGAGCCAAAGGAACACGCCCCACTTGGTTTAGAATGCGAGATGGGTGTAGAAGGGATAGTTCATTAAATATGTCCTTTGAGGATGGAAGACGTTTTTGGACTTGCGCAGTTGCTTCTAAAAGCATGGAGTGGCACCTGTTGTACACATCCCAAATTCTACTGGCTGTATTCTCATCATTGCTATGCCTACGAAGTAATGCGGCTGCTTCAGATACAAACTTTGCCCCGTAGTCAACTTTATCAGCTGGTAACTCAACACCAGAGGAACTGTAGACTCGACCACACAGGCTGTTATAGTAAAGGTTGAGCTCCTTGATCATATCGTTGGCTTCAATGTCATTTGCTAGAAAAAATGCATTCATTCTCTCGAACTCCGACACCACAGGAGACAAGAAATGAAAGTAGAGGTAATTGATAGGATCATGGAGCATTTCTCGAATGAGACGAGCCTTGTAACGAAATTTTGCTTCTACTTCACTTTCGGCCAAGGAAAAATACATCTTCAAAATCTTCCAATTTACGAGGATATTATAGATCACTTTTCCTCGCACCAACCATCTCGTTTGGTTGCACTTTTGAAAGGGAAGAGGGATTGAAGAACTTTCTACATTGCATCCTTCGAATGTCTTGAAGAGTTGCTTGTAGGCGTCGCGGCGAACTTTACTTTTTGAAAACCACTTCGGTATTTCAGTGAGCATGAAGCCAAGGTTAGCAGGCATTCTTTCAAAGGCGTGTTTGATACAGAGAGTCAAGGAATGACAGATGCACTTAATTAGGATACAATTTGGCGATGCTGCTTTGATTCTTGACCATACTGAATCATGTTCCCCAACCATAACAGATGCTCCATCGCTTGCATAACCAATGCAATTCGTCAGACTTAGGCCAGATTGTTCCAAGCAACTTTTTAGCGCTTCAAACAAATCCTTGCCTGTTGCTTTCACTACGGGTATCAGGATTAAGATCGAGGTCACGATTCTTTTTTCGGATTTGCTATAGTAGCGAATGACCACACAAAGAAGTTTGGTGCATGAAATATCCGTTGATTCGTCCAGGATGACACAGTAGTTCTGGCCAGCCATATCAGCGCAGAGATCTTGGTGGAGAGCAGGAGAAACCACATTTTTGATAAGCAGTTTGCATTTTGTTCGATGTAGCTTCATCCTTTCCATTTTACGCCCTTTTCCATGATGTATGATGATCTCGCTCAAATGGTCCACTGCCATGATTGAGCTGTGGCATGTTACTCCAACAGCAAGCTGTAGTTCCAGCTCTTTTACGCGTTCATCTTCCTTGACAGGAACAAGGTTTATCTTCGTATTACAAGATAAAAAATTAGCTTGCCTTTTGTGTTTCGTGGTCTGTTCGGGTTTGTCTAGATTTGATAATCTTGGGGTGATATTTTGTCGGCAGAACGAGCAGTGGGCATCGTGTGAACCATCTTTTGTCTTTTCTACCCAAGGATATTTTCTTTGCCATTCAGCCTTAAATTTTCGTGACGTGTCGTAATAACTTTTCCACTTATTTCCTTTCTCACCCGTGGATGGTTTGCTTAAGCTCATCTTCCGTATTCAAGCGTTCAACATCAAAAAACAGTGAAAAAAAGTGAAAACTGAAAAAGTATCATTTTTTCGTTTTCCCGCCATTTGGGACGAACCGCGTTAGAGTGGGGACTGGGGAAAGGGTACTAATTCCGATCGGATATTTAAGTACACCTGTCTTACACACATCGAACATAGCAGAGTTCATAACTAACTTTGCTGATGGATGGCAGATTATTTTTGAAAAGTTGATTATTTCACTATTTAATTAAAAAGAAGCCAAAAAGAGCCAAAAAATAGAAAGAAGCCAAACGAAATTTTAAGTAGCCAAACAAAGTCAAAAGAAGCCAAAATCGAGAAATTTGGCTCTTTTAACGCCAAACTGGCAACCCTGGTGCTGACGAGCAGGATGGAGAAGCCTATATTATATAGGCAACTCAAATGTCCCACACATGTGGTACATCTAAGCCATGCCAGAGTACTCTAACTAGAGACTAGTGAGTGTGCGCAAATTCGCTAGCGACATGACTCATCCTGTAGAGTGCTCCATGGGAACCGAAAGGCCATAGAGCGGTATCTAACTACATACATATATATATATATATATATATATATACATATATATATATATATATATACATATATATATATATATATATAAACACACATATATACATACAGTACATAGGTTGACAAATACTTGAAGGAATTATCGAGTGCCTTAAAGCCTCGACTTCTCAAAACCCAACTGGGATCTGTTGCGAAAATGCAACTTTTGGCCTTCCGGCCGGGAATCGAACCCGCGACCCCGCGAATCTAGTGCGATGTTCAGCCAATGAGCTACAGAGGCCGTTGCCAAGAGCATGGCCACGAGTTCACTATCTATGAGGAAGGCACACCGATTCAGTAAAGAGAATATTCAGAAACGTATTAGCACTTTTCTTTATTAGATTATTTCCTTATGGGATAATTCTTACATCCCTTCGTTATCAATTTTTCCTCCACAGGTGCAGACACGTAACAAAACACCACCTAACATAACACTGTGATGTTTAAGAGTATGAAAGAAATAATCTGTCAGTTGTCTGATGACCGCCTAAGCGCGTGAAACTCAGTAGCGACAGCAAACGAAAATTTGTCTTTGATTTGCGTTTTCGTTCTGCCTATTATGATATTGAGCGCTATAGATATCCATGCCATATCTGTGACACTTCTGTCACATTTACTCGGCTTATTTATTTTTTTATTTATATATATATATATATATATATATATATATATATATAAATGAAATGCGATTGTTTTAAACAAGTTATCTAATTCTGTGATCCGATTTGTATATATATATAAATATATTAACGGTCTCAATTCAGTCACTTATTTCCTGCCTTTCGTGCGAAATCCCACCGTTCATCAGTTTGGGCAAAAGACTCAGGGCAGTTCTGAACTTTTGTTAAAAAATAACCTCTTACCATCCGTTTTCAAAATTCTATAACAGCTTGTTTGCTGTCAAACGAAATGCGTTGAAGTTTCGAGACTTCGGTCAGTTAGATATCAGAAGGTTCGCTTTGGAGAAGGAGATTCGTAAAAAGCAAGCTCGTTCGACCACACTTGAGCTCCTAACTGTAAACGTCAATTACGATGAATGCAAAAGTTTAAGTAAGAAACGCTTTCATCAAACAATTATATCCATAAATTCATTGAAAAAGTTCTAAGATATTGCCACGCTTTAATTCTAGTACTTCAGCACTTACCCAAATCTAACGTTTATCGATGACTGCGATAAAAAAAAAATAACATCATATTTTTGGCTCCAATTACTACATTATGCGTCACATTAAAAACTTCAGTTACTGTTACTACAGTCCTTGCTCTTCGTTGGCTTTTGATAGCCGATAACTGGCATTGCATTATTGACTATTTGTTGGGTCAAGAACTCAAGATAGTTTGATAGCTGCAACGAAACCTCCTGGCTCTTGTTGAGCCTGGATTAACTGCTGTCACTGTGTTATCTGCAACAGTTCACTTTCGATGGTTCCCTTCCTTTCATAGGATTTTTTGGATATTTTTCCGATCTTGACGATTTGATTGGTACTCATTCCTTTCTCTGGCACTGATCGGGACTTGATGGTTCTATTGCTCTCATTGCTTTCTCTGGCATTGTTTCGGTCTGCATGTCTTGATTTCTGTCACTCTTACAGTTTCACTAAAGTAGTTGGTTGTTCATGACATGATTCATGTCGAAGAAAGTGGTGGCGCCAGACATCCTAGTCAGTAAGCGGGGCAACAGAATTTCTAAGGGTGGCAAAACTCCAAAAGAATATGCTAAATTTTGCACGAAATATGAAAGCCATTAGCATAATGGAATATTCACCTTCACTACTTCAGGACTTTCAGTCCTCTCTGAGGCACGTTACATGTTATAAAACAAAGGCCATAAAAAGAGCTTGAGCGAGCTGTTTCCCCTTTATTTTTCTTTTTCATTTGGACAAACCAGTTTTGTCTTTTTTCTTGCTGCTTGGCTCTCCTTCCGTACGTGATTTATCGCTTTCATGGCTTCGTTTTATTCCAGTTAACTCTAAAAATCACAGAAGATGGAAACCATTATAGAGATTTTATGGTAAGGACACTGAGGTGGAGTGAAGCAAAAACGCTTAAGATGATTTTGATATTTTATGACGATAAATATTTTCCGCTTATACCTCTAAAATTTCACCTTTTTGATGAAATACCATTAGTTTATTTTCACGCAAGAAGAAAATAATACATGGGCGCTTGGAGATATGGAATTTATCTTTTCGTGTTCAATCTGATATGCCACTTCTAACCATTACGAAGATGAGACACTATAACCATTGAGCTACCTAGACTCAGATGGTTAGCTAAGGTGCAAGTTCGACATATGTGCGGCCTAGGCGGAAACCACTATAGTGGCGTTCTTGAGGTTATACACTGTCCAAAATATAGAACATATAAAGTTATAACATATAAAATTATAACATATAAATTATAACATAAATTATAATATATAAATTATAACATATAAAGTTAAGTGTATAAAATATAGATAGTGTATAACCTCAAGAACGCCGCTGTTTTATCGAAGCTATCTATACTGAACCTCCGCGCCTTGGAAGCCACTATATGTTAATAATGATATAACATATGGGTTATATCATATTTATGATTGGTTATATCATAGGTTATTCAGAAGGTTGCAGGTTGGATCCCCGTCTGGGGCTTACAAATCGTTTTTCTGAGGAAAGAGTTTGACGATCGTTCCTCTATCATCTCAAGATATCTCCAAGCTCTCACACTTCTAAAATATAAATTTCATCAATATCATTATAGACATATAGTGGCTTCCGTTCAGGTCGCACAAATGTCGGACTTGCACCTTAGCTCACCATTTGAGTCTTGGTAGCTCAATGGTAAGAGCGTCTCACTAGTCATCAGAAGGTTGCGGGTTCGATCCCCGTCTGGGGCTGAGAAATTGTTTTTCTGAGTATAGAGCTTGACGATCGTTCATCTATCATCTCAAGGTATTATTTTCGTTGTTCTAATGAACATCCTGACTGATGATGACTTTGAGATAGAGTCGAAATATCACTGTTACAAACTTTTTCACTAAATTTATGACTCAAATCTTGAGTTTTCGGGATGACTCTCTTTACCGAAAAATATAAAGCATACCGAGCCTTTTGAAAAGTTTTGAAAACCGAATTACAACATTACAATGAAAATGATAATGACATTGATGATGATTATGATTACGGTGATAATAACGATAATGATAATGACGATAATGTGGATGAATCATATCTCTTCAAGTTACCACTAGGTACTGAAAGCAAAGGCCACTCCATTTACAAAATAGTTTATTGCAAAGTCAAAACCTTCACCATCCCTATTTTAAAAAATATATATGCTAGGTCAGAATATAAATGGTACACACTGTGCCACCAACACCACAGTCACAGTGGTAACAGACATATGTACTAGTGCTTTACCAGGGGCACGTGCACTACCACTGTGTCACCAACACTCCAGTTAAAGAAGTGAGAGAGATAAACACTACCATTGCACCACAAACAACGACTTGGAAATGTGAGGGACACATGTACTACCACTGCACCACCAGCACCCCCTAAGCCATCGGTGACTGCAGTGGAAAAAGCATCCTCTATTTGACACATCAGTCGATGGTAAGATTCTTATGTTTACGTAGATAACAAAGGCGTTAACCTTTAAATAATGGAAGTGTTAAGAAGTGAGAATTTCTTTTTGGTATCGACAGTAAATGACAAGACATTCACGCCATCTTGGATAATTACCAGTACTTATAACTGTACAATAACGTAGAATGAATTGCTGTTCATGTTACAACATATGTAATGGTAAGACTGTCATGTCAACTTCCCATGATTCTCGACGGGGATGACGTCACTTAACATTTAGGCCACCTCTCTAATGAATATCGTTCGTCACTCAAAGGTAGCAGGGCTAATGTACTGGACATGTTAGTTTAGAGGGACAAAGCTTGCAAAAACACGTTTCCCTTACGATTTTGTATCGTTTTTGATCCATGCATCAAAATAATCCTTGGTCTTTTTCATACAGGTTTTGTTCTTGACAGAACGCGGCATAAATCCCCTCGCCGCGAAGATACCTGAATGAATTAATATAATACCATTTTAATCCTAGAATTAGTTAGGTTTGCAAAAATAGATACACAACACCCACACACACGTATATAAATGATATAGGTGTGAAGTTCACACCCTTCAAACCTAAACTAACTCAAACCGAACCACTAACTCACCCAACTACCTATTTACATACCCACCTATCCACCTACCTATTTACAAAGTTTACTCATCTACCTACACATCTACTCACCCACCTACCTATCTACCTACTTACCCACCTACCTATCCACCTACTCACCTATTCACCAACCAATCTACCTATCTATCTGCAAAACTACCCACTCACCAACTTACCAACCCGTCCATCCATGCATTGACATGGGCAACCCTCCACCAAAATACCTGCCTACAAACATACATGCATACACACGTTAATATATACGTACATACACACACATACATACATACATACACACAAAAG
This sequence comes from Heliopora coerulea, assembly GCA_030142905.1. NCBI lineage: Eukaryota > Metazoa > Cnidaria > Anthozoa > Scleralcyonacea > Helioporidae > Heliopora > Heliopora coerulea. Next base: position 123,994 of record JASJOG010000334.1, on the reverse strand, counting down.
AACATACATACATACATACATACATACAGGGAGTGAGCAAAAAAAGTGGCCATCCTAAACAATTATGGTTAACGTAACATAATCATCACAAAATGAACAGACGTGGTTAAGAATGATCGTTTTAGGATGCATGCGTCTAAATAATTTCAAATATCATCTCAAACCTTAATTTTATAACCGATCTTTGAAATTCACAAACGTTACGCAGTTTTTAATTATATTATAGTTTACAAATTCCTGGTACATCTCTGATGTCCTTCATTTTGACCCTAACGAATTTGTTCGCACAATCGCCAATAAAGTTTTTTTACAATTTACTACAGGCAACAACAGTAGCTCAAGTACATACCTACTGTATGTGCTATTCAATACCTAGCTGGCACTCCCTTTAACTTGATCACAGCTTTGCATAAGCGAGGCATGCTTTCAATAAGCTGATGCAAGTATTCTTTGGTAATTGATTGTAATCCATTTTTGATTACTGCAAAAAGTTCGTTTTCATTTTCCAACTTTTGGTCTTTTGCTAATCAGTCCAACTCAACCCATAAATTCTCAATGGGATGTAGAACCCATCCCCATTCATTAATATTCCCACTAATGTGCTCACGAGCAGATGATAATCGCGGTAAACGATTCTTTTCACTCCCAAATGGTTTCTCAGATTTTTTTCTCCATTTGAATTCTCTCTTTCAAGAGGTGATTTATGGTTTTGGCGGAATATTTGACCCCTGTCTGAGCTTCTAATTTATCAGCTAGCTGATGTTTGGTTGGGGTGCCTGATTTGGAAGTTCTAATAATTAAACCGTCACTCCGATTGGTAGTTTCCATCCAGAACCAGGATCACGACTGCAATCTCCACTCAATTTACTTTAATCTAAAGTTCTTTTTTTGTTTTTTTTTCCCAGAATAGGTCAATGTGAATTTTTTGAAACTGTACATGTGGTAACTCCAGCTTGAAGCAATCCAAGAATTTCATGATTTCTTCTAATTTTCATCTCAGATGTCTCGGTGCCGACTTTTTAAGTCCCTTACTGGCCACATCACTTTCACATAAAACCTCAACGAAAACGTTCAAAATTGCACATGTAACTGGCTTTCTGGCTAATAGCATTTTGTGCTTAAATCTGATCAACAAAATATTGTGGGATGCACAATATTTTGATAATTTTATGGACAAGTTCATATCATTCAATTTGTAAGAAATAGGAGAAAATGCACTATGTTTAGCAGAAGACATTATCATAAAAAGTATTAAGAATTGAATTGTGTTCCATGCCAGCATTTAAAATTAGTATGTCAAAAGCTTTTTAATCAGATCTTCAAGAAAGCATTCTAAAAATATACGGTTTTCTTTCATATCTGTTCTTCCAGTGACAGTTATACCAAATTGACTATATTTTTGACGATGGCCACTTTTTTTTTGAACACCCCCTGGGTAATTCCATGGTAGTGATGACATTTTTGGAAAAAAAAAAGTTGTCAAGAATTTAAAAATAACAAGTTATTTTGGCAGTATACGTATTCGGGGCTAATATGAAAGTCGATTTCAACAAAATATTGCTGTTGGATTGCAGTTATGTTATGTTCAATTGTGTGATACTCAAATGTTCCAATGACATCATTTATTAGGGGAAGTGATCTTCTAACTTTTTTAGGGCAAGCTTAATATATTTCTCTTACAAATTAGTGTCTAACAACCACCAAAGTCATTAACTCTTTTATAAAGAAAACCATATTCCTTAAATATTTTTCTATGGCCTAGTATGGTTGTTTAAATTTGAGGTCATATGGCATGTAACATGAGTCACAAAAACATCAAATTTTTAATTTTATTAACAACATACAGCGAGTAAATAGCTGTTGTTCATTATTTTCTTCCTTCTAGTGATAACTTAGCTATAAATATCAACTTAACCCATGTCAGCTTAATCTATCCCCTATGAGAGCATACCAAATATAGGTAACGTGAGTCACAATGTAACGTGAGTCACGAGATTAGAAAAGTAGACTTATCATAGACCAAAAATAAAAAGCAGGTACATGAAGTAGTTCCTAAACTAGTGGTACTGTACCTGTAGTGCTACTGCTAAACTAGTGCTACTATGGAAAAGATTGTTCGACATGCCTTGACAGAAGATACTGACATGCCTCAATGTGATAATGACTGACAATGGGAGTGAAGCTGGTGGAAGTAGTTTGACAAATGAGGAACACTGTCAGTTTGAAGTTGGAGATTGATATGCTGTGGAGTATGAAGGCAAAGTTTATCCTGGGGAAGTAAAGTCTGTTATGGCTGATGATGTCCAGGTGTCAGTGATGATATGAGCTGGGAAATACTGGAAGTGGCCTACAATTCCAGATGAAATTTTTTATCAACAAGATAAGTTTGTGAGAAAGTTAAGTACACCGGTAGTAGTAAATTCCCGTGGACACTTTCAGTTTTCAGACTTTTAAGCACATTATCGCAGTTAGGTTATGTACATATTTTACTTTTGTACAGTATTATGATACCTTTATATAATATTTTATGTAATTTGTTGTTGATTCAAGTTTAAAGTAAGATGATACACTTGAGTTGTCCCATGTATTAGTGTTCATGTGTTAGAAGCTATTGGAAACAATTCTGAACTGAAATACTGAGATGTACTTTATACGTAACATGAGTCACGTAACGTGAGTCACATGTATAATGTAGCAATCCTTACTATTGTAATCCAAAATATAAAATTTCTTTGTGTTAGTGGTTTGCCTAACATATAGTCTGTTACTTGATAGACATTGTAAGTTTAGCCTTCCTATCATTTCCGAAGAAATTCAAAAATAGTTAGGTTGGTGTTACCTCATGTCACTTTATCGTAATATGAGTCACACACCAATTTACAGCCACCAATATTATCATGTTATAATCAAATGTTTAATTTTTACTGTGAATCAGTAACTTACTATTATTTGTACCAGCATGCAAAAATATGACAGAAAAAATATATTAGTTATTACACCAGATCAAAATTACTCTGATAATTTTGTTCAGAATGTAACATGAGTCACCATGGAATTACCCCCCTGTACATATATAAAAATATACATGCAAACATACACACATACATACATACGTAGTTACATTCATACATTCTTATAAATGTACATATACATATGATTAATTGTATGTACATACATAAATACATTCATAGCTGTAGCTCTTTTCTTCTAGAATTTTCTTTATTTTATCTATTCCCGTGGCCAACAAGTTTGACAACTTCTCTACTGCGAATAGCTCAAAATTTGCAACAGTTTCAGAACTGTTACCTTTCTAAACGAGGTCCATTGTTTTCAAAGCGAAGTCTGTTCAAGTTGGGCCTCATTTTCTTAAACTAATATTCCTTCAAATTAAAGAAAATAAAAGTTCAGTTTTTAAGAACCTTTGTCAGCCTGAAGGTTCAGGACAAACGTTGCAATTAACCAAGTATCTGTAAAATACTTTATACACCCTAAAATTGAAACTACAATAAAATTAAATTGAAATTACTAATATTAAATTTCAGTTAAATTTTTCAGTAGGGTAAAAGAGGATGAACTCACCATCAGTCCCTTGTAAATTATTCAGGTTCCTGGTAGAATTTTGGTTCAACCTTCGATACTGTCATATGCAGCACTCCAAGGAATGAAGTCTTCCTCTTTGACCAGATAAAGATTTAGTCAGGTCTAACGTGTACTTGAACTCCAGAAGTTGGGCGCTAGAAAGAAGAAAATAAAACGAGATTGAATTACCAAAAATCAAATACAGAAACTGTTTCATCACACAACACAACAATATCAATAAACAACATTAATTGAAAAAGATAACACTGATATATCCCATACTTATAAGACATGCGCTCGTCATAATTAATCGGATAAAGAGAATAAAGTACCAAGGTTAAAATGCAGATTGGTTACTTCAGAAAATAACACTGTTCAAGATGAATTCATATACAATCGTACGGGTGTGGTAACATCAATATCTTGCCCAACACAAGGACAACTTTTCACTGATTATTTGAGAAAAAGCGCTATTTTCTATTCCATCTCAATGTAAGTGAAAAAATGTTGGTAATGGTAGATTGCCCAGGTTAGTGCTTTGCCCAGGTTAATCAACAACAGTCTTTCTCAAGACCTCACTAACCTGGTAGATGTACCATCACCAATATGTACTGATTCCCCCGGGTTCAAACCATTTACTTTAAAGAGAAAAAAGGAGTTTTCTCCCAGGAAACAGCTTGCACCACCTGAAACTAGCGTGATGAGTGGTATTTTTCACGAAATACCTCATGTGGTAGTTTTCTAAATGTCTAACATATGGGACTTGGATGTGCATTCAAGGAAAATCTGAAGTAAAAGAACCAATCAAAAATGAGTAAAATTGGGTGAGATGGAATGAAGACAAAAACAAACATAAAATTGCTCAATATACATACTCTGCTAAAGTGAAGGCATATTCAATTAATCCAGCCTGAGTAGCCACAGATAACACCTAAGAAAGAAATTTTGTAGTCGTTAAGAGGCCGGAGTACTTAGTTAATATCCCTTGCAGTGCTCGACCTCAACTGTTTCACTAACTAATCCTTGGGCTAGTGATGTTTAAAATCTACAAGCCAAAAGGCATCACCTACTAGCCAAGCCATGAATTATGTCAGTATAATATCAACTGATGTTTTTTATTGATTTTAACATTTTGTTATGTTAACTTTCTCTGCCAGCAAACATAAAACATTACAATGTTGTTACAAGTTTTTGCATCTATATATCTGATTTATTGGTGAGATTTAAACAATCACATGTAGCTTGTCTTTAGCCTGTTGATCGTCCATGAGTGATTACAGAAAAAGAATCTCTCTTTCCCATCAACGGGAGGCAATTTAAGAATTTAAATTCCTAACTTATTTGCATGCTTACAAACTAACTTACTAATTTACTTATTAACTTACTTACTAATTTACTTATTAACTTACTAACTTACTTACCTACTTACTTACTAACCTACTTACTTACTAACCTACTTACTTGCTAACCTACTTACTTGCTCAAAAACTTACTCACTTGCTTAATAACTTACTTACTCACTTACTTACTTACTTACTTCATTACTAACTTACTATCTCACTTATTTACTCACTTACTTACCTACTTACTTAGTTTACTCACATACTTACTTTACTTACTTGCTTCCCCACCTGCTTACTTCCTCACTTTACCCACCTACTCACTCACTTTACCCACCTACCCACTCACTTTACCCACCTACCCACTTACTCTACCCACCCACCCACTTACTCTACCCACCCACCCACTTACTCTACCCACCCACCCACTTACTCTACCCACCCACCCACTTACTCTACCCACCCACCCACTTACTCTACCCACCCACCCACTTACTCTACCCACCCACCCACTTACTTTACCCACCCACCCACTTACTTTACCCACCCACCCACTTACTTTACCCACCCACCCACTTACTTTACCCACCCACCCACTTACTTTACCCACCCACCCACTTACTTTACCCACCGACCCACTTACTTTACCCACCGACCCACTTACTTTACCCACCGACCCACTTACTTTACCCACCGACCCACTTACTTTACCCACTGACCCACTTACTTTACCCACCAACCCACTTACTTTACCCACCGACCCACTTACTTTACCCACCCACCCTCCCACAAACCCACCCACCCACAAACCCACCCACCCACCTACCTACCTACTTACCTGCTTACCTACTTACTCACTCACTCACTTTACTTACTCACTTCCCCACCTGCTTACTTCCTCACTCACTAACTGACTTACTCACTCACTCACTCACTTACTAACTTTCTTAATTACTAACTTATTTATTCACTTATTTACTTAATTGGTTTTTACCTATTTCACCTAGACAGGACACTCCTCAGAGGTTGGTTACCTCGACTTATGTTGTTCCCTCAGTCTTCTGACATTACAGTAACACTCAATCTTTCACCTAGATAGGACACTCCTCAAAGTGTCCTACTAGAAATAACAAATAGAATATACTGTACTGCAGTATTTCACAGCATAAATGAATTTCCAAGTAACAAATTATGACAGTGGATACATGTAATTATGGTAAATACAAACACTGTGTAATGTAATAGATGCAACAGCTGTTGATTGATAAAGAATGAAAGGACATGTCCACTCCATATTTTATAGAGATATTACGACAACAAATTGAATTGTCTATTTTTACTGGCTACTATCCCAATATCTGCCATCTATTAAAGGACACTCCCAGATACATAGATGATGTGATAAACTTTAAACAAATTGTGCCTGGATCTTCGAAAGATGTTCTCCGTGCAAAAGCATAAATTATTTATCTTCCTGTGTTTTTCACTTATCAAAGATCCATACGTAAGATGAATGTTTCTGATCTCTCATAGCTTTCAATGAACCATTTCAAATGTCTTTTTCCCATTGTTCATTATATAAAACAAATAGATTCCACTTTAGTTTGACCTGTGCAGTTATAGATGCACACATCAGATGACTTCATCTGGTGAGAAAGTCATTATCAGAGACCCAATAGTACTCGACCAAAAACAAGAACATCAGATACTAACATTTTGTGTGAAAGTTCAGCTTAAGAGTGGAAAGGCCTTGTTAAACATTAGACATCATGTTGCCATTTGTTTATCAAAACGTAATCGACAAGAGGAAAAATGTAAGTCTACTACTACTACTACTACTACTACGAACTTTATTTAATCACGGAACATCTCACTCATTATCCAAAAAAATGCTCTTCCGGAGAGCCATGAGGTTTAAATAGTTAATATTTTTTCTTAAAGACATCTATATTAGAACTAGACTTAAGATCTTCAGGGAGCGAATTCCAGCATATTGCTCCCCCGTAGACTAGACTGGACTTAAGGAAATTGGTGTTAGGCTTGGGGATAGAAAGATTAATCAAATTACCTCTAGTGTTGTAGTCATGTACTGTATCTCTTGTTGAGAATTTTTCTGAGAGATACGAAGGAGCCAAATTGTGAGTTATTTTATACATTAGGGTGGCTTTGTTTGCCAACCAACGATCTTCAAGTTTTTGCAGTCCGTTCATTAAAGACTACAAATTGTGGTGAAAGATATTTACAGCGGTCAGTAATTAATGGTATTTTGGTAATCAACAGAGCAACATGTACCTGCTGCTTCTGGACCATGCCGAGTAAGACAATCGACTATTAAGGTATGTCGATACGTTGATGCAAGATGAAGTGGAGTATGAACATGGTTATTTGTTGATGTAAAGTCACTCCCTTTGCTGATTAAAAATTTCACACTATCTAGATGATCGAGCTCGCAGACCCAGTGATTCCAAACCCAAAAGTTTTCATGTCTTGCTCATGCAGTTTTCTTACAGTAAACTTCAACTAAATTCCGCGACGCAACCATTTTATGTTAGCGACTACTAGATTATATAACTTAAACAGCTCACTATCAGACTATCGGCAACAGTCGCCCAATAGCGAACGTCTTCCTGCTTGATGTCGGTCCACGAGCTTGAGAGTCGGGAAATGGGAATACCAAACAGTTTCGGCAATGAGGTAATGTGAATATCAGATATCTTTGACAACGAATGTACAATAACAGTCAAGAACAAGGTACCGTATGCGATTTTAACAGTTAATGTAGTCGCTGCCATTAACCCGTAATCCTTCATTTATTTATAAAGTACCTACATGTACACTGCAAAGACAAAATTCATCGATTTCACCTCAAATAATGGATGAAATGAGAAGAGAATGTTGTTGTTCTGCAACAGCGTGGTTTGCATTCAGTTTTAGTTTTCATGCACAAGAAAAGTTCATTATCGCTGCACTCTCCTGCTTTACAAAGAACTAAACCATTTGGCACGTCCAATTCGTTGTTTCATGGTTCAGTTCACATTCAAACTTACAATACATTCTTTGTCGCACTTATTGAAAAAAGAAAAACAAACAAAAAAACAAACAACATTTGTTATTTTTTGCAATAAATGCAAAATGTAAGGATGTTACAATGCCTTGTTGATGAAATGCAAAATGGTGGAATATGTCTTAAGTGCAAAAACAGTAATAAAATCAAGGGCAGAGACAGCCCCCAAAAAGTGGGGGAGTTAATGGCTATAGGATGTAACTTAGCATAGAAGGCAAATAATTTGCTGAATAGTTTTGCAAAATATTGTTCCAACAAGTGTTGTAAAGCTGTATGGCTTTCATAAATTTTAGGAAACCTTTTTGATTTTTAAATTATGCAACCACATGTCTACATATCTTACGATTTTTTTTTTGTTATGAAGCTTTTAAATACAACAGAAACTCACATAAAAAACGGTGACGGAGGTCCGAAGTGTATTACATGCACATTATCAAAACGTCCAATTTACTTAACCCTCTCGTCATACAAATCCACAAATTCTTTTGCAACTGAATTAAGGTCTAATGAGTCTGGCAGAAATGTTTTGGGGTTTTGGCAGAAATGGGGGGCTCTCTCTGCCCGCCAACTTTAAAAGTGGGGGTCTCAAGCCCCCTTGCCCCTCTATATCTCCACCCCTGGAGATTATTCTTGGATTTTGGACCTTTACAAACATACAGACAGTGGTTCTCTTTGGCACCCCAGTAATTGTTAACAATTTACATTAAGATGCCACTACAGTAGATGCCATAAAGTTACAGTGCTTCCAGATTGGAATTGTTCGCATGTGTAGCTTTTATAATTTTCTGTCAGTATGCATTGATGTAGCCTGTTGGAACTGGGGTGCAAACTTAGTTAAATCTTTAAACTCTGTGGATTGTGACGAACGGAAATGTTTTTAAAATAACTTATTTCCAGCTAGTTTGGTTACATCAGAAACTAATATTGGACAGCATCAAGGAGAATATGCAATCTGACTCTGATGTTTAAATGTTGGGTTAAATGAACCTTATAAAGATTTACTCTGAGTGCATGCACAGTGCTTTGGTGTTACTGATGAAAGTCCTACAGTCAAAATACAGTTACGGTGCCATGTTGCAACTGATAACAGCAAAATCAAAACTTGTGCATGTGTTGGTTAGGGGCTGGAGTTAAGTTATGTTGATTCAATAATGTTACATGTACTTCAAATGGCAAGACTGAATAGCATTGTTTGGGAATGGAATAGTGAAAGCCTTCAGAATTCTCAGACAGGGTTGATGAATTCTTGGGTGCATTTGATAGACTTGATGAAGTTTGTATACCTCACTGGGAACATATATATGTCTTCTCAATGCCTGGTACATATTAACATAAACTGTAGAGAAAAATATTTGCCACCTAAGTCCAACACATATTGAGAGTAAAACTAGCATAATCATGAAACCCCATGGATATTACGGGCTTTGATTGGCACAATAAATGTCAATAAACCACTAGTAAAACTCCACTAAGTAGTGACAAGGGGGATTATGATTATTTTTAAATGGATGATCCTGATGACTTAGGTCCTTGTAAAAATTTGAAAGCAAGGTGCAGTGATGATGTCCATATTAAGTGAAAGTAAATTTTGGAGTGTGGATATACATTTTAAAACCCATCCAGAAACAGGTACTAAAAATTTAACTTTTAGGCCTTTGGCTGGCAATCAAACCTGTGACACTGCAAACCTAGTGCAATTAAGTGCTCTGATGGACTGTTCAAGTTCATAGTAACATGGTAACTATTAAATCATAAAAACACAGTCAATGATATTTGCCAGCTAAACAGCAGTTCAGCAGACCCACTGTGTCACAGACTGGTTAGGGTAAGGGTTTGTATTAGAGTTAGTCAGCTGGCAGAATGGTGAATGTCTTGCTTGGGTCTGCTTAACTGCAGTTGTACCTAATTTTACAAGAAAACAATTCTCCTGTCATTTTATACATTATATTGTTTAATATCCAAATCTCAGACCCATATGATAATTTTAGACATGATTTTTATCATAAATTGGTAACCATGTTTAACATTCAATTAAAAGAAATAAAGAAGAGCTCATAAAAGAATGAAATTGGCAAAATCAAAATCTTTTGGCTTGCCTGTTTGGTGAATAAATGGTGCACCATGATGTTGACTGTTATTATTATCTAATTTGTAATTGTGGATTCAGTTTGAGATATCAAAATAAAATTAATTTACCATGTCAGCTACTGAAATCTGGAAGTGTCAGGGTTTCCTTAGAATGCCAAATCACATCACTGAAGACTGTAAACTTAGCATGCAATTGGGATTGAGCACAGAAGACTGGTGACTAATATGATTACTTTGTTGTTATGCAATCTACTATAGAAAACTGCAGGAGCAATCTGAAAAAAACTTCTTAGAATTGGTAGTACAGTACTGCAGTTTAGCAGACCCATCATGCCACTGTTCTTTTGCCATTGGCTTAGCAAACAAGATAATGAGCTTTTGGCATGACATTTATACAGCAAAGCTCAGTGTTTGCATGACCATACCTAAAAGACATCAAGATATCTGCACATTTGAAAAAGATAAGGTTAGAAAACTTCTTGAGGATTCTTACTCCAAAAGGCTTCCTTAATGATCTACATGAAAGGGTCAAAATCTCACTGATTTCATTGTTTTGTCACCAATGTTTTAGATTTACTTCCAGACCAAGACCAAAACAAAAACTAAGCCCCAACCCAAAACACCTACCCTAACTCTAAATGCTATTCCTATAAACTCTATGACTAAATTCCATCTCAAAACCCTTTTCCCTTTCCCTTTCCCTAACCCTAACCCTAACCCTAATGGCCTAACCTTACTTAAATGTGGATAGTAAGAATGGAGATTGCTTTTGCCTCTTTGCAATACTCTTTGTCTCTTTAATTCCAAATAAACAAATATTTTCACATGCTTTGAGATGTGCAACTTTTCACACCAAAAGCTGCCTCATTTGTGTAACTGTGTTCTGATCCTGGAACAAAGACTGGCAACAAGGTGGTTTTGTTAAACCACAATCTAGTCTTAGATTTTCATTTGTGCACTATTAAATATGCAAGAACAATTAAGAAGCTTCCTGTTCAATGAGTTTAAGTTTTGGTTTTACAGTGTAGCAGGTAGTAATGCCTTATGTTTTGAACCAATCAAAATCATTACAATGTCATCATTTATTGTTCATCAATTGTCAAGAACAACATAAAGGAGATTTTCCCATTTTTCTTGTGCTTGCTCTGGTGCTTACTTGTACTTGCTTCACTATTTTTCATGAGAAAACTGTGTTTTGAAGCAATCACAAGAGGCCTAAGTTACATACCGGTAAGAGTTACCCCATCTCATGACAAATATTCCCTTGACTTAAAATATAAACAACCAGTAGAGTCCAGCAGATGTTTAAAAATTTACAAAATCATGAGTCACAAGATAAGTAAAAAGAGCAAAGCAAAAACGTTTAGGATTCTAGCAATGGCAAATGCAAAATCAAGTATGTGTGACCTGTTCCCTTTCATGACTTGACTTGACCATGTGTTACTCTCCAGGAACAAAAAGTCATTACAAAGCTGCCAGTACTGGAGAGAGTGTTGGAGAAACAACTATGATTCTGTGAATGTCACTGTTGAATGATAACAACTGCAGCATTTCAAGAAGTGTAACTCTATCAGACATTGCTCATTTGGTGAATGACATGAACCATTAATTAAATACAAAAGACCATGAAGGCAACACAGAATCATCCCAAACCAGAAAAGAATTGAATAATATTGGCCATTAGCAATGTAGTGCTAATCTTCCCCCACCTCTATACATACTGTATATATTATGCCATGTAACCATCACATGTATTATATGTGTATATTTATATGCAGCTGTACTCTACAGTGGATATATACATCTATATGTGTACAACTACATCTCACTGTGAATGTGCATGTGCATGACTGTGTACAAGTTTATACCTTTATCTTTGTGTGAAGGTTTGTCTGTGTCATTGGGAGAATGGATGGATAAGTAAAGAATTTGGTGTTATTTTTAACCTCTTATAAGACCTAGCCTGAGAACTCTGGGAGCCTCTAGGGTTTTAAAGATTTAAAACCAATCAAAAGCCCATACACTGTCAGACTTATGTTGAAAGCAAGTCCTAATCTTTGCAATTTATCTTAACTGTAACCATAAACCATATCTTCACATCACAGAATGATAAAAACGGATTAAATAAAAATAAACAGACAAAATTTACCTTTGTTGTTGGCCAATACTCCTAAAGCTGCTGTAGGGGATGCACTGGGTATTGAATTTTCCTATCTGGCTGAATACATGATAGGCCTGATGGTAAACTATTCAAAAAGAAGCAGTTAGGGATTGGTATGTTAACTTTTTGGTCCATATTTGACTTTTCAGTTTTTAGTTTGGCTAATGCTTCAATGTGAGGCAATTTTTGTCAAGAGAAAATGTTTCAGACCACAAGAGTTAGGAATACCTCAATTAAATTTGTCTGTTTCCAACTTTTTTGAATTCCTCTGGCTAATGCCTGACAATTTTACTCATCAAGGGGAGACATCTCATAGTGGGAGGTGTTACTAAAGGTACTAGGTTTCGACCAGTTAAATTTATGAACATCTGGGTCTGGTAAATCAAGAGAAATTGTCAGACATTAGCCAGACTAATCCTGAAAAAATAAAATCATACCTAAGAAGTAACAAGATTAATCAAGATACGATCCAACCCTTTAACCCTCAGTATCCACATGCAAGTTGAGAATAGTCTAGCATTACCAAGAATCAAATCTTCAAGGGTTGCCTAAAATGGGAAAGAGTTAATTCTGGGAAGCTGAATTTCAAAGGTGTGTTTGGATTAAATGTTCTCCAACATTCTGTACATGCAAGTGTACAAAAGTCATTCATACATGTAGTACAATAAAAAAGAAAATGCTGTATGCTGTCGGTGTACTTGATGAATATCATTTTGACCCAAGTACATGTCTAGATTGACTGCCCTATTCCTCCAATCCAAGGATACTCTACAACTGTTATTCCCTTGTTGACTGATTATTTTATCAGCTTGTCAAAATTGCCATTTTGACTGTGGAATATGTGCTGCAATAAATAATTAATAAGCTGTTTTTCTGGGCACATGTCTTTTTTACTTGCTTGACACTTTATCTATCACATGAATGTGCCAACTTCTCAAGCTCAATCTATTGCTACCCAGACAGTGAACCCATGCTCTCTCTTTGCTTGCCTTGAATTAGCATGATTTAAATGGGAATGTTACCAAAGGCAACAAGGGATTACCATAATGGAGACAGTTTTAATACATTGCTGACAACCAGGAAGTACCCTCCTGCTCAACAAAATCTAGTGACATTGCTGTTGCTAGAATAAAATAAAAAATGTTGCCTTAGGTGTAGGAAGATTAATTTTGTGAATAGATTTCTGTACCCTAGACCATAATTGAACATGAAACCTGATCACCACCTAGATTCTCCAAGCATTCAACTACAAAAACAATTGGGATTGTAGAGTGACGTGTCATGTTAACTACATTACACTACATATAGTTCATAATTGATCAAGAATAGGTGTACTGGCAGGTCTTGTGCATTAACATGTCAGTTAGTCATTGTGTCCACTCAATCACAAAGAAATGACTGACTTATTGAGACTTCCCACACTTCATACAGTCCATCTGTTTCACTAATTATAAACCAGCTCACACTGTAACCTTAGCCATATTGTACCCTATGTTTTCACCATCTTGCCATGCAGTGATCAGATGTTACTTGTTCAACATTTATTTGGGGCTAAGAACTATTTTCCGAGGGTTAAAGCATGAAAATTGCACACTAATGATGTTTAACTGCCTTAACATCAATTTCAACTTTACATGTAACTCTTTAATACTGTAGTTTTATGTGTGTGGTCATTATCATTCCAGTGAAGCCTAGGCAAATGTTTTCCATGGTCCTATAAAGGAAAATCTTGTCAAGAAAAGCTTAAGAAACTCTCAGTTAATGTGTTGTCTCAACAAAATAAAACTGGCCTTTAGAAAAAAAACATGTGGTTACCCTATTCTTGACATTAAAAAATCCAATATTACTCATTGGAAAAACCTAGAAATCATAATTTAGGCCTAATTCACCCCTTTTCTCCTGGGATAACGAGACGTCAGCTTGAAATTTTGTTGTCAAGTGAACAACCACCTCCTAAAATGTAGAAGTCAAAGAAAAGTTTTCTCATCTTGGACAACTGGATGTCTACTTCTGTTTTAAATTCAGGTCAAAAAATAACATATATTGCACTACTCATTCATATCTTTCATGACAAAATTTCCATCACATTAAGGTGATCTGTGTGTAACTGGAATAACTTTTTGTACTTTTGTCTGTAACCATTAGTAAACAGTTTTACTGATCAAGGAGAGACATTTAGTTGTGAAAGGGTTAAGATGGCATCCTTAGACTTAAAACATGGGGTTGATTAATGTCAGTTTGCTGTATTGCAGTCAAACAGAAACATTTTATGCTTCGCCTGCTATTCTCAGGGTATGGCAGATGGTGCAGATGAAGGTCTTTGAGACATTCACAACAGGTTTAGTAATGTAACATTGAAACCAGCCTTATTATCTGTATATTCCTTTAATTTATGTAATTCACTGACAATAAAACATGCATTATTAACCATAAAGTGTCTTTACTTTGTTATACTGTGGTATTTATATCACTAATATCTTAGAATTTAAACTTTAAGCATAATACATACCATTTATATAAATATAAACCAAACTAACCGGTTAACTCCAGGTTTATGGCTCAAAAATTGTCCATTGCTGAAATGTTTCTCCCCTTTTTTATTTCAAGGGTATCAAATCAAACGGAAAACCAGGTACAAAATCATCATCTCAGCTAATGAGTTGTCAAAATTGAACTTCATCGATATTACATTCCACACCAAACCTCGCCATATTCCTGTACTCCCACTAACTACCTGGAAGTGAAAAATGGTTATTTCGACTAATTTGGGGCACGATTCGATGGCTGTATTAGCCAAAATCTCGTTTCATTAGTAGCCATTCGACTTCTTGCTAACAATAACATTCTTTTAGGTTTGTCTAGCTCTGTAATACATGTAGTAGCAACAAATAGAAAGTCTCTGTTTAACTTCATTGAAGCTTGTTATCTTTGGATAAATTTCAATTTTTCTAGTTTATGAAAATTACCAACTCCAAAATGAAATTTCACGGATAAAGCTCTTTTGTTTGATAGTGAGGACGATTTCGAAACTTAACTAGGTCGTCCATCACTTCAGTTGCTTATAACCCCTGTGCAACCTACAATAGCAATGGACAGCAATCGCGTTCAATGACCCTTCTTAAAGTTAAACTTACACTCACAACTCTCACAAACCCAGTACATTCGGGCAATCGTTCCCGTTAGCTTTAACTTGAAGGCAAACATCATTAAATATCTTACCTAAGTGCTGATAATTCTCAACGACTGAACGGCGTTTCCTTGTGACTGTGTCTGCTTCCTCCTTCGCCTTCGCCTAATTCATGCGTGAATTATTGCTTGACCTTGAAATTTGAGTTGTCTGCATATTTATGGTCAAGGTTGACGACATCTTGGTGGGCGGGACAAAAAATCGCACTTCATCGTCTCTTGTCAAAGGGGATTCCCCTCCATCTCTAAGACGTGCCCACTTCGCTTCCATGATTTGGGAAACAGGACACGTCTTCCCCCTCTTACGATATATTTGCGCAGTAACCAAACTATGGAAAAGTGGATTTACCAGATTTTGTTCATTGCTGTCAGTTGACTTGAAGTTGGTTGACACTAACAAATTGGGGTCAGTCGTACAAAGCCCACATACCATATCCGTAAGATAAAACCTTGAGCCTTAAGCCAATTTTCGTAAGAATCGTAAGATTCGGGAATTTTTCCCGTCCCCGATTGTTGGCGATTGTTACGATTGTGAACATAGACGTAAAATAAAGATGGGAGCCCATCTCAAAATTCGGAGATGTAATGTCATCATACTCAGGAATTAGGCAGAAACACACGAATAAAGTTTAATTGAAGTTCACTGACATTTCGTTGCCGACGCGCAACATTTTCAAAATAATTAACAGATCGAAATATTAAGCTAATTATATTTACGAAAGGTATCACATTAAGACTAAAGCCAATGACATCAAGGAAGGTGAAAGATGAGACGAGACAAGTAGAAGAAGGAGAGAATTAACATAAGGGAAGTGATGTTTTCATTAAGAGAAGGTTTATGTTTATTGATGAGGATACTTTCTCTGATAAGTGAACAACACATTTAAATCAATTCAGTTCCCAAGAGAGTTAAAACAGCGAAAAGATTGGCTAAACCAGTTCACTTGCTAAACCTATTAGCCAAGGTTCTCGCGGGGTTCTTTAAAAAGTTCTACGATGACAACAAAACGAATCAAACTTTCTAAGAATACGAATTTAAGCGGAATAATTTATTCCGTATTGTTAATGAATTTCGTGGTTGCCGTCAACCAAATTTAAGCCTGAATGTTAAAAAATCGTTCAGAATTGAAGAATCGCTTACATGAACACTGTTATCTTGTCATATATTTGAAAACAGTTTTTGTACGAATGGTTGAGTAGGAGAAGCTGGGAGGTTTAACCCCCCGTACACACCACCACGTTTTCCTTGCAGCCTCCCACCGTTTGACGAGCTGTTCTGTCCGTATGTCTTGTTCTGTCTTTGTTTCTATTTGCTCCCCTCCCCGCATTGTTTACCCTTATCTTCGTTACCCCTTTTTCTCCTGTCCCTTCTGCTTGCTCCCCTTTCTTGCCTTCCTATCTTGTTTTAAAACAATTCATTCAATATTTTCTTTCAGATAATAACCTGTGTAATTACCCTAGAACAATTATTCGCCTCAAGTTCAGTAAATACTATTG
The DNA here is from genome assembly GCA_030142905.1 of Heliopora coerulea. Lineage (NCBI taxonomy): Eukaryota > Metazoa > Cnidaria > Anthozoa > Scleralcyonacea > Helioporidae > Heliopora > Heliopora coerulea. The sequence continues at coordinate 107,079 of JASJOG010000334.1, read as the reverse complement.
AATAACACCCTAGATTGCGTCTCAGGGATTATTCCACGATATTCTTTACGCTTTCATCGAAGATTGGTTAACTATACGGATTGCTGCATTTGCATTAAACTATAAGTGTTTCTACTAAAGTGACTCATGGCAGATGCGCCCACAATTGTCCACTTCCCCATGGTAATTATTTTCCTATTTTCACCCCCCAACAGACCCAGAAATCCTCCGGGATCTTTACCCCGATAGTCTCGTCAATGATCCACCCGTCAAAAAAAATATTGTCCCCACAAGCCTGCCATATTCACTTACTGAGATGGCAGTCCTCAGGTTCATTATTATTATTATTAAACTTTTTTCTTCAAGTAACATACCTAAATTGAGGGCGTGTTTCATCCAATGTCCAAACATACCAGAAGTGCGTAGGAAGAACGAGGGGAAGCCGAGCTTTTTTAATCATCAATAACAATAATATTAAATATTAACAGAGGACAGCTCTAGCCACATACGAAATATTTCTCATAGAGATCCTCAACTACTACACAAAAATAAATCACTAAACAATAAAAACCAACTCATCAATATAGGAAACTAAATACATACAGAATAAAATCAACTTCGGACATAGAATGAAACACTCTTTTAAGCTTTCGGACTCACTTCGGTTTTTCAACGGACTTTTGGTGTGTTTATCCAGCCAACTTTCCCAAGTGCTTCAATTTCTCAACTGAATACATTGAATCATCAACCACTTCTTTTATGACCCAACGTGACTCCTAACAATATTTAGTTTAATGATCAAGAACATTTTTTCTATTCAAACTCAAATCTGAATGTGCTTATGATTAAATACTAGTTAGTTCCATGCCATAGTCAAAAAGTTCAGCAAGGGAAACGATCAATTTGAATTGTACTGAAACTACAACCATCCGACTAGAGTGGTCTTTTAAAATAATATAAATATGTAATACAAAAGAAATTAATACACCGTGTAGAGAGTTTATTCTAAAAGTCTTTTCTAAATGGAATAAAGCAATGCTTTTGTTGATTCAGTGGGAAAGACCTAACGGTTTACGAATATTTTTTTCTTTCTGTCTTTCTAAGCCAATTTTTCTCCATCAAGCGTTCACCCTTCTCAAAAGCTGAACGTCAGCCAACAAACACGAATCCGTGTGTTATCACTTGGCCGACACATCGCTTGCATAATTAATATTTCAAGAATAGTCAAATTTAATTTAAAAAAAAAATAAATTAAACTATGATGGAAAACTGACGCAAAATTACAAGTGATAGTTTGTGGATACGCCAGGTATATCATTTAACCCTGAGCTTTCGACCTTTTGACTAAGGCCTCAACCAGACCATGCAAATGACAAACGTCTGTTGGCTGAAATCGTAAAATCGAAACATCTCAATAGACCTTATTCACAAATAACGCCTTATTTAATGTTCTTTTATGACCATGTCAATTAGTCCTCATAGCCTCGTTGTTGCGTAAAAAATTCAAAAGAATTTTTGCTGTCAAACGAGGATATAATATCTAATTGAAATTCATGTTAAAAAATTTCAAATAAGGCGCCATTTATGAATAATGTCTATTTACAGACGTTGGAGTTAAAGCACTGCATTGCTTGATAATGCAAGAGTTAACCCAAGACATACTATCAGATATTTCTACATCTTGGGGTGAAATCTGTAGTGTGTGAGATCCTCGTTGATCGTGTACGAAGTAACAAACAACATCTACTGGATGAAGTGGACCACCTGATATCGATTCTTACTAGCAGTGACTTGCCTAACAGATGGATAAAGTGTACCAGAGCGTTTTCAGATCCCAAACCATCAGGACGTGAACAAGTAACTCGAGTAGCTCTTTATGCAGGAACGGCTCTCTTTGCTCAACAGTCGTGAGGCCTTCTCATGAATTTATATTAAAACTTGCATCTACAGGGACGGCAGAGCAGTTGGGCTGCAGGTGACTGTAATCCCCCCCACTTTTTTCCAAATGTAATGTTGAAACACCTACACTTTAAAACACTTGTGAAATTTCCCAGAGGAGCATACAAAATGCTGTATTTTTATCTCAAGCATCCGCTACTCGTAATTCCGCTCCACCCTCCCTGATCTTTAAGAATTAAGGTTTAGTGGTTTCTACAAGCTGTGGTAAGCAAAGGACGTGAAAAAGCTATGATTTTCCCGTCTGAAACTCACAATTTTTCTGACTTCACAGTTTACCACAGGTAGAAACAACAAAACAGTGTTTAGCCGTAGGCATTTGGACAAATATCGTGTGAGAAACATTTTAATATTTTTAATATTTTGTTAATATGTTGTGATTGGTTGTAATATGACACTTCCTCTATATAGTGTAAATAGCACAATAAACAAAGTATTCGAAGAAGATAGATCGAATTTCACTTCTCCTGAACAGAACGATACAAATTCATGACAAATCGTTATACTTACAAAATTGGCATCCTTTGACCTCAAACACCCACAATAATATCGCGGCCAATATAAAGATGACCAACACACCGATTATAATCCCAATGATTAGACCAGCACTTAGCTCAGACATCTCTGGTTTGATACGAGTGGGGTCTACAAAATTGAATTTAATAATTGAATGTTCCCTCACAAAAATTCCACATGACTATTCACATGGGATCAAATATGTTTCACATGTGATCGCAAGCTCCAAACATAAATATGTTTCAATTTCACATATGGAAAACTTTCACATGTGGCTTTTCACATAATTATATTTTGCGCATGTTCAAGTTTCACATATAATTTGACTTCACATGTGGAATTTTCATAAAGGTTAAGCAGTGAAATTCACTTACAACGGAAAAAAACCCGAATGATGAAACATGTGTATGCTCTGAAAGTAAACGAAGCTAAACAAAATAAAACAAAAAAAACAAATCAGACGGAGGTCAAGGGCAGTTTAGTTGATGCACCTGAATTAATTAGGTATTCGCTGGCTCAATTCACTGAAACCTAACCGGAATCCAAGACCTAAAGCTAGTCACAAATAGACGTTGGCACAACACGCAATCCACTCAGCGCCTCCAACCAAGTAAGGAATTAGAACAAGTAATTAGGTTAATTCAAATCTCCTTAACTCTTTCGAGGCGGGAGCTCTTCCCTTGACGAATAAAATTGTCTGATGTTAGTCGGGCTAAAATAGTAGCAGTGGCGTCGCTAGACATTTTAAACTGGGGAAGCACACCACTCGTCGGGAAAAAATTGGGTGGGGCACTAAGAAGCCAAGATGGCCGCCCATGGAGGGAAATTTTGTACGTCAGTTTCAGTCCTTTACACGACTTCAATCTTTAGTTTTTGCTTGGTTCGGCTTCGAAAGCATTCATAACCATGGTAAAAAATGCTCAGACGAAATATTAGTCGACCAATTTTACATAAACGGATATTTTAAAGTATTCATTACTGCCGTGTGGCCTAAGAAGTGTGCTAGATTATCTAAAGGTGGTAAACTAACGGTAAGAAGTGGACGTGCATTTAGTAGTTTCCTGAATTTATTTTTCCAGATCGTTTTATCAGGTTTCTCGTTAGTTTGGTAATTTATTTTCGTGAAAATATATAACCTTTTACTCGGTTTGACTTTGTCGAAATATATTTGAAATTCTTAGACTCTTTTCTGTATTTTGAAGACATGTTTTGCGTGTATTTCCAAAGAAAACTCTTCAGAAAATCTAAAAAGTCGTGCAGGAGACTAAAACTGACGTACAAGCCCACGTAGGGAACTGAAACTGACGTCCAAAAGTGGCCTCCATGGGCGGCCATCTTGGCTTCACTTTTCATTGGCAAGTTAGCATTCCAGATATGGAAATTGAGTTCACTGAACCACTGAGGTGAGGTAACCGTGTGGAGACTGGGACTGGAAAATTTAATATTTTATTTATCTCATATCCTCTCACCTAAGATTCAGGATAATCCTGACATTCAATGGTTCTAAGATTCAGAATTATCCTGAATGTTATGGTTAGTATTATGATTAGGGTTAGGATTAGGATTATGGTTAGGGTCCTATTCCTGACCACTGTTCTTAACCCCAATCCTAACCCTAATACTAACCGTTGACTTGTTAGCCCTGGTGACATTTTAACCTAAACCCCAAAGATTTTTTTCCAAAAAGTTATCAGATAAATAAAGTGCTTAATTTTCCAGTCTCAGTCTCCACACGGTTACCTGGTCTCAGTGGTTACGTTCTAGCGCCGACCATACCATCGGCATCCAAACCATAATACTAACTCTAATCTCAGCAGGTCAGCGGTTTGTCTGCATCAGCTAAATTGAAATCTAGCCTCAAACAGAAACAGGCAAACTTTAAAAACAACCGAACGACAAATAATACCAATGAAACTGATAATACGAGCTAAATGAGAGAGGGACTAAGTACCTTAATAAAAGGAGCGTTTCCAGAAATGATCCCAGACATACAAGCGTCACCGCACTTAACGTAGCTTAAACAGTCGTTTCTAAAGTGGGAAATTTACATTTCTGATTAAACATTTGATTGAAACAAAGGCTGATGTAGCGTCTGGTGGGGACAAAGTTTCTGGAACGAACACTTGAAACACGAACAAGATATTCGAGACCTTAAGCAAGCTAGTTCAGCGATGACATTTAACATAGTATGTTAATTTTACGCATTTGAATATAATAGCACGCCTTTGATGATGATGTTGTAACGAATTGCGAACGTTGTACTTTTACTTCTAAAACTCTTTTCAGCATCTCTGTTCACTTTGTTAACCTTCCAGGGTCCGAAAGCGTTCCACGTACTCTATACTAGGTTGCCATGATGCTTAGAAAATGCTGCCAACGACGTACTGCATGTATACAAGTTGGACAGGGTTTGAAATACTCTTGGCACTTCAAATTATTCGTTCCTTTGTTTTGAATGAAAAGTGTCAAGTAAAGTTTAGCGGACGCACCTGGTCGCTGACCTTTGCAGTCGGCTCAACAACAAATATTATGAACTTTCCGCGGGAAATTAAAATACAGCCGTGACCACATTCGAATGTGAATTCGCCTTAGTCAACAAAGATATCACTGAATTCACAAAAAAATACAAACTTTACAGTACTATTGTACAAGCAATACTAACCCTAACCCTAACTAAATACATATAAATATACTATCAATAAACCCATTTTTCCTTGGGTTGTCTCTTAAATTTTCCCTCCAAATCTCACTTTACTTGACTATTGAGCCAGCAATATGCTGGTCAGCATCGATGTGCATTCGCTAAACCGCACTCCAGCCAATGGAAATTTCTACTGTAAGAACGCTTTGCCGTGATGTTTGCTCAAACTCTCATCGTCTCAACTAACGGCTTCAGACGGCTTTGCCAGTTCCACACACGGCCTGGCAGTGTTCGGTGTGGATAACTCTTGGAGCACGTGCTAAAATACACAACTTAGAACCACAGATCTTGATGTTTAAAATACGGAAAGTACTTTATTGGGCGATATAAGGAATTTCCTGCTCCCAACCAGGGTATCGATATCTCAAAACCTATTTAGACTCTTAGTTTGGGTCTCTCTCTATTCACAAACGTTGGGTCCGCCACTGAATGCATTTTGAAAAATTGACCTAAGTAAGATTTCACCAATAAATTACCAATTTAATTTCAGAATCTATTTATCTGGTCCAGGCCAAAGTTAATTACACCTTTTCATGCCCATTGCCAGAAATATACTATCATTAACGCCAATCTCAAACTCATTAATACAAATATACATTCATTTTGTTCAATCGACATTCACTAGCGTAGATACACAACTATTTGAATCAAAGGGCATTCTATAGCGCCAACAGAAGACCATTCTGCTAAACATTAGGGACAATAAAATTTCAATTGCGCAAGAGGAATATCCTGCTTAATTAAAATGTTATCATCCCTAATGTATGGTAGAATGGTATTAATGGTCGTCTGTTGGCACTATGGAATGCCCTTCGATGCAAATGGTTGCGTATCTACGCTAGTGAATGTCGATTGAATAAAGTGGTTGTACTTTTACGCTAATGAGTTTTGAGGTTGGCGTTAATGATAGCTTACTTTCTGGTAATGAACAGCAAAAGGTGTAGCAGATAAAATACATAAACTTCAACACAAAACTAGTCTATATGTACATACCTGGAACTGTCCAATATACTTTATTTTCATTCTTCAGGGTAGAGGTCCTCGTAGGCGCGTTCGTCACCACTACACTTGTGATATCCAGAATTAAACGTTTTGCCAAAATTTTCTGTACTATGCATGGTTTGCTTTCGTCTGTGGCGTAATACGCCTTTTGCTGGTCATTACCAAAAAACACTACCATGAACGCCAACCTCAAACTCATTAACGCAAAAATACATTCATTTTATTCAATCGATGTTCACTAGTGTAGATACGCTGCCATTTGTTTGGAAGGGCATTCCATACCTCCAATAGACGACCATTAACACCATTCTGCTATACATTAGGGATAATAAAACTTCATAATACGCACACTCCTAAGCTATTCTCTCAGAAAAACTTTTCTGAGTCCCTGACAGGAATCTGACGTATAACCTTCTGATCGCAGGTGAAATGCTCTAACTATTGAGCTACACAGACTCAGATCGTGAGCGAAAGTTACTTTTATGTACTAGTTCGTATGCATGATACATAAAAATAACCTTCGCTCACCATCTGAGTCTGTGTAGCTCAATGGTTAGAGCATCTCACAGGCGATCGGAAGGTTACGGCTTCGATTCCCGTCAAGGACTCAAAAAAGTTTTTCTGAGAGAATAGCTTGAGAGCATGCGTATTAAGAACATTATAACTACCAAGCTACCATAATTACATCAATAAAACTTCAATTAGGCAAGATATTTCTCCTGCGTGATTGAAATTTTATCATCCTTAATGTACAGTAGAATAGTATTAGTGGTCGTCTGTTGGCGCTATAGAATGCCCTTCGATTCAAATTGTTGCGTATCTACGCTAGTGAATGTCAATTGAATAAAATGAATGTATTTTTGCGTTAATGACTTCGAGGTTGGAGTTAATGATAGTATATTTTCTGGTAATGAACAGCAAAAGATGTAATTGCTTTCACATATATAAATTTCTTTTAAAAGTTTTAAAACAATTCTACGAACGTCGGCTATTCGCCAACTCATCATTTGTAAACAAAACATTTTGAAAACATCTTGAGTGCATTTATCGCTAAAAAATAAAAGAAATGTATATCTTTGAATACTTAATTGACAAATTTCGTTGCTTTTTTCAATTGTTTTACACGGCGGCTTCGTTTATTTAAAAAAGTTAGCATAAAACACGCAAGTGAATAGTGTTTTTGCACAGTCTGATTGAATTGGTTCCTCTGTCTCGGAATATTCTACACTATTCACCTTCGAGCGAAACAAGATGGCGTCCAGTTTTGTTTATGTTACGGAAGAAGATTTTTTTTTCAACAAACAAAGTTGCCGTGCTGGACAACACCAAAGAAGCAACGGAATTTGGCACTTATGTATTCAAAGATATGTATCTCTTTTACTTTTTAGCGATAAATGCACTCAAGATGTTTAAAAATGTTTTGTCTACAAATGATGAGTGGACGACAAGCCGACGTTCCGTAAAACTGTTTTAAAAATTTAAAAAAAAAAAATTTATGTGACAACAACTATGCGAGATATGTGCTAAAAGTGTATCCACCACTATTCACCTCCATTTAGGTGAACAACTGTTCTTTATTTCACTACATATTTCGAAATAGAAATTAGTGTGTTATTTATTTTGTTCATTTAGTTTTATCAATTTAATGGAACTATTACAGTTTAGCGGACCCACCTTGCCGCTGGTCCTTTGCCGTGGGCACAGTAAAGGAAACGAACTTTTGGCGAGAAATTTAAACACCAAAGCTCGGTGTTTTTGCGACGCAACCTAAAATGGGGCTGATTAATGGAAATATCTGCAAATTTAGAAAAAAAGACGCGAATATTTTGTGAGGATTTTATTACTCGAAAATGGCTTACTGTTTGTACCTGCTGGCTAAAATCCCACCAATATCATTGCTTCTTCATCAACGTCTAACATTATTACAAGACCAAACATAAACTCTAACCCTAACTATGTAGTTAATAAGAAAGTCAATAGCTTTCGTCTCTTCACGATACTCTTTGTCTCCTTCATTCCAAATAATCGAATGTGTAATTACACCTTCTGCTGTTCACTACCAGAAAATATACTATCATTAACACCAACCTCAAACTTATTAACGCAAAAATACATTCATTTTATTCAATCGACATTCATTAGCGTAGATACGCAACCATTTGCACCGAAGGGCATTCTATAGTGCCAACAGACGACCATTAACACCATTCTACTGTCAATTAGCGATAATAAAATATCAATTAGGCAAGATATTCCTCTTGCATAATTGAAATTTTATTATCCCTAATGTTTTGTAGAATGGTGTTAATGGTCGTCTGTTGGTGCGATAGAATGCCCTTTGATGCAAATGGTTGCGTATCTATGCTAATGGATGCCGATTGAACAAAATGAATGTATTTTTGCGTTAAGTTTGAGGTTGGAGTTAATGATAGTATATTTTCTGATAATAAACAGCAAAAGGTGTATATAATTTCACATGCGTCGGCATGTATAATTTTCCCGCCAAACGATACCTTGCTTCCCCACTGAGCCTGCAACCACGACCAGCGGCAAAGTGGGTCAACTCGTTGAATTCTAAAAAGATTGGAACGATACCTTGTTATACCAGATCTCACGATTGAATGATGCCGACATGGGGGCAGCCATCTCGGTCAAAAACACTTTTTTTACTTTTCATTGACAGTTAGTTCTGACAATAGTCCTACCGACATATAACTCTGTTTATTAGGGATAAAAAAAGAAAACTGTCAACAAATGCAAAATTTAGGCTAAGTTTTTGCCAGAGGTTGCGTGTTTAATCGAGTAGGGGACTGGGATGACCTGCAAATTGACCTACATGTCAGCCTCCATGATGGCTTCAAAATACAGTTTGCAGGTATCGTTTCAGTCTTTTTAGAGTTCAATGGGTCCGCTAAACTGCAGTCCAGCCAATTTTATCCATCAAATTTTATTAATTTAGTATCCATTTTTACCGGTAGAACTAGACATAGTGCGAGCCGTTAGAGCCGTTCTTTCCAACTCTTTGTATGTAATATTTAATTCTTTGCAAGAATTCCCAATAATATTCACAGCGATACATTTGTAGAGTCCAGCTGTATTACTGGATACTTTTGTAATTATTTTGACTCCATTTTTGACGTCACTAACATAGCGCCTCTTAAATATCATGTAGTAAATTGTGGGAATTCGTTGACTGGCTTTGCACGTTAGGATTATACTACCATTACCAAGTTCAGCAGTTGTAAAGGACGTAATTTCCGATTTTGCTGTTGGTAAATTAAAAAAGAGCAGTGAAAACCGACAAAGAAATTCACAAGTAATTGACATCTTCAGGCTCCAGATTGATGGAGTGAATGCGATAGGACAGGATGGGATGGAATCAGATGGATGGCAATTGGATGGATTGGTTGGCTGGGACGGGGTAGGATCAGATGAACAGAATGAGATGAGATGGATGGTATAGGATGGGATTAAACGGTGGAGATGCACGCATAGATGTATAGATGCAAGGATTCAAGGACGGACGGACAGCGACAAAGAAGTATGAATGGAGAGACGTAAAAAGGGAGAGATGGACGGCAAAAGAGGGTAGATAGAGAGTAAAAGAGAAAAGGAGCAGGAAGAGAAATAGAATAGGAATACAGATAACTCCTAGAAGACAGACAACGAGGAAGGTAGAAAGGTTATATGAAAGCGAACAAAGGAATGTAAAAGGAGAATGTGGAAGATAGGGAAGGAAGGAAAATGTACCGTGGCAGGGAAGCGGGCGTAGAAGGTGTGTGGTTGAAAAATAAGCAGGCATAAAGTCAATGAGTTGATAAGTTAAAATTAAAAGAGATATAGCAAGTTAAGTGAATGTGTGATTCCAATAACCCATTCTCGAAGCATGATATATGGAATCGTAAAACGTTTTATGAAGTGAAATCTTAGACCACGTTTACATGAGACCGGTACGAATTCAGGCCGCTACCAAACTGAAAATTTTCTGAAGTGTTTACATGAGACCGGTATGAAAGTAAAAGCTTCGTTCTTGCAAATATTTCTGACTGAATTCCTAATTTTCATTAATTTCCTGCAAAAACGCTTATCTTGTTTGTCACATCAATCGTTGGTCTGGAGAGATTTCACGTTTCCACGAAGAAAATATCGTACCGGTCCGAACGGAACGTACCATCCTATTGGGTACTCCGGTTTCCTCTTTTAGTAACACTGGACCCATGAGGGGTGGACCTTACCGGACCTCCAGGGAGAACAGCTTAGGTAGCTGATAAGGTTATCCAGTATAAATAAAGACACTTTACTGTTACTTTGTTTACTTACTGAAGGTTATACTTCAGTTTTCCGTCAAGTTATGACTTTGCGCCTTACACCTATAGGTTGCCGCTACTCCTCGAGTTATGTCGCCTATGGTAAGGTTCTTATACAGATAACCAAAATGGTCAATCTGATTACCATTGTTATACCAATACGCCAACGGAGGAGGATTACCCGTATTGTCTTTTGAATTGCACACGCACACAAAATTTCTGGTTGTTTTTCCTGAACAGGTAATATTAGCGACTGGTGGAACTAAACAAGAGAATAGAATTTAGAAATAAAATAGCGGGACTTAATCACTTCCATGTGGGAGCTCTTCCCTTGACGAATGAAATGGTCTGGCTTTAGCCAGAGTAAATAATGGAAGTCTCGTCCCTCCACAAAACAATTTATTGGGGTGGTTATAAGTAGCGACCAATTTTAATCTGAAAGTTATCTTTGACATGAGGGTCACTCTATCTTCGGAGTCATGCAGAGCGAGAAAATTTTCCATACATTTCTACAGATGCAAATATCTTACAAGTGGTCCACCGTATTGATGGCTTTAAAACGCTGTAACGACCTTTTTAATAGCTGGGAAACAACGATACACCAAGAATTTAGTGTTGATTGTAGTTGTTACAAAAATATTAAGTACTCTTGCAAGATTAAACAGCTGAGAAAATGCAATCATAGAATAATCCTATGTTCTCAAAGGGGGCATTACCGCCCCTCAGTGAGCTTTCAATAAACACGGGGGATGAAGGAAGAAAGATAGCAGAGGGGTCAGCTAGGATGCAATTGGTGGGCGTTCAACAGTCATTGAACACCACAGCATTTTTGAAGTTTGTAGGAGTCATTTATTGTTAGTATAATATCTAACACTGACCCAATAACTCGGCAATAGTTAATATTCAGTCCATAATGATCTGGGTTTAGGCGCTGGCGCGGGCACAGACTTGAGACTGAGTGTGCATAGTAGTCTGTGGAAATATGTTTCTGTATGAGGCAGATGGGCGTTCAACCAAAACAGACGAGAAACACTAGAACAACCAAATCCATTTTAAGGTTGTGTAACGCAGCAGAGTTTTTAGGTGAGAAACTCCTTATCTGTCACGAAGGAGGGAATGGTTATTCTGGAATAGAAGCCACTTATGCAGTAAGGTAGAGTAACCCTGGGGTGAAACAACTATTCTAAACTTAAATGTTCAGTTGTCCTACTAGGGACAACTCTGACATGTACAGCATTGATTACAAATTGATTTCACGAAATCCGTGTGACTTGATATATACTAAAGATAAAAACTTGATTCAGGGAAGAGGACGACCTGAAGTGTGGTATTTTAGGACGGGGGCAGACCCTTAAACTGGAGACAATTCTTCTTCATGCAAATTGTTCTTAATGGCTTAAAATCTAGATGGAGAATAAACTGTCCCAGCTAAAACAAAGAGTAACCTTTATCAAGTCTCTAATGTTACTACAACCTCTTTGGGGAACGCATTGGATTTCGGTTTAAGTTGAACAGCACAAAGGACCTACAGTTGACTCGCGATAACTCCAGCCTTAGCTCGAAGCTAGAGCTGACTTGAATCAAAATCAATTTCCTTGGATCTGCTTTATACTTTTACTGTGATTTTACCCTTGGTAAGTCAAATCCTCGATAACTCGTCCACTAAGTCGAAGTGAAATCGTTTTCCCTTCAGCTTATTTTCTTTATAATTTTCCTCTCGATAACTCAAAACTCATTAGTCAATAAAGTGTAGTGATACCAAAACATAATTCAGAACATTTAGATTTACTTTGAATCAAACTGAGCAGCTTGCATTCGCATTGAAGTGTTGAACTGTCCTTTGTGTTAAGTTCTTTAGGGTCCTTGCCTTAAGTACACATAAACCGTGTTCTGTTGTTTTGTTGGCAACGTATCATTTCGTTGGTATTCTTTCTCTTAAATAAACCTGACCAAAATGTAAACAAAACACAATTTTATTCCCTCATTTCCGACTTTTTGATGCCACCTCCCGATAACTCGAACTCCCGATAACTCGAACCTTTTTCGACTTACCCCGAAGGTTTGAATTATCGGGAGTCAACTGTATCGACAATCTTGAATGATAGCTGAACGTTCGTTTCTGAGCCCCAGATGGGGATCGAACCCACGACCTTCTGATGACCGCTGAGACGCTCTAACCATTGAGCTACCTAGACTCAGATGGTGAGCTAAGGTGCAAGTTCGATATATGGGCGACCTTAGCGGCAGCCACGATATGTTAATGTTATGATGAGACATGTATTGAGTCTCGGTAGCTGAATGGTGGCAGTGTCTCTCCGGTCATCAGAAAGTTACGGGTTCGACCCCGTTCTGGGGATCAAAAATCATTTTCTGAGGTTAGAGTTTGACGAACGCACATCTATCGTTCAAGATATCTCCAAGCTCCCACATTTCGGAAATATATATCTCTGTACGGACAATCATCATTGTGAATTAAGGAGGACAGTCGGGAGGATTCGGAACAGAGAACTGAACTTTCTGTACTTCTCCAGTGCAAACATATTTGCTAAGTTGGCAAGGAGTAGTTCTACTGGGGACGAACAGTTCACTTTACCATGAACGGCTTACTATGCTTGCATATATCTATTGCATGCCAGACCTAACTTTTCAGCACGTTTAATTATTCAATAATTCCTCACGTAAAAGTATCTGAAGGTGTGATTTTGCACATTGCGATTGTCCTTCTGGTGTATGTGATAAGCCCATGATAGTCAATGTAGCAAGATATCTGCTTTTGATTGGCTGCAGTTTGTCCTCGACGCTGTCTTCAATTTCACACATATGCCAAGATGACAATCGCGAGGCAAAAAATCATTCGTGTAAACGAGGCTTAAAAAAACACACTAAAGATTAAATAACTAATGACACGCTAGATGAACGATTAAGTTGGAAGAAATTTGACGTCTTTCGTTCATTAACACGTCACTTTACATTCTTGGAACCCTGTCGAAAACAATTTGGTTCAAAGAGCTGGAACAAACTATAAGGATTACCGGCACATTCTACTCACCTAGAATAATAACTTTCAACACAATGGTTTTAATAGAACCGAAGTATGGAATTTCTTGTTTGTAAGTCCCGTTGTCTTCCAGAGTTGTGTTTATTACAACCAAAGTTCCCTGACCCTGTATCGACGTTCTTTGGTCTGCCGGTCCTTGTCCTGACTCCCAAAATTTTTCCATCTTTCGACCATCTCAGTACGGGTTGATCTCGATATTGATATGTTACGTTCAATCGTAAAGTCTCCCCCACCTCCACGTACGTTATGTTTGGAGGTCTCACTTGGAGGACGAAGTTTTGAGCTAAAGCCAAGAAGTTTAAAAAAAATCTCAGTCCACTAGACTTCTCTTCTTCTGGCACATGCCACCCACACAGTTATCCTTCTCAGCATATTGACAGCATAATCATTTTGTATGCCATAATCTTTAGAGGAGTAGGAACCAACTAATTATTCGGGCACAACCCACCTGAAGAGGGATCCAGGAGTATGCGCCCCTCGGCAGATCTTTGGGAGGTTGAGGTTTTGAAACGCGATTTCCTGCATTTTAAGAGAAGTTTTACAAAAGAATATAAACGTCATCATAACAAATGATAATGACAAATATTCACTTTACAGCTGATTTTTTTGTCCAACCTGATCAACTTACGTTATTAAAAAAGCTACTGTTGGGGACCATTTGCATATAAGTGTAGGATAAATACCGAGAACGGAGGTTTTAAGCCATCTGGTTTAAAGCCGACGTTCGAGGTATTCATTCGTCTTAAAGTACAATTAAAGGAGGTTTCCTACGACAAATGTTAAGCGACAAGAGATTCGTTTTTGTTTTGAGAAGTAAAAAACATATTTTCAGTTTGTGTTCCATCTTGAATTAATTGATTTCAGGGATTGCTTTTACAATCCCAGCTATTTCAGGTATCGTATATACAGTCCCCGCCAGCTTTTTAAAAGATCCTTTGTTTGGATAGGTTTCATCGGAGGATAAAGCCTCTAAAAAACGAAGAAAAACAACTTAATCGTGATTAAAGTTACTTTAAGGAAAACATAAAAGCAGCCACTAAAGTTAGCCTTGGGTAGATGAAGTATATAGTATAACTTATTTGCCTCTATCTTAAGTAGTATTTAAAGGCCGACAATGAGGACTAGACCGGCTTTTAAAGTAGCAAGAATTCGTTCTAGTCTGAGGCGAGGCTGAGGATTGGAACGGATTCCGATTGAGCTTTTGCGTCAACTGGGAACAGTATTGAGATATATATTTTAGAAATGTGGGAGCTTAGAGATATCCTGAGATGACAGATGAACGCTGGTCGAGCTCTATGCTCAGAAAAACGATTTCTGACCCCCAGACGGGGATCGAACCCACGACGTAATGACCAATGAGACGCTCTAACCATTGAGCTACCAAGACTCAGATGATGAGCTAAGGTGCAAATTCGACATATGTGCGACCTTATAATAGTATAACATTATTAACATACGGTGGCTTCTGCTTAGGTGCATTAGCAAAGTGGATAAAACTAGCATACTGGTCACAGTTTACTCCAGATAGATCAATTAGAAGAGCAGTGATACGGAAACCCACAGATCCGAGTTCAGTGTGTGTCACGAAGTAGAGATTGCGCTTGGTGAGCCGAACAAACTTGGAAGGTCTTAACATTCATGCAAGACTTACAGGGGATAGTTCCCGGACGAGTGTATTAAAGCTTCCCCAGAACGCGACAATATTCTGTCAGTGATTAGCTCGAGTGCGCACGCGTGCATGCGAACCAGTCTAATAATATCAGCCAATAACATGAAAGCGACTGAAGCGACTATGGTCAAAAGACGGACTAATCAAACTGCCAATTTCAGAATCATCCTCAGGGTGACATGGACAGAATATGTCATCAATTGACTTACACTGCCAAAGTCAACAAGAAAAGTCAACTTCAAAAGTGTAGGTTAATTCGTGAAATATTCTGTTCATGTTACCCTGAGGATGATTCTGAAATAGAGTCCAAACACTGCACATCCTCACAGATATGAAATGTTAAGTTGTCGCGAGAATCTCTCATGCACTTAGATTCGATAAAACGACCAAACTGTTTCCATTTGACTCGATAGCTCAATTGGTAGAGCAGCGGTCCGGTAACCCGAAGATGCGAGTTTGAATCCCGCCTAGTCAACTTTTCTAGTTGATTTTAGCAGTGTTGGTCAATTCATGAAATATTCTGTTCAAACTACGAAAGCGATCAACTTCGACGACCAAAGGGACTAACTTGGTAACTGCTTCTCAAACTCATTAATAATTCACGAAGAAAAAACAAAAGAAATACATAATTAATCAGTATTTACAAATCGGAGGAAAATTACAGCTAAATTTTTCCAACTTTCGGCTGGATTTTCGCCTAAAATACTGGTTTGTTTGATAAGTAATTTCAAACACCCGTTTAGCGTTCTTCCTCCGATTTCTAGATACATCGAAACTCGTTAAAAAAACTTGGCTTCGCCTCGTTTTTCAACTCGTTTCTCGGTATCTAGAAATCGGAGGAAGAACACCAACTCGTACTTGAAATATTACTTAAAATAGTCGTTTGGTCGCGCGACCCCATGGTGACTGCACAATGTGTTTCAGCCCCTTATCCAGTATTGTGTTCCTTACAACCATTGTCTGGTAGTTTGTTTAGTTTAATTAGGTTTTTTGTGGACTTTTTAGTTATAAAGAATCTTCTTTTAAAACATTTAATGATAAAAGTTAGCGATATAAGATTTACTCGACATTTCGATGTCATCTTGACATCATTTTCCAGAGAGATTAAGATAATTTACAATATTTGAATTTAAATAGAATCCTGAAGAATATATTACAATAAAATTATATACTAAGTAAAATAAATGACTAAAAAGGTTTTGACTTAATCGAGTCTGATTGTCCGTTTAAACTTGGTCTATATTGTTTTGTTAGCAACATCTCATAAATTAAACAATCAAATTTACTCATGCATTTGCGTACAACTAAAAATTGTTCACTAAGATTATCCACGCTTTGTCCATGTATTTCCTTCACATGCTTCCCCACAGCAGTCGTTTTGTGCTGTTCAGTGCGTTGATATAGGTGCCAAGTTGTATACCCGACATAACTAGCATCACACTGGTCACATTTGTATTGGTAGACACCACATTGTTGAGACAATAGGAGTGGTTTCTTTTTACGCATTCTCAATTCCGTTTTGATTTTTTTTTTTTTGCTTACAAAGACGGGTCTTAATAACTTTCCCACTTTTATGGATAGGTCAGACAGCTGATTCCTCACTATTCTCGCAGATTTCTGATCTTTAAACGGCAGAACGACGTTAATGTTACCACAATTATCGATCTTAGTTCGAGAGGCATTGTTTACACAATCAGAGATGGTGACATGATCTAGGGATTTCTCGTTCACAAACTTTTGATAATGGATTTAACTAGCGTTTCAGGATATTTGAGTTTTACAAACATAAGGAGAATTCTATTACATTCTTTTTCAAAAAGTTGAAAGGACGATGACAACCTCTTAGCACGATATAACAATGTCCTAATTAGCCCTGTTTTATACCGATTGACAACTTGACTTTGATAATGAAGGAGTAAACCCGTGTCCGTAGGCTTTCGATGAACGCTTGTTGTAATACAATTTCCTTCTTTAGTCATTAATGTCCCAAGAAAGGGGAGTTGACCATTATCATTCTGAATAATGGCCGTTTAAAGATCAGAAATCTGCGAGAATAGTGAGGAATCAGCTGTCTGACCTATCCATAAAAGTGGGAAAGTTATTAAGACCCGTCTTTGTAAGCAAGAAAATCAAAACGGAATTGAGAATACGTGAAAAGAAACCACTCCTATTGTCTCAACAATGTGTTGCCTACCAATACAAATGTGACCAGTGTGATGCTAGTTATGTCGGGTATACGACTCGGCACCTACATCAACTCATTGAAGAGTACAAAACGACTGCTGTGGGAAAGCATGTGAAGGAAATACATGGTTAAAGAGTGGATAATCTTAGTGAACAATTTTTAGTTCTTCGCAAATGCATGAGTAAATGTGATTGTTTAATTTATGAGATGCTGCTAATAAAACAATATAGACCAAATTTAAACGGACAACCAGACTCGATTAAGTCAAAACTTTTTTAGTCATTTATTTTACTTAGTATATAATTTTATTGTAATATATTCTTCAGGATTCTATTTAAATTCAAGTATTGTAAATTATCTTAATCTCTCTGGAAAATAATGTCAAGATGACATCGAAATGTCGAGTAAATCTTATATCGCTAACTTTTATCATTAAATGTTTTTAGTTATAATCCATAAATTTAAGATATAATCATCAACAATAATGAAGGAAACCATGAAAAACAATCAATTCTCCCATGATAGTTATCGGAAAGCATCAACAATAAAGACAAAATACGGCCTCGTTAACACTACCTTCTGACTCATCTGTCATAACAGAAAGTAATAGGAAAAGGAAACCTTTGAACCACGCCATTTAGCAACCACAAATAAAAGTTCCACTGAAAGAAATAAAAACAAGAAATGAGTTTTCTCCAGATTGTTGTTGGGGAAGAACCAGTTGGAAATTGCGATTGTAAAAATAATGCAATGGCTCAGTTCATAACATGAAATAAAGCCTTTAATATGGAATATACTTTCGCCGCGTCATGGAACGTCATTAGAATGGATAGAACTATAAAGGCTGATTTCCACTTAGGAAAATTCTCCTCATGAAAGGAAAGTTTCCACTGCCTTGTGAACTGTCGGGCACAACTAATGACTTTAAGACTAAGAAAACTCTCCTGACCGTTTCTTTCCTGACGAAAATTTTCTTTAGTGGAAACCATCCTTAAAATACAGTTAAAAACTCATTAAGAGTTCATGAGGAAAATACAAAAGAAAATCATAACCGTATCTCGTCTTTATATCTGATAAAAACACGTTTACTTTTCTCCTCCAAATTTTTCTGCTTCAAAAAGATTAATTTTGAAACTTCTCGAATTAACGTATTAAGAGGTTTGTTTTTCAGGCCATTCAACAAACTAGCTGGAGTGCTTTATCGGATCTAAAACACTCGGCTATCACCTCGTGTTTTATATCCGATAAAGAACTCCTGCTGGTTTTTCAAACATTACTACTTAATATAAAGCTGTTGAGTGTTATAAAAATATATTAAAGAAAGAAGTTAACAATGAACTTATTGTAAGGCTCACGGTTAGTTTTCTATCACATTTTAACTGGGTTTTCGTCGTTGAATGTTACTTCATGACTTGCTTGTTAGACTTCTTGTTTTCACCAGTTAAACATTCATTTATCGTACTTTCACACAATTAGCTTGAAACAAGAGTAGTAATAGGGTCAGTTGTTATTAATAACTTTTGTCTTGTAAATAGCTTTCTCTCGAATTAATAAGTAATTAGCAATGCGTTCTGTCGTGTTAATATCTTAGGTATAGGATTCCTCACTTTCGTTGTTCACACTGTATATATAGACCTTGGCTTGTTTTGTATATCATTCTGTCTGATGATGACTTTGTAATAAAGTCGAAATATTACAATCTCATATACTCGTCTTGTTTTGACTCATATCTTGAGTTTTTCCAAGATGTCTTTAATTTTCGGAATTTGTTTTATTTTATACTTTTTTAAATTGTCGGCTGGTAGTGGTTTTTTTAATAGTGTTCTTGCACATTATATTATTTCGAACTTTTCATAATTAACAGTCAATTCTCCTTCACTATCATTAAAATCAGGTCCAAGATTTTCCCGCCAAAAGTTGCCGGTCGAGAGTAAAAAGCGTATTGGACCGGTCCAATATCGTAAAGTGTCGGGCCGTGGGCCCGGGGGAGTAGTTACCCCACTTTGGTTGGGGGATATCCGGCTCAATTTGCCCGTATATTTTATAGTTTGAAAAATTGCCCTACTGAATTTGACACTCAATCAGACCATGTACGTTGTAGCCTCACCTCAGCCCTGATACGTATATTAAATATAAGCACAATACTTGTAAATATTGTGAATAAGCTAGTACTCGTAAAGTCTTTATTATAACGGCCCTATGAAAAACAACTGTGGGTTGATAGGTTACTCTGTTTAAATAAATAAATGAATGAATGAATGAATGAATGAATGAATGAATGAATGAATGAATGAATGAATGAATGAATGAATAAATTTGTGGACAGCAGACAATTTGATAAAATAGAGGAAAAAACAAATCCCGAAAAACAATGACATTTTGAAAACCTAAGATATGAGTCAATAACAAGACGACAAATCATTGCGATGATATTTCGACTTTCTTGCAAAGTCAATGTCAAATCATCCTCGCAGTCATTCGTCGTCTTGTTATTGGCTCATATCTTGGGTTTTGAAGATGTCATTGTTTTTCAGGATTTATGTTTTACTCTATATAAATAAATAAATAAATCAGTAAGAAAAAGGGATTTTGACCTAACGTATCAAAATAAACCAAATTTTTTCCAAAATTTATTACTTTAGCTGTTTATTTTTGCTCAAATTTTCAATACTTTTACAAACTTTGTGGGTTATGGGGTTTACAAGCCCCACACGCACCCATAAACTACGTCACTCCTTACAGTGACCAATCAGAATACGTAATTTTGCGTACGCACCCGAAGAACGATCTTTAGCCTTACAATAAGGCTGGAATGTCGTGAATTTTAGGGCTGTCTGCTGTTAAGGTGGTTGATGTCGATATGACAGAAAATTTTCGAAATTCTGATGACAGTGCCCAACCTTATCGGTAGTCAACTAGTCCAGGACTAGTAAAAATTGGGTTTGGACTACTGAAATTTGAGAACTACTAGTTACTGCGCTAGTACTATTAGAAGAAGTTTTGGAAAGATAAGTAACAGTTTGATGTTTGACAAACGTGAGAGCTTGGATATATTGGGTAATGGGTATTTAATACACGTTCAATAGTGTTAAAATTAAATTACAACGTGTTTACAAGTATTAAGTATATTACATTAGATATATTACATTAACTACAATAGAAGTTAAAACTTTTACATATTATTGTTAAAAAAACACCAAGAAGTTTTACCAATCAAGTTTAAAATTATACACATCAATAGCATGAACTACAGGACTATTTCTAAATCGTTCAAATTTACAATAATAGTTATACACCTTCTCGTCGTTTGTTTGAGTCTCTCTTTCTCTTATATCATTTACTTTTTTCGGAAGTAAACTATAAAGCCTTGGGATGGTTTTAACAAGTCTTTAATTAGAGCAGCACATAGATTATTTCTACGTTCTTCCAATGTCAATAGATTACTCTGTGATAATAGAGAGTCGTATTCATCATAGCTTCGATAAATTATTCGAAGGGCTCGTTTTTGAATTCGTTCAATGTTTTCTTTCTGCATTTGTGTCAGGCCTCTACTCCAAATTTTCGCCCCATATTCAAGTATAGACCGAATCACAGTGCAATAAATGAATAATAGGTCACTTATTGGTGCACCGTAGTTCTTTAGGATCATTAAAAAATAAAGGCGCTTCGCAGCTTTTTTAGTGATGTACTCGGTATTGGTATTCCATTTGAGGTCATCGTCTATCCATATACCTAATAGTTTATACGATTTTACTCGAGATATCTGATTGTCACCAATATGAATAAGTTTTGTTTTTCCGAAAGTCAATTAGCATTTCCATGCATTTTATCTTGTTCAATTGCATTCTTTCATCTTTAGCAAATTGGACTACGTTGTTTACGTTCCTTTCTGTGTTGCCAATTGAGCTACCAGACAAATGTTGAGATACATTAATGACTTCAGACAATGTGGTATCATCAACGAACATTACAGTATCTTGATCCTCAGATTCATTACTCAACTCGTCCTGATCATTAAGTGTGGTAACTAGTGGGAGTTGGTTGATTTTAAGGATAAATGCGATTGGACCTAATTTGCTTCCTTGAGGAACTCCACCTTTAATCCTTCTCAATTCAGATTGTGTATCTTGGAATGATGACATTTGCGATCTACCATAAAGGTAAGATAGTGAGCTATCTGAGTCTCGGTAGCTCAATGGTTAGAGCGTCTCACCGGTCATCAGAAGGTTGCGGGTTCGATCCTCGTCTGGGGCTCAGAAATCATTTTCTGAGTATCGAGCTTGAAGATCGTTCATCTACCTTAATATATCCAAGCTCTCATGTTTCTCAAATATTTAAAACCTATCAGGTATATCCAGGTGGAAGATGCCACATAAGTTTTGGGAACGCCTTTACTTTCATGGCTAAACCTCATTGACCCAGGTGGGCCCAGGTTTAGTTATGTCATTGGTTCAAATTAGGAATGTTTAGTACTCTAGTTTACATAATGAGATATTCCACTGGAACGGTTACTTTTATGGTAAGTTTTAAAGCAACAAAGTGAGTTATTTCATAATGTGAACTGGATGACAACAAGGTGATTACTCCCCCTATAGTTGGTATTGCTCTCACCACTGACTGGGGTTTGATTCCAGCTCTGTGCAGTTAGCTGATTAAAGTTAACTTTGTCAAATGTAAGAAAGTGTTGTCCAGTTTGACTCTATCAAACATCACAGGTTTTCTCCGGGTACTCCGACTTCCTCCTGTAGTAACACTGAATCCATGAGGGGTGGCCCTTACTGAACCTCAAGGAAGAATAGCTTAGTGAGCTGTAAGGGTTATCCAGTATAAACAAAGGCACTTTACCCTTTGTTTTACTCTTCACTCTTTTACACACAACAGAATAAAAAAGCCAATTAAGTGAATCAGCTCATGATTTCAATTGGGTGGCAACAAGCATCAACAAAACTGAGCAGACTTTGCTTGTACACATGATCCATACATATCTTACATGAGGTTACCAATGTACCTAACCATATGCACCATATGGCTGGTACTGTATAATCATGGTTACAAACCCCAAACATAGCAAATGTCTCCCCACAATGTTCATTAAAGTTTGAAAAATAACAAGGCAAATCTTCACTAATGAGAACATTCACAATTTTAATTAGAAAAATCATAAATTCATGTGTGAAAGATGTTCACAGTTAATATGGCCTAATCAACCCCAGTTTTAGTACTCAGTCTCCCTCTCAACCTGAGAGGGCTACACTGAGGTTAATATGGTGTCATACATCTTCATGAAGTATCAGTTTCATAAACCATTGATATTTCCAGTATATAAGCCTCCAATGGTATTCATCTCCATTTCTGCACATGTATCTGTGTGAACAGATGGTTATCTGGCATGTGCTCATGTGATATACTCAGTTATTATGTGTGGGCAGTGACAGCATTAGCAAGGGCAGGAAACCTTTCAACTCAAAAGGAAAAATTTTTGCCTTTCATTTTATACCCCAAACTGGTAATGAAAGTGTAGGATTTGTACTTCTAAGTTGCTGCTGGGGATGTTCATAGCATTGTTGTAGTGCTTGTCTTTTTCCAACTCTGTGACTGGGGTTTTGGTGGCACAGTGCACAGAGGTGGATCCAGGATTTTGAGAACGGGGAAAAGCAAAACGTTTTTACAAATTTATGCCACAGTGTGGCAACTTAATGAAAGAATTTTTATGTCACTACCATCATCATTTAAGCATGAACATTAGGAACCAAAACCTCTTCTATACCAAGGTCAAACTTAAATGTTTGCCAGATCCAACTGAAAAGTTTGTATTCAATTAATCAACTGTTTTGTAACCAAGCAAAAAGTCACTTGACAACTTATCAAAAAAGGGAGGTGCACATCTGGTTCACTTCTGTCTAAGTCCACACCTGATGGGTGTCCATGTGTCTTTGAACTGAATGAATTTGTTTCCAGTTTAACAGTGGAATTTACTTTACTGACTTTTAAAATAAGTTGCTAAAATGCATTGAATTTATGAATTTTCATTTATTTTTATGGAAAAACAGCCCATTTATTTGGTATTTTCAATTTAAAACATACTGACTCAAACACTCTGGAAGTAAAATATCGATTCAAGCTCGACTCCAGGCTAACATTGTGGAAGAAAAATACCCTGGATGAGGAGCAACATCTGCCACACCCACTCCCAGCACGTGAAAGGGCGCTTCACTTCTAACGCCCCCAAACAATTAAGAAAACAATAATACAGCATTCTATTAAAATAAAAATGTTTAATATCAGTACTTACTTGAGTCGATCTAGTCCTTGAACTCGTCTGGAAAAAGTTTGCTGAATCACAAGGACCTGGATTCTCTACCACTGATACTTGGCTGACTGTCAATCAGAATTGCGTTTCGACACTGCTCTTTATGTTCAAAATCACAACATAGATACTCAGCATGACTTTACGGATTGTTCCAAGATAAGGAGCTTTCTTTAGTTCACCGTAGCAGTCCAAATTCCAAAATATTAGCGAAATGAGGCAAGCTATTTTCGTACGATATTCATAGATTCCCTGCTATTTCCCCTTTACGACTCTCGTGCACTTCGTGGTACCAGCAGAAGTGAAACGAAATATATCTTGCATGTCTTAACCTTTTTTTTCCTGAAAATTTTTTCTTATAAAACCTTCACTGTGATTCGCCATGATTTTATCCTACCTACGTGTGAAACCGCTGAAGCACAGGTATGCAGCTTTCAAACATCACCCAAACCACTGCCCAATTGCCCAACCCATATGGCCCAAATAAGTAGTGAAGATCAAAAACAAAGGGGAAAGGCCGCCAAAACTTAATTTGGTAAAACAGTGAAGGAGGTTGTTACCTATATCATTACAGTGAAATAGTCCAATTTCAGGCTAAATGCCCTCATGTGCCAGTTCTTTTACCTCAAGCACTTGAGATGTTTGTTTTCCGACTGCTCTAACGTCACGTTAGACTGTTGGTTACTATTTGTTGACTGGAATTAAGGGACATCTCCTCTTCTAGTTTTATCTACCATAGCTGTGTACCCAAAGGATTCTACACCATTTACCAACCTGGGTTCGGCCATCCCCATTTGAATGATCAAACATTGACAAATAAATTTATACGTTTGAAAAGTTTTATCCACCAGATAAGAAAAATTACCCGTGCTTCGCGCAACAGGACCCTGACCCGTTGTGAGGGTCTAGACAGTTGCGGTGGCAGGGTGGGGCCTGAGTGGACATGGGCTCACTCAAAATTTAGCGTGCCCATCCAAGAATATTGGTGATTCTCCTATTTTGCCTAATTTTACCTTCATAAATGAGTTCTAACCGCAAAATATCAATGCGTCTTGAAGAAAGTTTATATTCATCGCAGTTCTGGAGTATTGACTTCAAAAAAAAGGATAAGCATTGCGTTGATGTCATACGAGGTGATGATACATTTGATTGCTGATCGTAGATATTTTGTGTACGCGTTGCCTACCCGCATTTTATGGAAATGAAATAAGATTGAATACACACAGACAACAAAGACATCATTAAACGGTTTTTGAGACGGTATACCAAATTTGCCGCTGTCGGACCCAACTTTTCTCCCCACTCAAGATCCTTTGTGCCCCGCCAAAAAATAATGTTAATTTAATTCCTGGCGCCCCCTCTGGCTAAAGAACGGTTCATTTAGTAAACAGAATGCAAACATTATGGTTCTTGGGCCGCTCTTAATTCCGTTTCTTTATACATTTTCGAATCTGAAGTCTTGGTTGGATTCGTTCTAAGCCCACGTAACATAACAGCTAGCAAACAATGGAATACGAATGGATTGTGGAGCGTTTTGCTAAAGCGAGGATGGAAAACTTCTTTTGGAAAAATCGGTGGAGGGAAAACGTCACCAGGAATGACCGGGGAAAAGTTGCCCTCTATCCTTCCAGCTCCGCGGTCCCTGACATGGCTTCAACATATCACAACTCATGAGAAAAAGTCGCATGCACGTTTATACCATGTAGAAATCAATATATGTCAGTGGTAATAATCTAGATATTTTGGAACTTATTCGGTAAACTGTAACTGCAAACATAGGTTCTTGTATAGCTGTTAAGAACCGAGGATGGAGGTGGCTTTCGTGATTGGAGAATGACTCACAAATGATTCAAGATGTTATGAGCAGTACCTGGCAGTTTTGGATTCACGCTTACAGTGCATTCAAACTAACGAAGTATTTGAATGATTAACTGGTTCAAAAACTTCTCAAAAATTTTTTAAATCTTGCAGGATTTAGTGAAGAAACACATGTTTTGGCTGTCACTTGCTATCCAAATTAAAAATCTGGGAAAATGCAAAACATAAATGAAAACAAAATATAAGTCATAAAAACTGTCCAGAGCCACGTCAATTTTAAATGCAGGTTGGTTACAGAGTCTTTATTGTAAATCCTAAAAAGATTTGATACTCTTTTTCATGCATATTTGCTAAAATCTATCTAAAAATGGACCTTGGTTTCTCAAATTTACATGTCACGGTTTTACATGCTAATCATCAAAATTTCATTTGGGTAACATGAGTTGTCTAATCGTATTATGCATCATTTTCTAAATACTGAAGTTTCAGTTCCTTAACCTCGATTGTTTAGCATTTCTTGACTCTGGAACAAGAACAATCTATACTGTACAATTGAACATTTTCTGAATCAAATCTCGGCTCAGGACAACTTGGCTGATGTTACTCTATGGTTATGCGTTTCGTAATTGCGGATGGCTCGGTTTCTTTCACTGCACCAGTTGACATTTTGGCATTTCATGGTAATGGGTGATACGTAGTTGAAACATTCTCTTATTCATATTCTTATTTAATGTTATTTAAACACGGTAGCCTTTCAGATAGTCTGCTTTTCAAAGGGCCGTGTAAATTTCTATTTACAAACATTAAGCTAATATATTACATACCTATATTACATACCTATTATACCAAACTATATATAGCTATTTACAAAATAAAATAAATGAATTATTCACTGGTTGGCTAACAGATTTTTGAATGTTTTCAAGGTCTTTGTATTAATATTGTTTACTATATGTTCATCTAACCTGTTCCAACACACAGCTCCACACATTCTCTACCATTGGTTGGGTCTGTTCCGGTCCATTTTTATCATTGAATTCTCCTGCATTTACTGGTTGAAAATGGCTCGATTGTTGTCAGTGAATTCTAAGGTACTGCTGCATCTGGATGGTGCCACGTTAGGGGCCACTCCCTTAGGTGTGTTGCCGATTGATCGACCGTTTCTATTCCGTTCTAACGTCCTCCACACAGTGGTGTATACGTGACCGTGGTACCAGAACTTCGTCAAAGTCTTCCTCTGGGTCGCAGATGTTAAATGTACAAAAATTTTGTTCCTATTTCTGATTTCTGGCGCTATACCGCCAAATCCGTCAGTCACAATCACATTTAAAAACGTCCATTAATTTCAAGATCGATCTGTCACTCTTTGCTTGAAAACCTGGCAACGTACGAGGGAACTCAGAACACAGTTTTCGTAAGGATCTAAGTTTAACAATCCCACAGTACATAGATACCTCTTCATTCAAGAATTTCGTATTTCATTACATAATGTCCAGATTAAAAAACTGTCTTACTATAAAATTCTTCACTCGAGTAAATCTACTAACACCGATAAACTCTTGTTGATTGAAGCTCTCCAGTGTGACTAAATTCATTTACTTCTTATTCTTTCGATCCAGATGGTTTTCTGTCCACCATCCACTGTAGCTCTTCACTCTGAAATCTGGAACACCTTTCTGAAAGAAAAAAGGATCACTCGATCTTTTCCAACTAAATTAGCAACTCCGTTACGTCGATTGGCGACGGTTTTCCTTCATAAAGACTTTGAGCATCCCACGAGGAGATTGCGTCAGCTCTTTGCTCGGTGTGTGCGGCACAGACAGGTCAGCGGCTGTACATCGTTAGTGAAGTCAACGGTTGAAACATCCAAAATGGCCTGACCGACTGCGAGAGGTTTTGGCTTAAAAAAATCACATCACTCAAATTCCAATATGAGATCAAGGAATGAATGAAAATTTTCACCTTCCCTCGTATTAATCAAAATAAAGCAACTCACCTATAACAAACAATAAAAAATTGATCTCATATCCGGTGCCTTGGGCAAGGCTGCATTCTCTAATTGTTTTTGCACGACAAGACGAAACTCGAATCCTCCAGTTGCTCAATTATGATCGCGGTCGTTTTAAGCCTCGAAAAATCAGAATGGAGCAAGTTGGAAGTTCGTGTCTCGCCACCACACGCAATACCAGTAAAGAAGTAGAACGATGTTTTATTTAAAGTCGACTTTTAAAGCTTTTCTCGATCACCTTGCGCTTGGTAGTTGGCGCAGATGAACCTGACGGGTACGAGACAAAGGGAAACTCCATCTTCATTCTACGTACGATTGTTGGCGCGAAACCCACATCAGGGAAGGCAATGGCCTTTTAAATATTTCCAACTTTATCTTCTGTTATGATGTACAGCACACAGCGAACAAATAGCTTGTGCTGGTTCCCAGTGATCACTGCATTCAACACTTTGCTTACGGTAAGGCTCCTTAGAATTTCAATCACGTTCACCTTGAAAGCACTTCAGTTTCGATCAATATTTTCATCACGTTCCCAAGACGTCTTTCCCTTGGACTTAGATCGTGGTCTCCAGGAAAGTTACGATTGCTGTCTTCAAAACATTGTTTACGGCTGGCACCTCATGTTTCCATTTGGATCATGTTTTCAGTCGCGATATTCTCGATTACTACTTTCATCACGATGCTTACGGCTCCTTTCCTATCCACGTCGATCACGTTCTTCATGAATGTTCAGATCACTACCTTGATCAATGGGCTTTTGATATCTTTCCTTTCGACCTCCTACATGTACTTCACAAACGTCGGGAACACAGCTTTCATCATGTTCTTTAAGGTGCCTTTCCTTCCCACTTCCATCATGATCTTTAAGCAGCTCTCGTAGTTTACTTTCATTTCTGTGCTTACACCGTCTTCCCTGTCATCTTCTATCGTATACTTCACGACAGTTTCGATCACTTCTTTTATCATTTTGGTTGCTGTGTCATCGCTTTTGATTTTGATCATGTGCTTGGTTAACGTCCCAATCACTACTTTGTCGTTCATCACGTTGCTTAAGTACCGTTTCCATATAATCGCTCACGATCGCCAGCAATCCATCGCGATGGACGGCGCTAATTTCGAAACCGTAGACGGTCGGACACCTCCTTGATGGTCGGAAACATCATTACCCAAGATTCCACACCTCAAAAGGAGGTCATTGTGCCCATTTTATTATTACAGTGGAACCCCGCCTTACGACCACCCCGATAATACGACCACCCCGTTAATACGACCACTTTTTTTTTCCCCGAATAAAAGCCAACTTTTTTTCTTATCTGAAAACCTCGTTAATACGACCACCTCGTTAATAGGACCAACGACCATATTTTGACATCCCCTACTGTTTAATACGACCACTCAACGTGTTGAGTAATGCCTTTTTGATATCAAATTCTGATATGCGGTGTATAATTATCTTAATCAATTACACATACGGCAAATAATTAACACTTAAACGTTTTCAATATTCATTTTAATTTTTATTAAACAGAGAGAACGTGATTAAATATGTTTTTGGGTCGTTTTCTCTTTTTCTTGCCTTCTTTTTTCTGCCACTTTCCTCTGCTGTTCTCTTTTGGCCACATTTCATTTCGACTCTAACGGATAGGTTATTCGGGATGTTCAGCAGTTTGCTTGGCAAGTCAATGTTCTTTTCCTGCCGCATAAATTTGTAAATGCATGGAATCTCCATTCCATATCCCCCACCCCGATTGACACCTAAATAAATTTAAATAACTAATATAGGGATTTATTATCAAGGTTATTCATCTCACTTGGTTAATATTGTTGAGTTCAGTTAATAAAATTTATTTGTGGATTATTTTGTGGTTTTAGCGTTATGCTAATTGAAATCTGACTCCGTTTGCCATGACGTCATTTAAAAAAACATTTGTTACGTATCTGATCCACCCCGTTAATACGACCACCCCGTTAATACGACCACCCCGTTAATACGACCAAATTTTTTCGGCCCAACGGTGGTCGTATTAACGCGGTTCCACTGTAGTATTATTTTTTTAAATTTTTTCCCGGAAGCTACTGGTCGATAGCGTGGTCTAGTGGATAACTCAATGTCGTACAGTGCTAAAGAGTGTGGATCAAACCATGTATAAAACAGTTTATCTTGATTTACTTCTTCCTGTTGTAATTTTTTCTACAGCTTCTTTAAAAAATAAGATTAAAGTTTCTTACAATTTATACGATTTATTTTGTTTTTTAACTTTAAAATTTTCTTTTGGTTAGGGCTATGGTTACTGTTACGGTTAGGGTTACGGTTAGGGTTAGATTTTGATTTAGTGGTTTAATGTCAAATAAACTTTGCTATGATGTGTCCGACCATCAAGAAGGTGCTCGACAGTCTACTATTTCGAAACTTGCATCGACGGGGATCATATGGAAACACTTTCCAGCAATCTGGCGAGCGTAAAGAATCGCGAGGGTAAAGAATCGCGATCGCCAACGATCGCTGGAATAGAAAATGTTCTATCCCAGTGATAGGCAGCGATCGTGGGCAATCATACAGAAAAAAAAATTCGGCGATCGAGCGGTCGAAATATATCTCAATATGCAACTCATTTCTTGTTACAGTGGCAACGTGTAGTGTCTGTTGTGAAGGAGAAAAAACGAAGTACTCTCTGTCCAACAGACAAAGCTCTTCAAAGAGCGTGATTACTTTACTTTACTTTACTTTACTTAAATTTATTTACATCTAAAATATTAATACTAAATATATTACTATATACACAAACGTGTGATAAGTCCTTGCCGTTTTCTCTTTTTAAATATTCTTCGAACCCAAAAGCGATGCTTTCTTCGGTTTTTCTCGATGAGCTGTCTTCCTTTTGAATGTCGAAGCAACAAATAGTTTGCTTGAAGTAACAATTTATCTTTGTTCTCCATCTTTTACAAGATACAACAAATGCCATGTGCTAGTGTATTCGCGAATGCGCTTTGATCCTGATATTTGTTAAACTACACATTTATGGGAAAGCTGACGTGCAGTAAACCAAGCGGCCATATGGAAACAAATACTTGCTATTGATAGCGATCCACAGAAATTGTTCGGAAGAATGATTTCAAGGATCCAGCGATCAGTAGCGATTGCCGGCGATTATAAGGACCCAGCCTTTATGGCGTCTCTTCTTATGTCTTCGACTACGTGAATAATGATACTATCACTACTTTCATTGCTTTGCTTATGGCGTTTGCCCTTTCGCCTTTGATGAGATGCTTTTTGAACGTCTCGATCGCTACTTTCGTTAATTTCCTTACGGTGCGTTTTCTTTCGGCTTCAACCAAGTGCTTTGTAAAGGTCTCGGTCACTACCATCATCACTTTGCTTAAGGCGTCTTCCTTTTCGGCTTCGATGACTTGCTCCATCAACCTCTTGATTACTACTCTCTAAACTTTGCTCACGGCGTCTTCCCTCTCGGCTTTGATTATGTACTCCACCAATTTCTCCATTACTTCTTTCACCACTTTGTTTACGGAGTCTTCCGGCCTTAAAGCTTTGATCATGTGCTTGTCAACACACCGCTAATTACTTTCATCACGTTACTTTCGGCATCTCTTCTTTGGACTTCGATCATGTTTCTTTCGGAAGAATGGTTTCAGCGATCGAACTATCAATAGCGATCGCCGGCGATTATTTGGAAGCCAGCCTTTACAGCGTCGCTTCTTATGACTTCGACTACGTGTTTCATGATGACTTCTATCACTACTTTCATTGCTTTGCTTTTGGCGTTTTCTCTTTCGGCTTCGATAACTTGTTCCATCAACGTCTTGGTCACTACTTTCATCACTTTGGTTACGGCGTCTTCCTTTTCGGCTTCGATGACTTGCTCCATCAACCTCTTGATTACTACTCTCTAAACTTTGCTCACGGCGTCTTCCCTCTCGGCTTTGATTATGTACTCCACCAATTTCTCCATTACTTCTTTCACCACTTTGTTTACGGAGTCTTCCGGCCTTAAAGCTTTGATCATGTGCTTGTCAACACACCGCTAATTACTTTCATCACGTTACTTTCGGCATCTCTTCTTTGGACTTCGATCATGTTTCTTTCGGAAGAATGGTTTCAGCGATCGAACTATCAATAGCGATCGCCGGCGATTATTTGGAAGCCAGCCTTTACAGCGTCGCTTCTTATGACTTCGACTACGTGTTTCATGATGACTTCTATCACTACTTTCATTGCTTTGCTTTTGGCGTTTTCTCTTTCGGCTTCGATAACTTGTTCCATCAACGTCTTGGTCACTACTTTCATCACTTTGGTTACGGCGTCTTCCCTTTTGGCTCTGATGACTTGCTTCATCAACATCTTGATCCCTACTTTCATCACCTTGTTTACGGCATCTTCCCTTTTGGCTTTGACGACTTGCTTCATCAACATCTTGATCACTACTTTTATCTTTTTGCTTATGGCATCTTCCCTTTTGGCTTTGACGACTTGCTTCATCAACGTCTAGGTCACTACTTTCATCACTTTGGTTACGGCGTCTTTCCTTTTGGCTTTGACGACTTGCTTCATCAACATCTTGATCACTACTTTTATCTTTTTGCTTATGGCATCTTCCCTTTTGGCTTTGACGACTTGATTCATCAACGTCTAGGTCACTACTTTCATCACTTTGGTTACGGCGTCTTTCCTTTTGGCTTTGACGACTTGCTTCATCAACATCTTGATCACTACTTTTATTTTTTTGCTTACGGCGTTTTCTCTTTTGGCTTTGACGACTTGCTTCATCAACGTCTTGATCACTACTTTTATCTTTTTGCTTACGGCGTTTTCTCTTTCGGCTTTGATGACTTGCTTCATCAACGTCTTGATTACTACTTTCGTCTTTTTGCTTACGGCGTCTTCCCTTTTCGATTTGATGACTTGCTTCATCAACGTCTTGATCACTACTTTTATCTTTTTGCATATGGCGTCTTCCCTTTTGGCTTTGACGACTTGCTTCATCAACGTCTTGATCACTACTTTTATCTTTTTGCATATGGCGTCTTCCCTTTTGGCTTTGACGACTTGCTTCATCAACGTCTTGATCACTACTTTTATCTTTTTGCTTACGGCGTTTTCTCTTTTGGCTTTGACGACTTGCTTCATCAACGTCTTGATCACTACTTTTATCTTTTTGCTTACGGCGTTTTCTCTTTCGGCTTTGATGACTTGCTTCATCAACGTCTTGATTACTACTTTCGTCTTTTTGCTTACGGCGTCTTCCCTTTTCGATTTGATGACTTGCTTCATCAACGTCTTGATCACTACTTTTATCTTTTTGCATATGGCGTCTTCCCTTTTGGCTTTGACGACTTGCTTCATCAACGTCTTGATCACTACTTTTATCTTTTTGCATATGGCGTCTTCCCTTTTGGCTTTGACGACTTGCTTCATCAACGTCTTGATCACTACTTTTATCTTTTTGCTTATGGCGTCTTCCCTTTTGGCTTTGATGACTTGCTTCATCAACGTCTTGATCACTACTTTTATTTTTTTGCTTACGGCGTTTTCTCTTTCGACTTTGACGACTTGCTTTATCAACATCTTGGTCACTACTTTTATCTTTTTGCTTATGGCGTCTTCCCTTTCGGCTTTGATGACTTGCTTCATCAACGTCTTGATTACTACTTTCGTCTTTTTGCTTACGGCGTCTTCCCTTTTCGATTTGATGACTTGCTCCATCAACGTCTTGATCACTACTTTTATCTTTTTGCATATGGCGTCTTCCCTTTTGGCTTTGACGACTTGCTTCATCAACGTCTTGATCACTACTTTTATCTTTTTGCATATGGCGTCTTCCCTTTTGGCTTTGACGACTTGCTTCATCAACGTCTTGATCACTACTTTTATCTTTTTGCTTATGGCATCTTCCCTTTTGGCTTTGACGACTTGCTTCATCAATGTCTTGATCACTACTTTTATTTCTTTGCTTATGGCGTCTTCCCTTTTGGCTTTGACGACTTGCTTCATCAACATCTTGATCACTACTTTTATCTTTTTGCATATGGCGTCTTCCCTTTCGGCTTTGATGACTTGCTTCATCAACATCTTGATCACTACTTTTATCTTTTTGCATATGGCGTCTTCCCTTTTGGCTTTGACGACTTGCTTCATCAACATCTTGATCCCTACTTTCATCACCTTGTTTACGGCGTCTTCCCTTTTGGCTTTGACGACTTGCTTCATCAACGTCTTGGTCACTACTTTCATCACTTTGGTTACGGCGTCTTTCCTTTTGGCTTTGACGACTTGCTTCATCAACATCTTGATCACTACTTTTATCTTTTTGCTTACGGCGTCTTCCCTTTTGGCTTTGACGACTTGCTTCATCAACGTCTTGATCACTACTTTTATCTTTTTGCTTACGGCGTTTTCTCTTTCGGCTTTGATGACTTGCTTCATCAACGTCTTGATCACTACTTTCGTCTTTTTGCTTACGGCGTTTTCTCTTTCGGCTTTGATGACTTGCTTCATCAACATCTTGTTCACTACTTTTATCTTTTTGCTCATGGCGTCTTCCCTTTTGGCTTTGACGACTTGCTTCATCAACGTCTTGATCACTACTTTTATTTTTTTGCTTACGGCGTTTTCTCTTTCGACTTTGACGACTTGCTTCATCAACATCTTGGTCACTACTTTTATCTTTTTGCTTATGGCGTCTTCCCTTTCGGCTTTGATGACTTGCTTCATCAACGTCTTGATTATTACTTTCGTCTTTTTGCTTACGGCGTCTTCCCTTTTCGATTTGATGACTTGCTTCATCAACGTCTTGATCACTACTTTTATCTTTTTGCATATGGCGTCTTCCCTTTCGGCTTTGATGACTTGCTTCATCAACGTCTTGATCCCTACTTTTGTCTTTTTGCTTACGGCGTTTTCTCTTTTGATTTTTACTTTTATCACAGTTCTTATGCTCTCTTTCTTTTCGACTTTCACCTCGCTTTTCATCTAAAATTACATTGAAGCGTAAACATTGTTCATTTAAAGTATCTGTGAAATAAAGAAAAAATCGACCTTATATAATTTTCTTCTGAAAGTAGATTCAGAGTAACGAAGAAACCCGTTCAATATTTTTTTTATCAGTTTTCATTGTGTGGGTATAAGCATTTAAAATATCGGAATGATGACATCACAAGGTGAAAAGGTTTTGGCAGAAATACGTTGCCATTGTTTTTTAAATCACCACTACAATTCTTTCGAGGCGGGAGCTCTCCCTTTGAAAAGGAAAATCAGCTGGAGTTGGCCAGAATAAAACGATAGAAGCCTTATACCCCGGGGAAAGAGTTAATGCTTTATGAACAAAACATGGCTGCTTTAAAGTTTTTCAAAGTATCGGTGTGCCAAGTATAATATTTAAAAAATCAGCAAGACTGCTTTATCAGGTTTAAAACACGAGACGTTAACCGAATGTCTTAGGTCCGATGAAGCACATACTGTGAGTTTTTTAAATGACTTCAAAAACAAACCTCTTAATACACTAATTCGTGAAGGTTTGAAAATTAATGTTTTCTAGGCCAAAGGAAGTGGAGAAGAAAATAAGTGTGTTTCTATCACATCACATTTAAAGAAGGGACGCGGTTATGATTTTCATTTGCATTTTGTTCATAAATTATTAATGACTTTTGGAAATTTATTGACGCACCATGACAACATGTTAGGTCTCAAGCCCTAATAATGTGCAAACGAGTACTAGCTCCATTTTCAAGTAAGACTTATACTTGGAATTCAGGATAATATCAAAGCCATATCCTGAACAAAGCCAGCAACGACTGTTTACGAAACGCGAAAATTACAGAACAAAAGATTCTGGAAGAAAGTGTGTTTCCATGGTAACTGTAAAAAAAGTTGCCTGATCTGTAGACCACTAAAATGGTCAAATTAACCACATGTTTGTCATCATTCATGTTATATATTACAAAATATCCCCACATTGATGTTTTTCTGGGAAAGTGTGTCCACCTTGTGACGTCATTGTAATAAGATTTAAAATGTTTTTTCTGGACAACGGCAACTGATGAAGAAATAAGTTAAATGGTATTCTTCATTATTCATAACCCACAAAGAACAATATAGAAGGTTATTTTATTCACTTCATGCTCACATGTTACCCTGAGGATGATTCTGAAATAGAGTCCAAACACTGCAC
The DNA here is from genome assembly GCA_030142905.1 of Heliopora coerulea. NCBI lineage: Eukaryota > Metazoa > Cnidaria > Anthozoa > Scleralcyonacea > Helioporidae > Heliopora > Heliopora coerulea. The sequence goes on along the minus strand of JASJOG010000334.1, from coordinate 71,390 downwards.
ATCCTCACTGATATCGAGTGTTAAGTTGTCGCGAGAATCTCTCGTGCACTTAAATTGGATAAAACGAGCATACTGTCTCCAGGTGACTCGATAACTTAACTGGTACAGCAGTGGTCCGGAAACCCGAAGAGTGGAGTTCAAATCTCGCTCAAGTCAACTTTTTTAGTTGACTTTAGCAGTGTAAGTCAATTCATGAAATATTAAATAAGACAGCTGACTCCCAATTCGACTCAACCTCTTCAAATGGTAGTACAAGCAAAATCATAAAGTGGGAGATACGTTATTCGTTTAACTGAGCAATCGTGAACTTTAACGATTACTAGGTTCGCTAATGGTTTTTGGCTACCCTGTTTAATGTCGCATAGGAAAACCAAGAAACCTCTCAATTAATGACTGATCCCCAACAAGTGTTAATGTGTTAATATCTTGGGGAGGTATTGGGCAAGGATAAAAATTGGAGGGGCCCAGGCCAAGTTATTTTTTCTTTAAAAGCAAACGTTTCTAAGCATTCGGCCATATTTGCAATTTGGCCATATCTGCAAACGTATATAAAATATCTGGCAAACAAAATAATACAAACTCGACTTATATAATTTTGCTCCCTGCATTCGTTAATATAATGCAGAGTGGAAACAATAGGTTTTGAAGCTGTGATAAGTTTATTATGACGCGATGGCCACATCATTTTGTTGGAATGGTAATAAAATTCATTTGTTATCGATTACCCCGTGAAATTTTATTAGTCATAGCAATTATGGGATACATTTCCTAATTCAGAACTTCCTACGCAAGCACTCGTCTTCTTTTCCTCGGTGAAAGTTCACTGACGTACCCAAAATTTGGAGATATTGGCCACTACTACATTCGCCCCACCCAAGCCACCAGGCCCCAGCGGACAAAAAATCCTGTATTGAATAAGTTAAATGTCTGTAGATATGGTGAGGTCGGGAGTCACATCATCACCCCAAGATTTTGTTCTAAAATGAAAAGAATTTTTCCACTTAAACAAATCTTTACTTCCACTCTGTATGTAAATGATCAGTTCATGATCCGTAAGATAAGGGTAAAGATGTTTTTCTTATATTTTGCCCTACGATTCAGTGAGGAATGAGTTAGATGTCACAAGGGTTTCCTTTTCATAGTGTATTTGATTTATGTTATGTGAGTTAAACAGTTTTTAATTAATATAATTTAGTTCTATAATCTTTTTTAATTTAAAAATATTTCCTCACCAAACGTATTGCTTTCTTCTTTAGTCGACTGAGGCGCATTGTCAATTTCTATTAGATCCTGTTCTCCATGGCTACCACTGCTCCGTCCTGTAACGCAAAAGAACTGTCAGTGATGCATGTTCAACTCTATTCACTTCCAACCAAACAAACATTTTATGATCTGCTGGTTAGGTGAGAGCTGTCTAAATTTCGTGGTCAGGTAAAATTACGACTCAAAAACCCAAGGGGAATCCATGTTCCTTTAACCAGGGTTAAAATCTATGGTGCCCTAGAACTCTTGAGCAACGAAATTTAGGTTTCGCAGTGATCTTAAAATTGTTGACCGTCCAGGAATGCCGGGTTGAAATTTGGATTAAACGCATCAAAACAGGACATACAGAAAGTTTTAACCTTAAAAGTCTCCCTCAACTTTCGTTAGCTTCAAATGCATGGCATATGAGAAATTTTTCACATTAACATGTAAATTATTTCTCGTGAACAAACAAATAGAATAATCTAACAAAACCACACGTTCCTTGATGAAGTTAATTGGTAAGTATAACATACTTTTTTAAATATTAAAAACAAATTAAAGAACGTGATCGAAGGTTTGGTCTAATTTTCATGTTTTCCGTACCTGCCGGATATTCTCGGTCAAGAATTTCTACAACATCATCTCGTTTCATTTGTTCCAGTACTTTCCGGAACTTTTGAACAGTGGCCGACCTTTGTAGCTGCCACCATTTCAGGACTTCATCAGCCGGATTGTCCCTTTCAGAAATAACTTGTATTTTTGAATTTTCCATGCCTAAATATCCAGCTAATGTTCGAAAGTCACCCCCAAGGGTTTGCCTTGGTCTCAGAAGATTACAGATCTCTTCTCTTACTGTGTACGGAATTTCCGATACCTTTGTCTTACGGCGTTCTCCTGTGAAAAAAAAAGCCCTTAAAGTGTTAAAAAGTTGAAAACCCATACCAGATAAACAGCGAACAACTATAATTAATTTACCCACATCTCGACAAAGTCGTGTACAGACGCAAATGGCATGTCATTAAAGTTTTTTATTCGTGTAATGGTAAGTTAAAATCATTGGGATTTTTCCCCCGAATATCACTACTAACTATGATGAATAGTTTCGCATTTGTTCGATTCTCTTCAGAATGTTGTACGACGAAAGAATGAACACATCAGATAACCTTCACTGGTTAATTAAAAGTGTAAATTTCTTGATTTAGATTCTGCATTTGAGTGTATAATTGTATATTAATGTTCCTATGTTCAAGTATTTCCGGAAAATTCCTTCGAATCATTCAGCAGGAAGCAATCACATACGTTAGTTTGAAAGTATGTAACTAAAAAGCATTTCTTAGTCTCTTGATATAGCCACCAAAAAGAGATAAACTAAATAACAATTTTTTTCCAAACTGAACTTTTTGTTTGTTGCTTGATGCTTTGAATTGCTTTACGTTGCACAACATTAATTCATCCTATTGCGATTTAACACCCCGTCTGGGGCTCAGATATCATTTTCTGAGTATCGAGCTTGAAGATCGTTCATCTACTTCAAAAGCAATATTCGTACACTGTTCAAACTCAAATCCTTAGAAAATATTTCTAGGCGCCTAAAGTGAGTCGAATTTTGAACCTTTTATCAGGTTAATATGACAAATGTACATGTTACCATTATAAAAATTGGCATTTTCTTCAATATTAATAATAATAATAATAATAATAATGATGATGATAGCAAACGGGACAATGGTAAGGGTCGGAGGGGCTCTTTAATCTTGGTTGATATCCCTCCTAGAGATGGTGTCTCGATAAAACTAATGGCTGGTGATAACCTTAAAACACGCCTCATTAATGAGTGAAATGTCTACTGACAATAATGTAAATAACGGCGTGAACGGGACTGGAACCAACGGTGAAGGTCCCGCGCCCGGTAGGTGTCCCACTGATCCGCAGGGTGGGCCCGACCGTCATCATGCGACTGCGATGAGAAAAAAGTGGACCAAGAAGATGAACATGGTTGTTATGGAATGTTATTTTCGGAGCAACCCAGTTGATGAAAATGGTATCCCACTAAGAGGATACAGACGGAGATTACTCAGGAAGTGGAATGAGAGAGGACTATTTCCAACAACTGAGCAGCGCCTCTGTGATCAGGCGATGGCGATAAGGAAAAATGGGTGGTTGACGGAACTTGAATTGGAAGGGATTAAAAGAAAAATACAGGTTGATAACGGTAACGAGGAAAATTTGAATGAAGAAATTGATGGAAATGTAGGACATAAAAGGAGTGACAGTGAGCCTATAGAAAATGGAGAAAGAGATATCGGTACTGGAAATATGGATGAATTAAGCATGGAGGATCAGAACACTATCAGAGAAATTTTGGAAACGATGAAAACGAGGGAATTCGCAGATTACAAAGATTTCAAAAAGGTAGATACTAGAAGGTTAAAGAACATAACGGGCAATGTTAATAGGTTGCTTCGGTAAATAGAAGTACGAGATATCAAGGAAATAAATGATTTAATCAAGGCTGGAACAACACATGTGGCAAAGGCATTGGGAATGAAGAGGAAAAACAACAAAAGGACAGAACCATGGTGGAAGAGAAGGATTCAAGAGAACATAAAGATTTTGAGGCGAGATGTTAATATGCTAAAGAGAAAGACTAGGGGACAATTGAAAATTGAAAGGAAGTACAAAGAACTAGACCGAAGATACAAAATTGCAAGGAAGGGATTGGATGTTGTTTTAGAAGAGCTAAAGCAACGTCTGACAGCCAAAACAGCGAAAATCAAAAAGTATGAGCAGAGAATAGCTCAATACAGACAAAATCGGACGTTCAGGACAGACGAGAAAAAATTCTATCAAGAACTAAATGGTGATTTTTGGCAAGAGAGTTTAATTCCAGATGCGGAGGAAAGCAAGAAATTTTGGGGAGACATTTGGAGTGCGGAGAAGGAGCAAAAGGCTGATGCAGAATGGTTAACTGATATCAAAAACGAAAGAATACACACCTTGCAAAACCCAGTTGTGATTACAGAGCAAATGGTTAACATCCGGTGTCGTAAAGTACCAAATTGGAAGGGGGCTGGGCCAGATGGTGTTCAAGGGTATTGGTTAAAAAACTTTACATCTCTTCACGGTAAAATATCAGTTGAACGTAATGATATATTAAATAATGGGAAACCAATACCAAGTTGGATGACTTATGGGAGGACTGTTCTATGCTTGAAGGACCCGGCAAAAGGGAATGCTGTCGACAACTTTCAGCCAATATCGTGTCTACCACTTATGTGAAAATTAATGACAGGGACTATAGCTGAGAGTATGTACACATTTATGGACAATGAAAACATACCACCAGAAGAGCAAAAGGGATGCAGACGGAGGAGCAGAGGTATAAAGGATCAATTGCTGATAGATAAGGCAATACTTCGAGACTGTAAGAGGAGACATAAGAACTTGGCCAAGACGTGGGTGGATTATTGGAAAGCGTATGATCGTGTCCCCCACAGTTGGATATTGGAGTGCATGAGGATATTTGGAATTTTTGAGAATGTAACTGAATTCATAAAAAGAAGTATGGCAATATGGAAAACACAACTAAGCTCTGCAGGGACAGTGCTAGGAGAGGTGAATATAAAAAGGAGAATTTTTCAGGGAGATAGTCTTCCACCTCTTCTTTTTGTCTTATGTATGATACCGCTTTCACTGCTGCTGAGAAAAACTGGAATGGGATATGAATGGTGTGAGAGACAGCTGAAAACCAACCATTTGCTTTTCATGGATGACCTCAAGCTGTTTGGCAAGAACCAGAATCAAATTGATTCATTGGTGAATACAGTGTATTTTTTAGTAGTGATATAGGTATGGAGTTTGGCATGAAGAAGTGTGGCGTATTGGTGATGAAAAGAGGCAAGGTGATTGCAACTGATGGGATAGAACTCCCTGATGGACAGGTGATGAAGGACATAGAAGAGAATGGTTACAAATACCTTGGGATTTTGGAGATGGAAAAATTTAAGGATGTTGAAATGAAAAAAGCATTTACAACTGAGTATTACAGGAGATTGGGGCTGGTTTTGGACTCGAAATTGAATGGCAAGAACAAAATCACTGCAATAAATACATGGGCTGTTGCAGTTTTACGATATGGAGCGGGTATACTGAAGTGGACACAGGATGAGGTCAAAGGATTGGACAGGAAAACTAGGAAGAAAATGACGATCGCTGGAGCATTTAATCTGAACAGTGATGTAGATAGACTGTATATACCAAGAAACAAAGGAGGGAGGGGACTCACTGGATGCACGGATTGCATAAGAAGCGAGGAAAATGGATTAGGATCGTATATAAAAAACAGTGAAGAACAATTTTTGAATGGAGTGAGATAAGTAGGGATAATAGACACAGAAAACTGCAAGAGTAAAGAAAAATTCAAAAACCTCAAAGAAGACAAGATGAAAGTATGGAGAGAGAAAAGAATGCATGGCCAGTTTGTGCGGTATATGGAAAAAGAGCAACACAGAGATAGGATTGACAAAGAACACACATGGACCTGGATGAAGAAATCAGATTTGAAAATTGGAACAGAGGCCTTGATCTGTGCAGCCTAAGAACAGGCATTACGCACTAAGTATGTAAATTCAATATTGACCACACAGGAGATTCTCCATTGTGCAGATTGTGTGGTACAACAGGGGAAACTGTGACCCACATAATTAGTGCATGTACCATTTTGGCGCAGAAGGAGTACAAACGGAGGCACGATAATGTTGCACGCATTGTCCATTGGGAATTGTGTGGGAAGTTTGGGATGGAGAGACCTGAGAAATGGTACGAACATAAGCCTAAGGCAGTGCTGGAAAATGCAAAAGTGAAGCTCCTTTGGGACTTCAGTATCCAATGCGATGAAAAAATCATAGCAAGAAGACCAGATCTGACACTAATAGATAAGGGAAAAAAATGCCTCTTGATTGACATAGCAGTACCAGGAGATGACAGGGTTACGGAGATGACAGGGTTAAGGATAGATAAATATCAGCCACTGAAATTTGAAATAATGCGGATTTGGGAAATCAACAAAGTGGAGGTTATTCCGATTATTGTTGGAGCCCTTGGTGTGGTAACAAAGAAGATGCAATTATACTCGCAACCCAAAGTGTTAATCGTGCTGATTGGTGAATGGCAGCTGCGAAAGCTGTCGCGAACGATAAATGGTAGGAAGTGGCGCCCCCTATCAGTAATAGCTTTATCCAAAGAGCCGGGCAACCCTGGATGGACCTTTAACCCCATCCATAGAAAATAACTTCTATGGGTAGAAGAAAAATAACAAAAACAAACAGCCATATCGCTTGTCCCGTGGTTTATCAGAAAGCGCGTCCCTCAGAGGGGAACCAGTCTGAGGTCGAAAAATCTGCATCTGGAATAAACGCTTCCACAAACGAGCCGCTTGGCCACCAAAACCGGAATCCTTCCACTCTTGGACCAGCGAACTCACCACCACATAGAAATTCCTCAGGAAAACGAATTGCATGGACACGGGAAAAGCACTCTCAAGTCATGAAGTCATTTTACTCAGCATTGCAAAGAACAACTTCAAACACAACCAACACAACTTATGAAATCTGGAGATCCACAGTAGGTGAAGAGGTAAGACCATACATCAATGCTAACAAGTTAGCAAATGTACGTAGGGATATCATGAGCAACAACCGACTTACACAAGCTGAAATTGAGCAAATAAAACAAAGCGTAAAAGGAATTAGCAATGCAGAATCAACCATAAACGACGAAGTACGTGTTGAAGTCGAAAACCTCTCCCCTGAAAATATAAATCTAATGATAGAAAATATCAGGTCAAGAGGAACTCAACCAGCACAAGAGCGAGAAGAAGAAAACCAGGCTGAAGAAGATCCTAAGGTAAGCGATGAAATAAATGAAGACGAAGAGGAAATCAAAGCAGAATTTTTCACAAATAATAGAGACGCTATAAATGAAGCAAAGGATGCTGTAATTAGTGCTATTAGCAGAGTAAAGATCACAGATATCAACGATAGGGAAAACTTGCCCAAAATTCAAGCAACGAAGGCAAACAAAAAAGTGGTTGAAATATATCACGCTGCACTCCAAGAATAAATTAAAGATGAAGATGAGCTAAATCTTGACAAAATTAACATAGCTATCTATTCAACAGGCCTAACTATCACTGATAAACTGAACGCAACAATAATGAGAAAAACAAAAAACAGGCAAAGGAACCAGCCTGGAAAGAAAGGATAAAGAAAGAAGTCGAACTGTTCAGAAGTGAAATATCAATACTGGGTGAAATCAGCAGGGGCACTAATGTTAACACTGGGAAGTCACGCAAGGTGAAAAGAAAATACCAGATACATAGCTTAGAATCTCTGAGGTTAAAATCTCTGAAACAGAAGTTACTCCTCAAATCACAGTGAATTCGACATTTTATCAAAAGATCAAAGTTTTACAGGCAAAATAAGATATTTGTCACTGATGCAAAACGTTTTTTCAGGGAAATAGGCAAAAAAGAAATAGAGCGGCGTTCTTGAGGTTATACACTATCTGAGATATAGAAAAGAAGCTTCTCAAAGAAGATTGTTTTCTATATCTTAGAAGAGAAGCTTGTTTTCTATATCTTAGAAGAGAAGCTTGTTTTCTATATCTTAGAAGAGAAGCTTGTTTTCTATATCTTAGAAGAGAAGCTTGTTTTCTATATCTTAGAAGAGAAGCTTGTTTTCTATTTCTTAGAATGAGAAGCTTGTTTTCTATATCTTAGAGAGAAGCTTGTTTTCTATATCTTAGAGAGAAGCTTGCTTTCTATATCTTAGATAGTGTATAACCTCAAGAACGCCGCTCTTTTATCGAAGCTGTCTACACTGGATCACTGCACCTTAAAAAAGAAATAGTAATAGAAAGGGCACCATCTATGGAGGAAGTACAAAAATTCTGGGAAAACATATGGAGAACACCCAAAGACTACAATGAAAATACAGAATTGACTACCCTTGAAAACGAAAGAATGCGTGACATACCAACCCAAGATTGGTATGATATTACGAGCACAGATGTCAAGCAAGCCCTAGCTAAATCACAGAAATGGAAATCTCCTGGACCTGACAAAGTCCCCAACTTCTGGCTTCATCATCTATCCTCAACACATAAACGTAACGCAAAAGTCCTATCACATGTTATGAAAACTCCAGAAGATATGCTCGAGTTGGCTCACGAATGGCATCACATTTCTCTTGCCTAAAAATGATGAAACAGAAGAACCTAAAAACTACCGCCCTATCACATGTCTATCCACTACATACAAGTAATTGACATCCATAATTACAGAATCGGCCTATTGTCACTTGGATGTAAATAACATTCTTCCCCTCGAGCAAAAAGGATGCAGACGGGGATCCTATGGATGGAAAGACCAATTGCTCATCGACAAAATGATTCAAGAGAACTGCTACAAAACAAAACGCAACCTTAGCACGGCTTGAATTGATTACCGAAAAGCCTTTGATAGTGTCCCTCATTCTTGGATACTTAAGTCACTGGAATTGTACAAAACATCCCCTGTAATAATAAATTTTTTGAAACAAAGTATGACGCAATGGAAGACAACACTTTACCTCAGTCACGCAAATGGAACAGCAAAGTCCCAAAAAGTCTCAATACGCCGAGGTATATTTCAAGGAGATTCCCTTTCCCCACTTTTATTTTGCATCGCTCTTACCCCCTTATCTCAAGAACTAAATAACGCCAACTATGGGTATAAAATCAAAGAGGATGAATTTAACCACCCTTTTTATGTGGACGACCTAAAGCTTTTTGCTAAAGATGATAACGAACTCGAAGGGCCACTGAAAACTGTAAAGTCATATAGTGATAACATCGGAATGGGATTTGGCCTTGATAAATGTGCCAAACTAACCATAAAGAGAAGGAAAATAACTGAAACTAACAACATAAATCTTGACGTTAGCACTCAAATAAAAGAATTGGATCAAGAACAGGCATACAAGTATCTCGGGGTTAACGAAGGGTGCGGAATACTACATAATCAAATGAAAGAGAAAGTCAGAAAAGAATATTACAGACGTCTGCGACTAATTCTGAACACAGAACTAAACTCGAGAAACAGAATAAATGCGATTAATAGCTTGGCAGTGCCCGCCGTACAATACAGCTTCAATGTTGTAAACTGGACAGTACAAGACATCGAGCGAATGGACACTAAAAATCCGCAGACTCTTGACCTGTCAGCGGATGCATCATCCAAAAGCTGATGTAGACAGAACTTACTTACCAAGAACTGATGGCGGTAGAGGTCTTATTCAACTCGAAATGTCCTATAAAACAACAACAATTGGACTGGAAACATATTTACAGAACTCTGAAGAATGGATGCTGAAATGTGTTTTTGTGCATGAAAAAAGTAAAAAGCTATGCTCTGTGGCAAAAGAAAGTGATAAATATGTGCATGAGATTGCCTTAGATTATGACAACATCCAGGAATATACACAACCACCAACAAGAATAGCCAAGATCCTAAAAAACGAAAGGAAAACAGGCAACAATAGAAAAACTCAGAACAAGCTGGCAAGAAAAGCCTTTGCATGGCCAATATCCCACTCGCACCAAACAAGCTGATGTAAATAAATTACACACCCATCAGTGGTTGTGCAGTGCTGGATTAAAGGCCGAAACGGAAGGCCTCATCCTTGCAGCCCATGATTAGTGCCTCCCTACCAAAAACTATCAGACAAATATTGCTAAGAAAAATAATGACCCAAAGTGCAGAATTTGTGATACCTACTCTGAAACCATAGATCATCTTGTATCAGGCTGTCCAACCCTTGCCCCAAGTGAATACAAAAAATGATATGATAGGATAGGTCAGTACATTCACTGGAAAATTTGCCAGCACCATGGAAAAGAAGTGGGAAAAAACTGGTACGAACATCATCCTGACCCTATGACAGTTATAGGGAATAAAACTATTCTTTGGGATTTCTCTGTCCACACGGACAGGACTATAAAGGCCAACAGACCAGATATTGTTATAAAAGACAAAAATGGCAAGCTCTGCTACCTGATAGACGTGGCCATACGAGCTGACTCTAATATAGCAGTAAAAATATATGAATGTAGAGCAGCAGGATATCTACATTGGAAAATCTGTCAGCACTACCACCTTCCAGCTGCAGATAATTGGTATGATCACATACCAGAAACAGTGACTGAAAATGAAAGTGCCACAATATTATGGAACATGCCAGTCAACACAGATAAGCAGATTAATGCCAATAGACCAAATATCATTGTGAAGGACAAGAAGGCTAACAACTGCCTCACGATTGACATGACAATACCATCAGAAAGAAATGTTTCAATTAAACGAAATGAGAAATTATCAAAGTATAAGGACCTTGAAATGGAAGGTACGAAGATCTGGAAAATGAAGACAAGCACAATTCCATTTGCAGTGGAGGAGTTAGGTCTCATTACAAAAGGCATGGGGAAATACATCAACCAAATTCCGGGAAGTGTCAATGTAGAAATGGTGCAGAAGATCGTTCTTTCAGGAAGTGCCCATATCTTGAGGAGAACACTCTCCACTACATAAGCACTACACGCAAGTGCCCCAGGATCATGGAATGACTTTGGCACTGCAGGAAGTATATGTACAATAACATAGTAATATAATAATAATAATAATAATTAAGGTAGGCGAGACGTTTATCTGAAACTAGTGATTCCAAACGACCAGAGCTCATACCCCTGTGTCTAGTAGGAGTAGGTGGGTGATACGTGTCCTAAGGGTGCGGCGACCCTACCCTGCCGATGCTGGATCGATCCAGGATCATGCGAAAAACGTGACTGGACAGGTGTTGGTAAACTTGCTCTGTTAGCCTAAGGACTACAACCATTATTTCTTACAATTGGCTCGGGTACAGCTGACTTTAACTGGTTGGTGTGTTCCAGCCTCCTACAATGTTGCTAAGGAGTAAATATTAGTCTAAAAGCAAAACAATATCCAGTCATCAACCCTCGCAGCTGCGCACTGAAACTGCCCTAAATAGGGTGGGAGTGCTTCACGTAAATGCTGTTTGCAGGCCAGGATGGGTATCCGCTATCGGAGAGTACTTCTTGGAACTAGTCGTCAGTATGTCCTTGTCCTGTCGAGCCTTGTTGGCAGGCAGTCCATAGATTGAGCGCATGGGTGTTAAAATCCTTAATGGTAAGATTTGAAATATCCCCGTGAGTTTCCTAGAAGGAACATTGTCTCTTCTGTTGGCTACAGTCTTGTTGACGGGCTGCCTTTGGAGGCCAAGACCCCTCGCCACTTCCTTTGGAGAATGTGCTGCGATATTGGATAATAATATTTAATAACAATAATAAAATCATGAGTCGACCCTTAACTCTTGAAGCAGATGTTCTAGACTGAACAAATGCAGTGCAAGCTGAGAATATTACTAGAGCACACATAAACTACTGAGGGAGAGGGAAGAGGCTGGAGTGAACTTTGGAGGAGAAAGTACTACTCTTCAAGGTAGAAACTGAGGAAGGAGAGAGAGGAAGTGGATTCATGAAGTATGTTAAAAAGAGATGGTCAAATGAAGCGCGGACAAAAAAGACTGTCTCAGCCAAGAACCTAGTAGATAACGCCAGGAGGTTCAAATTAGAGGAGGAAGTAATGGGTCAGCTAGAAGGACGATCTGAGAAGCCCGAGTCTGAGGCCCCACCAGAGAGTATGCACTGGACGACAGCCAAGAAGGCTCGACTGGTTGAAATAGATACGAAGGAAAGGGAACGTGGACTTGGTTTCATGAAGAGGGTAGGTGATAGATAGGAACAGGAGTTTGAAGATAGATTAAAAGATCAAAAGCTGAGAGATAATGCTGCTAGATTTAAGAAGGAGAAACAGATTGCGAACCTTGTCTTGGTGAGAAAAAGGAATGAGGAGCGTGGGGAGGAGGGAACTGAGGTAGGAGTTGAGGATGAGGAATTGGAGGAGATAGCAAGAGTGGTAGGCGTGTCAGAGAAAGATGTGGAGCAGGAACCCCATAGAAGAACAGAAGCAGATGAAGCAGCTGGGACAGAAGGAGAAAAAGCGTTAAGAGAGGTTTTCACAGCGCAGCTAACACCAACAAATGCGACCAACATCGAAGAAAGGAACAGACTTCCGAAACTTAAAAAAACTGTCTCCAGAAATAGCAAAGTGTGCAAATGAGATACTTAACGAATACCTTAAAAGTAGCGATATATTGGAGGAGATCACAGATGCAGTTTATGCCATGGGAAGGGCAATAGCAAGATTACTGAATGCCAAGGTAAGAGTCAAGGACATAGGAAGGAGATTGAATGGAGGAAATAGAAGAGAGAGGAGGTTATGCAACCAGATTAAGGCACTAAGGCAGAGAATAGCGAGAGTGAATAATGAGCTCCATCGCAGAAAGACACAAAGAAAAGCAACGAGGAAAGAAGTGAGGATCTTACAAGAACTGAGGAAGTATGTAGAAGGAGGATCAGCAGGCACGCAGAAGCTTGCGGAAGCCTCGGAGAAGTGGTTGGATGAGCTGAGGGTGAAGTAAGTGATACTGCTGAAAGCAGTGGAGAAGAGGAAGAGAAGAAAGAATAACGCAATGTTTGTAACAGATGAAGGGGCTTTCTACAAGAGAGTGAATAGTACAAAAGAATTTAAAGGCGAGCCCCCAGCAATGGAGAGATTCGTGGAATTTTGGGAAGGCATGTGGGAGGAGGAGAAGATTACTATTGAACAACCGTGGATGGAGAAAATCAAGGGGGATTTGAGAAAGAAGATCAGGGACGCACAGGATATCGAGATAAGTGAGGAAGCCATTGGGAAAGCTATAACGAGGAGGAAGAATTGGATCTCGCCTGGTATTGATGGAATCCAGAATTTCTGGTGGAAGAAGTTTAGTGGAACCTGAAAGGCTTTAGAAAGAACAATGAAGAGCTGGAATGAAGATCCAGAGGGCATTCCGGAATGGGTGACCTTAGGCAGGACAGTCCTTTTACCAAAGACTGAGGACTTGTCATTTGAGGAGGAGTACAGACCGATAACGTGTCTAAATACTTCGTACAAGTTATTCACTGGTATGATAGGACGGTACATGAGAGATCATGCTCGACGGAACGAGATATGGGATGAAGGGCCACTAGGAGCCTCAGAGAGAGTATTGGGTACGGTTGACCAACTACTTATTGATAAGTGTATAATGGACGAGGCGAGAGAGCACAAGAGAAACCTGGCAGTCGCGTTTTATGACTACAGGAAGGCGTATGACAAAGTTCACCATGACTAGATGGTGATTGTGTACGATTGGATGGGAGTACCGAAGCCGCTTATAAATGTGCTACGGAAATTGATGAGGAGTTGGAAGACACGGTTAGAGTTGAATGCTGGAAATCACAAGGTGCAGAGTAGATGGATTAGAATGCGGTGTGGTTTTTTACAAGGGGACAGTTTTTCGGCGGTAGGATTCTGTCTGACTGAGGTCCCAGTTACAATGCTACTGGAGGAAACAATTGGATATAGGATGGGACCCCCACGTGAAAGACCCACGAAGAGGACGCATAGCTTATTTATTGATGACCTGAAGACCTACCATGAAAGTCATAAACAGATGGAAGCTGCTAACGAGATAATCGTTAAAGCTAGCGACGATACAGAGGCAGTGTGTGGGGTGAAGAGATGTGCGGGGATAGTAATTAGAAGAGGTAAGATGACTAAAAGCGAGGGCTTGACTATATTGGAAGAAAGGGTAGAGGCGCTGGACCCAGAGAAGGATAACTTCTAAAAATTCCTTGGAATAGAACAGGGAAAGCAGATAAACAAAGACAAAGTATTGCAGAGAATCAAGGCAGAAATGGGAAAGAGGTTGGATAGCCTGGTACAGTTTGAGCTGTATGATAAGAATCTCATGAGAGAGATCAATTGCAGAGTCATCCCGGTTGCGGCATACGCCATGAATGTATGCCAGTTTACCCAAAAGGACTTATATGACCTTGATATGTTGGTGAAGGATATTCTACGCAAGAGAGGTATGCTGGGCCGACAGGCAAGTGATGAGAGGCTCTACCTGAAGAGACAGGATGGAGAGCGCGGCTTGAAGAGCCTGCGGCAGGTTTATAAGGAAACAAAGGTACGGGTGGCAACGTACATGGTTTGTAGCACGAGCCGCTGGATAAAGATTGCTTGGAAGAGAGAGTATAACAGCGAATACAAGAGCTTAAAAAGGGAAGCGGAACAAGCTCTGCGTGAAGTTGGGGTGGAGGTTGAATTTAGGGGGGAAGAAGTCTAGAAAGATAGTGAGAAGATGGAGAAAGAATGGGCAGGATGTTGGGCGGAGCTGAAGAATAGAATGCAGAACGGGTATACAGAGAAGTTGAAGAATGATTATAAGAAGAAGGGTATGCAGAGTCAAGTGTTTGCAGAGCAGGCGAACGAGAGTTTTGTGTGGTTGAACACAAATATCACACCACAGAAGACGGCTGGAATCATGAATTTGCTGGAACAGATGGTGAAGACTCGGAAGTAGAAAGTGTTGTGAGGGATAGGAGGCGGGGACAGAAAATGTAGATTGTGCAAGATGTTTGATGAAACCGTTCAACACCTGCTTGCAGGGTGTGAGGTCCTAGCACGAACCGAGTATCTCGGTAGGCACAACAATGCCTTGATGGTCCTGGCTGTTAGCTGGGCCGTTGAGAGAGAACGTCTCCCTGCCAATACGGCATGGTACGCTGTTAGATGGGAGAAAGGCCACGTCCTGAAGGGGAACGGGTTCAAGTTGAGCTGGGACTTCAAGCATAGGATAAGAAAGACCAGCTCTGCAAGCAGACCAGACTTGACATTAGAGGATGAGAAAGCGAGGAAGATCTGTCATGCCCTCAAGATCAGAACATCAAGGAAGCGACGAGAACGAAGTTACAGAAGTATCAGCAGCTGGCATTCGAAACCAGAGAAAAGAGAAGAAGATACAGAGTGGAAGTAGTGCCGGTAATAATTGGATGTCTGGGAGGTGGTGTCGAAGATGCAACCAGAGAAGTGAGAAAGATTATTGGGGATGAGGACAGTGTGATTAGGATAATCACTACAATGTAGAGGACGGTGCTTTCTGAGGGGGAAACAATAATTAGGAAAGTGCTTGGCGGAGTGGTACAGCCAGAGTAGTGAACGTATGGCCGAAGCGCATCAGCCTTAGTGTGAACAACTATGGGAACACCTGTACCTCGGTTACCTCCAAACAATATTTGGTGGGAGGGAATAATGGCTAGAATATGAACTGGCTAACGGAAACATAATGATAATAAGAAGAAGAAAAAGACGAAAAAAGAGGAAAGAGAGCAGAAGTGGAGCAATAAGAAGATATATGACCAATTCTGTAAGGAGACAAGTAATGACATTGACAAGGAGTAGGAGTAGAAGTGGTTGTGGTTGAAAAAGACTGATTTCAAGGCAGAAACAGAAGCTCTTATCTGCGCTGCGCAAGAACAGGCATTAAGAACTAACTACACCAAGGTCAACATAGATAAGTTTGCTGAATCACCTCAATGTCCATTGTGTGGTGAAAAAGGAGAAAGTGTGGGACATTTGATTAGTGAATGCAAAATACTTACTCAAAGGGAATATATAAGAAGACATGATAACGTGGCAAGAATAGTCAATTAGACATTATGTGGGAAATATAGCTTGGAGTTAGCAGCTCATTGGTATGATCATGCCCTGAAAGGATTGATGGAATCTGATGAGATAGAAGTGTTACGAAATTTCAAGATACAGTGTGATCATCACATAGAATGTCGAAAACCAGATATAGTTGTTGTGGAGAAAGAAGAAAAGAAATGTTTAATAGCTGACATTGCCATCCCTAATAATAAAAATGTCGGAGTGAAAGAAAAGGAGAAGATTCAGAAGTACGACGAGCTAAAATGCGACATTAAAGAGTTTTGGTCAACGAAGAGGGTAGATATAGTACCGGTAGATATTGGAGCACTCGGTACTGTAAGCAAGAAGCAGGAAAAATGGATAGATGGGTTAGGAATAATAATTAAGGTAGAGAATCTCCAGAAGACTTCACTTCTGGGAACAGTGAGGATATTAAGAAAGACTCAAGAAAGTTGAATGGACCAATGTCACCCAAGACTACTGGCTGTAGACAGCTGACATTGAGGATTACCAGTGGAACATCAAGCTGGGTGAATCGAGCAATAATAATAATAATAATAATAATAATAATAATAATAATTTATGGAACATGTGCCCGCATTGGCATAATATGGCAATTTGGGCTAAACGACTTTATTGGCTCGTATGAGCTGACTTTCCTCAATAATAATATGGGCACGGGAGTAGGAACAAGCACAGCTTCAGCCTACTAGGGGAATCTGGACGCTCCCGCCCACCAGATTCCGGGTTAGCAACTTTCACAAGTGCCAGCAACCCCTTAGCCAAGGATAGATAAAACTCTTTAGCCTTGGATGGCAACTTATCTAGGAGAAGGAAACTCTGACATAAAACCAGAAGTAGGTAGGCAGGACATTGATTCGGAGCCAGTGACCTCCATAAAACGAGCAGGCTTTGATAAGGTGACCTAGGAAGAGGCGTCCTTGCCTTGCCAGCTGGGTAGACAGGTAGCCGAAAGCCTCAGCTGGCCTTAATTGGCTAGCAGCTGCAAGTACACTACCTTCAGGCGTTGACAAACCTGCCCTGTTAGCCCAAGGACTAGAAGAAAATCTGTACAGCAGGCTGATGCCCCTGACCTTAGTTGGTTGAGGATATACCAGCCTTAAATGGTGAAACAGATCTGCACTAGTCTAAGAATAAAACAATATTCAGACTTAACCCTTGCAGCGGCACACCTAAACTGACCTTAACTGGTTGGACGTACAAAAGAGTACCGTTAAGGTCGGACTGAATATGTGCATCGGGGAGTACTTTCAGGGAATTTAGAGGGCTGTATATCCCTTATTCCTTCCTGATTGGAAAAGTTGGGTGGGTAAGGGCTGTTAAAATTTCCTGACCCCACAAGTTCCCTGAAATACGCAATGTCTGTTGCGGCCTTACCTGGCGGCATCCTGGGTGCCTGTAGCAGGCTGAGACCCTTTTCGCTGTCCTTAGTTGGGTGGTGTACTAGTTGTAATAATAATAACAATAATGACAATGACATTAACAATGAGAGTAACAATAACAATAACTATAATAATAATAATGTTATTGATAGTAATCGTAGTAATAATGAAAACCAAAACGTCAAAATACGAATAGTACTCATAAAAAGATACTTCGGAATTTTAGGAACTGGATGATGTTGACTTGAAGGAACATTATCTTCTACCTGTCTTTGGAGGGATTTTCAGACATAACCAAAATGAGATCAGAGTAAAGGATATCGTTGTTAGGGTCGGGTTTCCGTGTTGAGATAATACGTTAGTTTGTGGGAAAGGGCTAAATATGGAAATCCTACAATTAAAATGTTTTGAATTCTTAGTGGCAAAAAACCCATTTCCAATGATTTGTCAGAGACTTTTTTCAAAACATCAGATCTTAAGGAATGGTAAACTGTCAGTTACTGCTCCTGTGAGCATGTGTAACACAGTTACTTCTTTTTACTTCACATCATATTTAACAGTTATTTTTCTATTACACGTTGCATGTAGTTCCTCTTTTGAACAATAGGGGCGTTACGGGGAGGCCTAGACTCGAAATATTACCATATATACCTTCTAGTCTATTTTTTTTACTTGAATTACAAGTTAAGAATGACATTTTTCGGTTCTGTTTTAAAATAAATCAACTTCTCGATCGTTGCCTAAGCACTACTAAAAGAAATTATGAAAGAAATTGGTTTTTGAGATTCAATTATTAAAAGAAATTATTTTAGAACACAGCTCTTCTCAAAAAGCATGTGCTCGGAGGCAGTACAATTTTAACTCGGATGCATATAGCATAAGAAACCACTAGTTTGTAACGCATCAAAGCAGAGTAGTGTACTGTACAGGGCAGCCATGATTGACCACAAGTCTCGGAGCTAACAAAGATTGAGGGCTTCTCTGCAAAACATGACTAATATCAATGTACAACATTCATAATGTCGAAAGCAATATTACTGTTTTACAACAATTTGATATGAGAAATGTTTTATTCGGCAAAAATACCAGTTTCTCTCGTTCATTAGCTTTATAACTAGTCCAGAAATTTTCCCTCCAAAAAGTTATCTATGTATCTGAATAATGTACCGACAGTGACGAAAGCCAATGTTCTGACGTTTAACAATTGTTCGCTAAAGGCAAAATGAGACGAAGTTAATTAGTATAATTACACAGGTGAGTATTCACTTTTAACACCTCCTTGGTAACATTTACAAATGTAACCGCCATCTTGCTTCAGAGCCTTCACTGTTACATTCTTCTGTAAGTGAATATTGAGATTTATGACATAATTCTCTGACCAATAACCATGCAGGACTTTCAATTATAACCTGTGTAATTACACTAAAATCCGTTATTTCACCGGTATACGTACGGCATTTCCAAAATTTGTTAAAATCTAACATGTGTAATGAAAAACTATGTTTACCTGAACTTTTAGTTGAACTCGTTTCTTTCTTAAATGCTTCCACAACCTCTGTATAAGATTAAAAAGGAGAATATTTTCAATTGGTCTTGATAAACGTACTTTCCAATTTGTGAACAAAAATTACTTCTTTAAATCCCCAACTACAGCAAACAGGAAAAGTTCCTTGAAATTTTTCAATTTGAATATTGTCAAACTACGCTATTACCTTAGAACCTACAATAGAAAGCAAAAATTTTTGGACCGAACGACTAAGTCCGCTGAAACCCCAAGACGAACTAACCGTGAGCTGCATTATGCAACTATACAAAATAAAAACAAAAGAAAACATTCGACTGATATCTTGGAGACATCTGGAAGGAAACTTTCACTTCGTGAAATACCGGAGCTAGAAACTCAACGATTCGATACTTGAGTCTAGTGCCATCATCAGGAGTGAGTGTGTTCGTCGACAGGAGCTTAACTTAACAGGAGCTTAACGTCAGCGATGTTATCGTCGATGGGGATTGATTAATTGTCCGCCGTCCTCATGGATCAAGGAATAGATCTCATTGATCTCTGTTAGTCGCGTTCTTAGTTCAATTTATGAGCCTCGACTTTTGCCAAACTCTCTTTAAATAGCGGTGGTTGGATATAAGCACACGTGGCAGGTATTTTTCTGTTAATCTCTTTTCAAAACACTTGATAATCCTGAAGTAAAGTAAAAGGGGAGTTGCAAAAACTTTCATTATGTCCATCTAGAATACGTCCACTTCCCACTTTAAGGCTTAATTTCCTATAGGCGAAATCTTAAAAAAGCCTTACCAAAAAATTACAAAAAGCTTACAAAAGATATACCTGCAGGAGGATAGACTGATCTCTCTTTATTTAGGCCAGCTTGAGCAGTGTCGTTGCAGACAACTGTTTCTCGGTAGCTGTTTGGTGCCCTCAAAAGCCTTTCGAAGTCCATTTCGTGATGGCACTTGTTGCATTCGTGACATTTATTGTAAATTTTGTAGCGAAGTTCAGGCCACAATTCCTTCACCATCTTTGCAAAGATCTGGTGAAGACGTAAAACAGCTTTCCATACGTTGTTCGTTTGGCCACTCTTTGCAATTCTGGCCGTAAATTCAATTGTGTTGGTTTGAAAACTACGCTTCGTTACGCAGAATTTCACCTCGTCTGCTTTCTCCACATTGTAAACTCCATAGAATCCTTCCTTCCAGTGCAACATATAGTCCGAACCTTGATGGGAACGGACCATTTGCCGTTCAAACAGGCCAACAGGAACTCTACTGCAAAATTTGTACACGCTTTTTGCTTCGAAATAGTCTTCAGGAGTATTTTCTGGCCATTTCTCATCAAGAACACTAGGACGAGCCTTTGGCATAAGTGCTGGGATTAATATGTACCTCTTGCCGATTTCTTTTCCTTCAATCTCTGCTTCCTTCGTCGTCATCTGATATCCCACGTCAAAATGATATAGCAAATGAGCAAGGTTCTCAAAGTCAGTTTCTTTAGGGACTGCATCATACCAAATACATCGTAAGAGGGACTCGGACAGCAATCCACGATCAATCAGTTGCTTCTTCTCATTTTCAAACTTTATATCGTCCATGTCGAAGTATTTGAAATCAGTCTTGTGCTGAAGGTGAGAACATAAATCGTGGTGAACGACATTCTTGATCAACATGATCAACCATTCAGGATCTGGAAACACAAAATCTCGAAGCTGTTCTACGCGTTCAAATCGTAAAACCTTTCCAAGAGTAACCAGATAATCAAGGACAGCGCTCAAAGTCACTTTTCTCTCAACCTCTTTTTCAAATTCTTGATGGTGTTTACAAAACCAGTTTCGCATCTCGTCAAATGTTAGATATTGAGGGCCTTTCACTTCTTTTATTTCTTTCCTCAAGTCTGGCAACAGTTCTTCAATTTTGACCCATAATGATGGCAGAGTGGTTTTCAGATGAGGAAACAAATCTTTGTCACTTCCAATTCGGAGAAGCACCTGTTTCAAGAACATTAGGCCATAGCGCTCAGCCTCATCTGACAATTCTTGAGTGAATTCATCACGTAAGGCGACTTCAGATGGGGATTCTTCAACTATGGATGCTTCACCTGTGTCCTTTTCATTTGCGAATTCTTCGTCTGTGGATTCTTCATCTGCAGATTCTTCGTCTGTGGATTCTTCATCTGCAGATTCTTCGTCTGTGGATTCTTCATCTGTGGCTTTTTCATCTCCTCTTCCAGCAGATGCAACAACAATAACTGTTTTTGTTTCAGCAGGCCAATTCTTCTGATCTGATGCATACACAATGCTGGCAGGGAGAACCGGCCTCTCTCTTATCAATGACTCTAGCTTTTCAATTCGATTGCTGTTGGAATTATTGGATTTATCTAATTGCTCTTTATCACTTTCTATTGACGCCATGTCTTCTTTTTCTTGTTTGGTAATTTCAGCCAACATATGCTTACACCTATCTTTTAAACTGCTTTCGTCAACTAGGTCGGATTTTGTTGCAGCCACCACTATGGCTGGTCGAAGTACAATGCTCTTTAACTCATCAATCCACTTGCCAGCATTTTTATGATACGATTTACCAGTCCTTCTATATGATGACAAATCGACAACTAAAAGAAACAAGGAATGCTGTTCGATGAAGTAATGGCTTACACTTTGGTACTCCATCTGACCGCCGAAATCCCAGAATTCTAGTTCAAGATCTTCAATCGCAGGATCTGGAATCCACTGTCTGATCTCAACACCCTCTGTTCTCTCCTCTGGTTCTGTCAACTTTGACTGTCCCATCAATAAACCGTTAATCAGACTCGTTTTCCCAGCGCCAGAATTTCCAATCACCTGCACCCTAAGTCGTTTGGAGTGAACTGTACCGAATTTGGCAAGGTCCTTGAAATATTGCAAAATCGCGTTAGGTCTGTTGCAGATAACTTGTGGCGGCTTACCTAGTGCATTATCTCCAAGGTCAAATTTCACATTCTTATCTATTAACGTAGTAAAACGTGCAGGCAATTCTTTCAGTTTGTTTGAACGCATATCTAACTGGGCGAGATTGGGAAGGTTGAATACAGCATGTGGTATATGGTCCAGTTTACAGTTTCCTAACTGAAGTGTTTCCAGTGGCGATGAGTTGGGGATTGAAAATTCTTTGTCAGCTAGGTTATTGCGTGAAAGATCAACATGTTCCAAACTAATGTTATTTTCAAGCCCATCCGGAAATTTTTTAGAACCACAATTACTTATATCCAGCTTCTTCAAATTCTTGAGTTCAGTAATTGAAAACGGCTGCTTCCCAAGGTTTTTGTTACCGGAAAAGTTAAGTTCTTGTAAACTAATGCAGTTTTCCAGTCCATCCGGGAACTTTTTAAGACCACAGTTCCTCATAAATAGCTTCTTCAAATTCTTTAGCTTACGAATTGAAAATGGCTCCTTGCCAAGATTGTCGTTGGAGGAAAGGTTGAGAACTTCTAAACTAACGCAATTTTCCAGTCCATTAGGAAACTTTTTAAGACCTAAGTGACCCATATTCAGCTTCTTCAAATTCTTCAGTCCAGTAATAGAAAATGGCTTCTTACCCAGGTAGTTGTTCCCCCAAAGGTTCAGCCTTTCTAAACTAATGCAATTTCCCAGTCCATCCGGGAACTTTTTAAGATCACAGTAACTCACATTCAGATTTTTCAAATTCTTTAGTTCAGTAATCGAAAATTGCTTTCTACCAAAGTTACCGTTCAAGGAAAGGTCCAGAACTTCTAAACTAACGCAATATTCGAGTCCATCCGGGAAGGTTTTAAGACTACAGCAACTCACATCCACCTTCTTCAAATTCTTTAGCTTACGAATTGAAAATGGCTGCTTGCCAATGTTGCCGTTGGAGGAAAGGTTTAGGTCTTCTAAACTAATGCAATTTTCCAGTCCATCTGGGAACTTTTCAAGACTACACTCACTCATACGTAGCTTCTTCAAATTCTTTAGCTGAGGAATTGAAAATCGCTGCTTGCCAAGGTTGGCGTTGAAGGAAAGGTCGAGATCTTCTAAACTAATGCATTTTTCAAGTCCATCCAGGAACTTTTCAAGACCACAGTTCCTCATATCTAGCTTCTTCAAATTCTTTAGCTGAGGAATTGAAAATGGCTGCTTGCCAAGGTTGTCGTTGAAGGAAAGGTCGAGATCTTCTAAACTAATGCAATTTTCCAGTCCATTCGGGAACTTTTCAAGACCACAGTTACTCATATCTAGCCCCTTCAAATTCTTTAGCTTACGAATTGAAAATGGCTGCTTGCCAAGGTTGGCGTTGGAGGAAAGGCATAGATTTTCTAAACTAATGCAAGTTTCCAGTCCATTCGGAAACTTTTCAAGACCACAGTTATTCATATCTAGCCTCTTCAAATTCTTAAGCTTACTAATTGAAAATGGCTGCTTGCCGAAGTTGGCGTTGGAGGAAAGGACTAGAACTTCAAGAGTAATGCAATTTTCCAGTCCATCCGGGAACTTTTCAAGACCACACCCGAACATATTCAGCTTCTTCAAATTCTTCATTCTAGTAATAGAAAATGGCTGTTTGCGAAGCTCTTTGTTCCACGCGAGGTTCAGATCTTCTAAACTGTTTAGATCTTCGAGTCCTTTCGGAGAAGCATTTAAGTTACAACTGAAAATCGTAAGTCGCTTCAGTTTCACAAGCTCACGAACTGAAACTGATTGGTCCTGGAAATCATTGAAATACAACCCAAGTACCTCCAGCTCTTTCATCGTAGTTATGGCTGAAGGAAAGGTCGTTAGTCCGCAGTTGTACAAGACAAGTTTTCGTAGATTTAAAACATTGCATGATAACTGGAAATGATCACCTATTGGATCATCAAAGATGTAGAAATCTTGAAGGTTGCGTGGTTGATCCATTTGTGTTGGTAAAATCTTCTTTCCATCGGCAAATAACAAGAACTTTTCAAGCTTTGACATATCCTTAAGAGAAATTTGGCGGCATTCTGATGAAACGTCAAGCTGAATTACTTCACTGTCTGACGTTTCTAAAGCAATATCCTGTAAAGAAATTTCAGGGAAACTTTCGATCCATTTAGTCCTTCCTCCCCTACCAACATTTACAGTTAACGTGTCTCCTGGTTCCCCACTCGCAATAATCAGTTCTTCTAAATCATTAACAGTGTCCTTGTCAAGACGATTAATTACACCAGTTTCATAATGTCTCACTGTTAGTCGCCGTAATTTCTTTTTGCTTGAAGGGAAAAGCTGATCTTGGAACAATACTTTGCATCGTATGTCCAGACGAATGAGACCATGTTGATCAGTCTCGAGCTGACAGGTCTTCCACAAGTATTTATTGTATTCAGATCTTTGATAAGCCGAGTTGTTGTCCTTGCACTCGTCAAATCCGCAAATTGAAATATGGCGGCCCAAATTACCGACGTTACTTTCCAGAAATCGCGGCAAACTTTGACGAAGAAGTAGAATTTTCTTGACTTGTGGATGATTTAAAACTTCGGAAGGAATAGACTTTACCGAATCATCGGCAGCTGTAAGGTCGATCACGTCTCCATACTGATCATCGGTTGAACTATTGACAACGTTTGTGGTAAAAAAACTTTCGCTCATTTTCAACCCCTCTTCTTATTAAGATGTAATAGTCATTATCACATGCTGAATTTTAACGTTATCACTGATCTTTGCAAAACTTTATGGGCACGGTGAAGGAAAAATGCTGATTTTGGATTTAATCCTGTAAATGTAAACGAGGTTCTAGTCTAATATTTCAAATGAAAAAAAAGTCGACTAACATATAATCAACAGACAAACGTTAAATCTATTTAAGATTAAAACAGACAAACGAGAAACGTCGCCAGAAATTAAATTTTTTACATGTTCCGGAATGTCTAGATTTCAAGAAAGAAGTGTTACGCTGTATTAGGAAGTATCAGGAAATATCAGGATCTGTGCGGAATGTACATTATGTACTTGTACACGAATGGACCAACACGGTTCTAAAACAATTGTTGATCGTCCACAATAAATAAACACTGGGATTTTGGTGCATGACCACTTATCATCTCCCTTCGTTCTCGAAACATTGGTTTTTTATACCAAAGAGTCTTTCAATGTCTGCCTCTGGAGAATCAAGCATTGCTTGGTTTTTGTCATTTAACACGAAAACATGCACTGTTGCTCACATAAAAGTAATCTGTGAACATGCAGGTTCCTTGGTTGTGTGCTGGCAGAACAATAGTCAATACGGTTTCTGAGTGATTTGAATATCTGTTGGTTGTTTACGAAGTTATCTACGAAGTCGAGGTTGTAAATTACCGGCATTAAAGCTGGTCGAGTATTCAATGCTGGGCTTGATTAAATTGCTTCATTTTCGGTACAATAGCCTACCGTTTCCCATACCATATAGTAATTTCAAATATCAGTATTAACGGCTTAAAGTTTGTACTTTTTGATTGTGACGATATATTTAAGGGACAAGTTAATATTGCGTTAATATTTAGTTAAGCTAACTAGTAATGGGGTGTGACCCTCAAGTAGCGTGAGAACAACATATTTCAGCGGGTAAAACATAGCTTGTAACAGTGAAGACGTTTGACGAAGTAGAGAATTATATTTGTGTTTACAATCTGGAGGTAAATCCACCACATTTGGTGGCAGCGGTGGGATATTTAGGCGAAAAGCCCAGTTCACTGAAGACTATAAACCGTCAGTAAGTGAATCTCAAGGGAGAAGTCAAACATTGTTTACGTATTTCGGTGGAGCTGAAATGATCAAGCGACAAACAGAGAGAAGACTAATGGCTGAGAAGGTAAAGAGTTAACGAGCGAAAGATTCAGGAGATTCTGAAGATGTATCCGAAGGTAGCACAGTGAGCGAACTTTTACGATACTTTCTTGAAGAAAGAAAAGAAGAAAAACAACGACAAGAGGCACGGAACCAGCAATTTTTTGCAAATGATTGAATCAATGGCAGAGAGGAGAGCAGATGAAGACAAGAGAAGAGAAGAACGTCGAAGAGAGGATGAGAAGGAACGAGATGAGAGGCTGCTAGAACAGAAGAGAATATTTGCTGAGCGATTACAAACAGAAGAAGAAGACAAGCGTGTGTGGATCGAACAATGCGAGAAAGAAAGAAGAGAGTGGTATGAACATTTGAATGTAGAGGATCAAAATGGAGTTAAGCCATCTTCGAAAATCGATGATAATACGAAAACACGGGAAGCACGACTGCAGAAATTGAAGGTCACGGACGATATTGAACATTTCTTGACAATGTTTGAAAGCGTGACTAATGCTTACAAATGGCCAAATAACGTTTGGGTGTGAAAGTTGGCGCCATTGTTAACCGAAAAACCTCAAGCTGCCTATGCTAACATGGATTCGGCAAAATCCCAAGATTTCCCTGAGGTGAAGCAAGCTAGTCTTAAGAGGTACAATATAAACGAAGAAGCATATCGAAAAAGGTTCAGAAATATTAAGAAGAAACCAGGAGAAAGTTACGTCCAGATTTAAGTACGATTACGAGATCTTTTGAAAAAGTGGTTAAAGCCAAATGAACGCAACAAAGAAGAATTGGTTGACGTTATCATCGGAGAACAGTTAGTGAATACAATGCCCCTTGAGCTGCAGCTAGGAGTGAGAGAAAGAAAGCCAAAGACAGCGGGAGAAGCTGGGACGATAGCCGATGATATTATTTCGGCCAGAGAAGGCACATTCGGCATGACAAAGGGGAGCAAAATATGTTTGAAATATGGTTTGCCCAGACACTTTGCGTGCGACAGCAGAACCACAACAAAAAAGATGGAAACATACTCCCAGAGTCGAGAGAAGACAGGAAACGAAGTGAAAATACCAAAAAGCGGGAGACAAACTTGACATGTTATCGATGTGGAAAATCAGGACACATTGCAAGCAGATGCCCTATAGCCTTTCCGAGGACCAAAGAAAGAAACAGTGTTGGGAATTTCTTCTGTGACAACGCAAGGAAAGCAAAGAGAAGTGTTACCAATTATCAATCAAGAGACCGAGAATACGTGTGCCAAGGACTAGTGGAAGGAAAGCTTGCTGAACTATTGGTAGATTCTGGGGCTTCCTGTACGCTGGTACACCAAGATTTAGTGGAAGACGAGAAAATAAACAGAAATGACGAACTCCACATCACATGTGCACATGGAGACTCAGTTGTTTATCCAACAGCCAACATAGAAATCAACATCAACGACCAAATATATAATGTACGCGCAGGAGTATCACCAACATTGTCGAGACCTGTTCTTCTGGGTCGAGACATTGGGAACCTATTGGAATTAGCCATACGGGAACAAGAAGCTTATACTGTCCTCACGAGAATACAAAAGAAGAAGAAGGAGAAAGAAGAAGCGACTGCCCTCACCAAAGAAATCACATCCGGAGTTCAACCAAGAAAACTGTTAGAAAGTGACCAAGAGGAAACGGAAGAAGACGACCAGACAATTTTACCTCAGTTGGATGACAGCAGTTTCGAAGGTGAACCTAAATCGAGAAAGACGAAGAGAGAAAGACGTCAAGCGAAGAAAGTATGGTAGAGTGTTCATTCGCGAACAGTTGTTTCTCAGCAAGGTGGAACTACTACGAACAACACAGACCCCTTGACAGATGATAAAAGGGATGAGAATATTGCCGCTACCGATGAAGGAGATAAGCAAAAGGACCCTGAGGGAATAGACAGCCAAGAACATTTTTCATCAACTATCCTAAACATTACTAAGCAAGAGTTTCAAACCCTACAAGAAACCGACCCGACTCTAGAGCCAATTCGACGAGTCATTACAGAGGAAGCCCAAATGCGAAACACAGGGATCTTTTTCAAGAGAGAAGGAATATTATACCGACTTTGGAGTTCCAAAGATGCTGACCAAGAGAATCGTAGAACGATAGAACAGCTTATTCTGCCGACAAAATGCCGTAAACTGGCGCTCGAAGTGGCGCAAAATATATCCATGGGCGGGCATTTGGGCCAAAAGAAAGCGTTAGATCGTTTGTTGGCAAGATTCTATTGGCCTGGGATTATTCATGATGTGAGCCAAAACTGTAAATCCTGTGGAACATGCCAAACGTCTGCTGGACCAAGGAATATAAAACAAACCCACCTGGTACCTTTACCAATTATCGGGGAACCATTTCAAAGAATAGCCATGGATATCGTAGGCCTATTGATTCGAAGTAAGTCTGGCAACAAATACATCTTGGTTATCTGTGATTATAGTACAAGATATCCTGAAGCAGTACCACTGAAGAATATTGAAGCAGAGACCATAGCAAAAGAGTTAGGCAAGTTCTTTTCCCGAATGGGTGTCCATCAAGAGATCCTCACTGACCAGGGATCCAACTTTACCTCACAGCTCCTGAAGGAAGTATACCGAATGTTGAAAATTACCCCAATACGTACAAGTCCTTATCATCCCCTGACGGATCGCCTGGTGGAATGTTTTAATGATACTCCAACCCTAATGGCAGAAGACTACCCGATGGAGTGGGACCGATGGTTTCCCTTCCTTTTGTTTGCTTACAGGGAGTACCTAATGAGTCGACAGGGTTCTCTTCTTTCGAACTTTTGTTCGGTAGACATGTTCGTGGCCCTTTGGATATCCTCAGAAAAACGTGGGAAGCAGATCGAAAAAGTTCGGAAGGTGTTATATCATACGTAATCAAAATGAGGAAAAGACTGTCAGGAACTATGGAGATAGCTCAAACCAATTTAGCAAGAGCACAGAAACGTTAGAAGAAATGGTATGACCAGAAAGCCAGGGTTCGAGAATTCCACGAAGGAGACGAAGTCCTGATACTGTTACCATCTAGCACCAATAAACTAAAAGCTAAATGGCAAGGTCCATTTAGAGTAAAAAGGAAAGTAGGAGCCGTAAACTATGAAATTGAAACTGGAGGAAAGAGGAAGAAGACAAGAATTTACCACGTCAACATGCTTCGTAAATGGCTTACACCACAAGCGACGAGTTTTTATGAAGAAGTGGAAGCTGAAGGCTACAGTTCCAACGAAAGAGAGACCATACCAGAGCTACCACGTCTGAACAATACAGACTAGGAAATAACTATCAATAACAATCTCCAAGTGAACCAAAGGGAAATGAATCGACTCCTACAAGAATACAGTGACGTTATTCAAGAAAAACAAGGTCGTACTGACAAGGCAGTACACCACATTGAAACAGGTAATGCAGTTCCAATACGCCAAGCCCCATACAGAATACCGTTCGCACAGCGAGAGGAAATGCGGAGAGAACTTCAGAAGATGGAAGAAATGGGAGTGATACAACCTTCAAAAAGCTATTGGGCATCCCCAGTTGTCATGGTTCCCAAGAAGGACGGAACACAACGGTTTTGTGTGGATTTTAGAAAGCTAAACAAGATCTCCAGTTTTGATGCCTATCCGATAGCTAGAATTGACGACATTATTGATCAATTGGGAAAAGCGATGTAGATCTCGACGCTCGACCTTATCCGAGGATATTGGCAGGTACCCTTAAATGACCAATTCAGAAAGAAAACGGCATTCATTACACTGTTCGGACTTTATTAGTTTATAACGATGTCGTTCGGCCTTCATGGCGCCCCGCCCACTTCCTAAAAGATGGAGGATGGTATTCTAAGAGGATCGGAGGAATTTACAGCAGCATTTTTGGATGATATTAGATTCGATATCCTGGATTTTGAGAGACATTTTAACAAAAACCATGAAGATCACAAGCAGGGTCAAATCATGATTTTTAGTCCATCTCATCTTTATACATAACAATTCAAAAAGGTCTTGTAACCGTTTTTGTTATCATTAACCACAATTGAGTGGTGAACTGCAAAAATAAATGTGTTATACAAGAGAAATAATTGGCAATCTAGATTTTCTATCTAGCTGAGAAAATTGAACAAATTTTTTACGCTGCCAATGTAAACCAAGCCTGAGTCCAAACCGAGTATGAGTTCAAGACTAAAAACATTACAGGACTCTAGAACGACAGATTTTCCAACAAGAATTTATCTAACTGGAGAATCTCAACACATAAAATGAATGTTGCAGTTGAAATCTACAGTAAGCTGTCATCACATTAGGGAAATGTATGCAATAAGACAGGTTATGGGACATCCTAGAATAGATGATGTGCTAGCTTACTACAGCTTGCAACTGGTGATGTTCTTACTGAGGAAACATTAAAATTGAATACGTCATCCTGGGTACCCTGAAGATTCGTCTGGCTTAGAAATGGTCTACCAGTGACTGAAGCCTTTTCAAACTTTCTTATCTTTTAACTGTGCTAAAAAGTGTAGGGGCTAAAGCCCCCAGCCCCTCCCTCATGACTTTGAAACAAAGGCATGACTTAAACTCAGCGTATGAAGTTCACTTTACGGTAAGTTACCCATGCCATTTCCACGTCAACAAAAATTCATTTACAAACATTTGGGTCTTCATTTTGAAGAAAATAAAGTGAAAAGCAACAAATGTTTTACCTGGCCCCTTATTTGGTCAACCTCTCTCACAGCTTTTGGTGTTTTGAATCGATGGCCAAAAGCACTGATGCCAATTTCTTTGAGTTCACTGTCTCCCATGTGAGAAAGAACACTCCATGTGACCTACACAAATGGGATGAAATTAGTGGTGCTTAGAAGGTGAAACAGAAGATATTACAGTTAACAGTATAGCAGCTAGAGACATTGGCTAGTAAACATGTTTGATATAGGATGGATAATTCTTGCAAAAAGTAGACCAAGTATGTGTATTCCACTATCATTCAAGGTACTGAGCAAGTTCTTAGCATAAGCTTTAAACTATCAAGGGATCTTAACCCCTTGTCAGAAATATTTCAGGCTATAGCCCCTTTTGTTGCAACCCTTGGCAAGAAATTGATCAAAATATAGTAACTGCAGGAACAACCACCATGCTAACAAAACAACACCAGCCATTAAAATTACAATGGCAGTGATAGCAGTAACCACAGCAGTAGTGGTCAGTAAAACTTGTGAGTGAAGAACAAACCTGCTCCTGTTGAAAGATATCATTCAGATGAGAAAGTTGCAGACTACTTAAAAACTGGCCAACATCCACACAAGGACCTGAATCATCTGAAGATTAAATATGCAAAATAATGTGGTTAGACCAGATGAATAAATGAATGAATACATGTTGACTGCTCATTTGACAGATCCATAGATCCCAATAAGCACCACAGTAAAAATAAACTTCAAGTAAATGACAAATCTTTTAAATAGAATACATGTTTTGGCAAGACTTATACACTGCAATAAATCATTTTTTTATATTAAGAACATTAAGAACAAAACAGAAGTTTTGTCCTTGGAGAAAAGGGGGGATATGTGACGCTATATTTAAGGGACGAGTTAATATTGCGTTAATAATATAGTTAAATAACTAGTAATGGGGTGTGACCCTCAAGTAGCGTGAGAACAACATATTTCAGCCGGGAAAACATAGCTTGTAACAGTGAAGACGTTTGACGAAGTGGAGAAATAAATTTGTGTTTACAATCTGGAGGTAAATCCACCACATTGATACCAGCAGTAAGAGTAACTTACCGTTCTATCGGAGAACTTAAACAAAATCTGTCGTATATCAAGACTGTAAGCTGGACACACTCCTACAAATGTAAAAATAAATAATATAGGTTAAAACCTCTTTGAATGATTACCTGAAAATTTGATAAAAATGCCCAGTTCACTGCAGTTTTCCCTGGTCTGTTGTCAATTCGTTTCTTTTAATCTGAAATAGACAGGTAATGACACCGTCTAATCTTAATGGTAAATATTTTTCAACCACTTTTTTGAGTAACATTAAAATTCAATCCATGCATTTGGAAGTGATGTAATTCACCTTCCCGCTTTTTCACGCCTTTACATTTTAGAAGTTTTTCCGACCCACACTTCGCCTTAATCCTCGGTAAAACTTTTGTCGGTCTTTCTTGCATTCAGCACTTACATCATTCCAGTTTTGACTTGTAACTAGTCTTTATCGTTTTTATGAAAGTAGATATTCGTTCGGTAAAAACTACAACGCACGTTTCCATTTAAATTGCGCTATGTTGACAATTTAAGAAGAAATATAAAGGTTGTAAATATTCTAGACGAGAGACCTAAAAGACATCATACCTCTACATTTCTACTTTTTTTTTGTTTGATTTTGAAGCTAAATCGTTTTACAAAATAAACCCAAAGCCACATGGTTTGAAACTTCTTTAAAACCAACAATACAACTATTACTCTACAGTTGTCGTTTGATACGCAAATAAGTCAACTCAAATTCTTTGCAGACATTTTTATCACCTGGTATAAGATTGAAAAGAATGCTCGAGAGGGTTCCTCTTGGTTTCAAACCTATTTCATCTCATTTATAACTTTATTTTCCATCAGTAAACAAAATATGTTCTATATATGGTATATAAATCTATTTCTTTTGAAACTTCTCAGTAGTTAAGGACAACGTCTGCTTTCATCGCTTTGTGCTCATGGTTTATACTACATATGCTGTAACCGCGAAAAGTCACCATCGTTTTTTTCACTCTTTCTCTTACAGCTCATTTTTTCAAATATGATACTCAGAGTCGATTCAAGGGGTTTTTTATAGCGAGTGATCAATTATGTCATAACCCCACTTTTTTTCATCCATAAATCGTTACCCACTTCACTTTTTCATCTTTCAAAATCAAATAATTGACACAATCATATGATTTTTTGCTATGACCCCTATGGATTGCGACAAAGCATCCTCGGCAGCGCAGAGCCGTTTGGACTTCTGCGAAGCGCAAAGTACTAACAAATGAGCAGGGGAGGAGGATGCACAGTCGCCAAAAAACCCAAGGGTATTGGTGGGAAAAGCGAGCAAAGCGAGCGATGGCCCTTGGCTTTAAGGGAACAATCCCCATATGATCATAATAATAGCACAGCACCAATCCCTAACAATCCCCATATGATCACGGCATTTTAAACAGCTGTTGTGAATAGAATCATGGACTTCAAGGTTGATAGAAGCGTAATTTATGGCTGTCAAGGCGTGATCTCTTAGAACAGTTTTCATTCTAAAGGATCCTGTAATGAACTCTTTTAAAATATGATACTTCATTCATTAACTTCCTCTTTAGGTTCATATTTGTGTTTATAAACATGTCTAGCTAATTATACTACCAGTAAGGAAGCCAAGTAATGGGATGTAAGGTGAAATGGTCTCGACTATAGAGTATACATCTCTCTTTAACAATTCATCTTTCTTCAGCTCTTTGCATAGTTCTTCGGGGTCATCAATGGCATCTAGACCGCCTAATGTACTGGAGAATTTACTGATTAGTAAGTCGGTTAGGAATTTATTGGCCTTCTGCATTCTTTTTCTTTCATACTCTGAATGTAGTTTATCAATAACCTTTTGATTGGCCTTTTTTATATATGCCACAGATTTATCCAACTCTCCGTCTTCAGCTAATCTTAGAAGTACATTTCTTTTTTCATAATCTTCCTGCTCTGTTTTTGTGTTATTTTCTTCATTAATTGTTTGGTTTGCGGATTCTATTTCTTCATTGATTGTTTGGTTTGCGGATTTTATTTCGTCAATAAGGTCACCAATGGTTTCAGGGTTCTTCTTCTTGCGTTTTGGCATCTTTATATTATAGCATATGTTTTGTTATCTCACGGAATGACTACTCTGTAATCATAAGGGTGGTGTAAATCGATTTCTAATCTTGCGTACTTGTTATTTTTTAATTTATTGACAATTTCATTGATCTCATTCTTATCTAGTCCATAAAGATATTCATCAGTAATACTCCTCATGTCATTTCGGTTTGTGTTATAAAAATTTACTAACATACTGATATTCTCACGATATGGTTTAGCTATGGACGTTAATTGTTAAGTGATTACGATAGTAGATAACCCAAAATGTCTTGCTGAGAATGCTAATTTGACTAACTCACTTGTTCTATTTTTAATATCGTTACTAGAGGCACAATCGTCTAAAATGATGAGAGTATTTGTTCCTTTATAGACCTCAGAAACAATATGTACAATCTTATCAACATCATCTTGTTCACACTCTATTGTCATCACATCATTATCACTTATGTATTTCCATTCCATGTAGGTTTTATTCCATGATAGTGTAGGGCATACCAGAACAATATAGACGAAATGATTTTTATATTTTTTTCTATCATCTCTAGTAAGAAAAATGTTTTACCACAGTTTGTCATACCAGTAATGATCATGTTGAAAGGTGTTTTCATTAATATAGACAATGTTTAGTATTGAATACTCTGTAGATCGTTATTAACAAAGTTGACAAGACCGTCACTAACAACAAAAATGTTGCAGTTAATATTCCCAGTGTGTGCCTTTTTAGTGATTTCTAGAAGTACTCCTGACTGTGTATTTACAATTTTTTTCCCATGGGCAGTTTTATTAACTTCTTCATGACTTCTAAGATCAATAACAAGGGCAAATTTATCCTTAAAGAAAACATCTACTGTAATATATTGATCTCTTTCTTGCTTATCACTGAAAAGACGCTTTGCCTCATCGTATAGTCTCGATTGTGGTAACCCTTGGCTATATACCATATTAGGTACACCTTCAACTGTGATTTTGACGCTAGTGATATTAGGGTACAAATACTCTTCACACTCTGTTATTGACGCTTTGGTGAATAGAAGGACAATTGCCTTCATGGATTTCCTTGGTACGTTGATATTTTCGTTTATCAGAGTACTTGATGCTGACCATATTGTGGTTTTCATTAGAGTAACGTGCTCGAAAGATAGACTTCTACCTGTTCTGTAAAGCGATGTGATTCTATCAGCAATATCTGGGTTATCAATTGTTTCATATTCAAGTTGTAAGTTCGTTAAGCTGTAACTCCCTAGCGTTTCTCCCGGTTGTGCTATTAGAATATCACTTGATTTAGGTAGAGAAAATATGTATATTATATTATTATTCATTTGGAAAGGAGCATAAAGACCATGATCTCTTAGTATGCGATGAACAGATAATTTCTGTTTATTTGAGAAGATACTGTATATCAAAGCATCTGAGACTTTCTGATTGCTATCTGAAGATGCACCACTGTCATCTTTACAGAAAAGTTTACGAAGGTTTTGGTTACATAACCCATACTCGATACTATCAGTTCTCTGAGAAGTAGTCTTCCACAAGTCTTTATAGATGGAGTAGATACTCTCACCACCACAATCATATACCGTCTCCCCAGCAATGCGGATCTGTAGTCTCTTTTGTAATACTTTAGATAGGTTGTTCATAAAGTGGGTTTTAGTGCCTGTGATATTAATATTATAAATTAAATGAAGGGACCCAGGTACTCGACAAGATGACTCTTTTAGTTTGGGAACGTCTATGTCAATTTCCTCTTCTGGATTTGCTTTATTTGGATTCATAGTTACAACATGCCTTGTTCTATCACCTTTAAATGAGGACATATTACTTCTCCTAAAACCAGGATTTAGTTCTGATTCTGTTTTGTTCATTATATAATAATATATATTCTATTTCCTCTTTTGTTTATATTAATCATATATGAACCATCTCAGTGCAATAGCCAATAGCCATAGATTACTAGATAACCACGCTAGACCTTTAGCACCTAGTGAAATAACTTGAGAGATGACATTCAATAAAGGCCCTAATAATGATCATACTTTCTTACTTAGTTCTGCCACTGCCTTAGCGAACTTACCCGTTGCTCTCGCTCCCTGATAGATAGCTGTACGTGCACCGACGATGATAGTTGTTATGATCCCAGCAACAGAGATTGCCAATGCTGACAGTCCAGCAATATTCTCCTTTGCCCATTCTTTGAACTTCTGTAATCTTGGTATGTCTTCCTCCTGTTGCTCTCTTACTTCTTCAATCTCCCTTTGTTGGAGTGTCTTATCTCTTGCCTCACGTAGTCCTATTATTCGTTCTTCAAGCTCTATGTACTCGTCGGGGTTTTCTGTTTCATCTCTCAGTTCAATTGTTTTATTTAATGTATCTTGAAAATGATCTGCTTGTAATTGCAGCGCACCATTACTACCTACCCTTGATTCTGGAATGATTGATTGGTTAGGGTCTAGAACACCTTCTAACTCTCTATTTTCTTCTTCTGTTAAACCATTGATGTTAGTATATTCTCTACTGGTATCTAGTAATGGAAAGTCGTTTATTGATGTTTCAAATTGCTCATCATCTTCTATCTCCTCTTCACTTGCCTTATCTAGTTTACTCACTAGTTCCTTGAACTGAGTGATTGCATTTTTACTTAATTGATCCTTACTGTAAACCAATCTTTTACCATCTCTGGAAGGTTTAAGAATGAGTTTTGACCTAATGTATTCACCATTTTTACCTATTGGTTTGAATAATATAGAGCCACTATCAGTCACATATGTTCTGTTGACGATTCTTCTCGAGACCTCATTATTACTTAACGTCTTACCAGTTAGACGCTTTATTTTTTCATTAATTAGTTTAGTTCTCTTGATCTCATTTTCTACAAGCTCCTTGTTAAAATCCTTCAATTTACTCAATCTGACTTCGATTTCTCTTTCTTGCATGAAAGACAGATCAAAATTGTCGGGGTTTACGTCGTCGAAATCTTCTTTAAGTTTCACATATTCAACAGCAGGAGCTTCAACTGTTGAATTTTTATTTGTTATCGATACAGTTTTACCATCAACATTACTGGTAAATGAT
This sequence comes from Heliopora coerulea, assembly GCA_030142905.1. Taxonomy (NCBI): domain Eukaryota; kingdom Metazoa; phylum Cnidaria; class Anthozoa; order Scleralcyonacea; family Helioporidae; genus Heliopora; species Heliopora coerulea. Next base: position 34,816 of record JASJOG010000334.1, on the reverse strand, counting down.
GTCTCTACTCGATTTTTATCTCGTATATGGTTGATATATGCCAGTCTATTGGCTAAGTCTATGTTTTTTTCACTTGTAAGTTCTTCAGTATTATCTTTCCATTCTTTTGAAAGTAGATCATGTTCAAAATCTAGCTGCTCATCATTCATATTATCATACTCTGGATACCTCTGATTGAAGTCATCCAGTTCTAGATCATCAAATCCTTCAGCCATTATTTATATATATTACTTGATATTTTGTATATCACTTTCTGGAATCCAAGAGTTGTGTTTACTTTCATAGCCTAACCATTTAACAAGAACCATTTTTTTACCCTTAACTTTTTTTCTTTTAAGAATTTTCTCCACCTTATAAACATCATCCCTTTTATTAACAGCTGATAGCTCCTCTTCATAGAATTTCCCAATAATTGGTTCACCTTCTAAATCCTCTATTTCATAAACTGTTGGGTCACCACGTATAACCTTGACCACTTTAAACAGTTCTTCAGTAAAATTAGCTTCATAACCTTTAGTAAAAGTGCTTTTATATTTTGATATTCGGACAGTCTCTCCTACTTTATATTTACGTATTGATGACTCTGCATAGATATGGCCATATAATGTTGTCCATACTTCATCTTCATTCTTTTTATTAACATCTTTTGGTTTCATTAATATAACACTATGTTTGGTATTGTTGTAATTATACACTAACTCGTCTAATATATCTATCCATTTATATGTTCCCTTACTGTAAAAATATTTCCACATAAAGGTCTTGAGTGTTCTGTTAAATCTTTCAACGACAGCAGCTTTTTTGTCGCTATTAATAGAGAAGTACTTAATACCATGTTTTTCCAATAATGTTTTAACACCAACATTGTAGAATTCTTTACCATCATCAAACTGTGCAAAATTAGGGTAGTCACCAAACCTCTCTTTAAACTTCCTCAATAGCTCAGTGACAGCTTTTGTCATATTGTTAGTGTCTTTCCTGTAAACTGGTATTGCAAAGGCGTATCTACTTAAGATCTCAATAGCTGTTAATATCCAATAATATCCTTTGTTCTGGTTTCTATATTTTACCATATCAACCAAGTCCATTTGTATCTGCTCACCAAGATAGTTTACTTTAGTTTGTCTAAACTTATGTCTCCTAACAATTGGTTTACATCTGGTGTAAGTGTCTTGTGATTTTAACCACTCTTTTACCTGGTTTCTACTTACGGGAATACCTTCTTCCAATGCTTTCTGATATAACCTTTCAGAGGATTGCTAACCAGTCTTAGGATTATAGTAAATATCTCTTAATACCTGTTCTGACTCAATATCCTTATCCATATTATTACATTATATAAAATTCAAGAAGAAAACTTCCGAACTGCTTATTCCCGTTATTTCCGATTATATTAAAGTTTAGCTTATTGTAAACACCTTTGTTGATTGATAATTTACTTTCAATATCTTTATGGTGTGTTATTGTTCCTTTTGATATTTGTGAAGATATTGGTAGAGTTAGAATCACGTGACTCTTTTTACCTTGGTTGTCAATACTACATGATCTATCAATTGCATCACTTTGTATTTTTATATATTTTAAGCCTATATTAATGTCTAATGTTTTACTGGTCTTTGTTGCTTGTTGATTAATAGTCGTGTTATTACTAAAACCGAGTATCGCACCGAATCTCTTTAACTGTAGATTTGAATCAGACGATATTGAACATGTATTATTATGTTTGTTTTCAGTAATTGTTAAATTTCCATTGAGTCCTTCTAATTTCTTTTTAATTAAATCAAAAGTCCAATAACCAGGCTCAAATTTTATATTCGACTGACCATAAACAACTGTGTCATTATAACCTGAAAAAACATTGTTGTAATTCCAATATATGGATGCTGTTTTTACATACAAAAATGCGTCATTATCTATAACTAGTGACTCATCAAATGTAATCTCTTTACTATCTCCTTCTATGAAAACAATAAATTTTTTCATCTGTATATTATATGTCATATTATATAATGGATGTAGAGAAAATAATGAGGCAATATTATGGGAGTAACTATGATAAAGCTATGAAGAATGCAAAAGTAAAAAGGGAAGAGATGAAGAGAGAATTCATCCGAAAGTATCCAAATGCTGATTTGAGTAAATTTGTATTTGAAGTAGACACCAAAATGGATGGATCTATTGAGTCAACAGCCATTTTTTTTAAGAATTCAGATGTTTTAAGCACAGATATAACAAGTAACACATTTCTTAATGATAAATCAATGACAAAATATCTTTATTCTAACATAAGTGGCACAAAACTTCATTCTAATAATGGTTTCCCTAAGATATGGAATATTGGTGGAACAATTCAGGATTTACCTAAAGGAAAAAGACATGTTGATTATAATGGAAAATCCTACTACTGGGACAATTCCCCTGTTGATTATGTTTTGACTTATCCAATAAATCAGTTCAGAATTTATGTTAACAATACAGATTATTTTCAGAGTGGTTTACCGGGATTGAATATAACCACAAATGATAATGCTAAATGGAATTTAAAAGAACCATATTTTCAAAGCATTGTAGCAGCTTGGATAGCAACATATGCATGTGGAATTTCAATACAACATTTGTCATTCGATCCGAGTGTTCCGAAACAAATTACTTCATTTATTAGATTTCATTTATATTTTACAGTTAGAAGAATTATGAGACAATTTCAAACTGGAGACTTTTCAATTTTGAATACATTTAATGCAAATTTTTTAAAAGATCATTACCCTAAATGGACCTGGCAAGAAATTTTACATTATAAGAATGAGCATCTTGGTCAGGATGTTGTTGGAACAGACCCTCATAAAACTTTTCAACATGGTCCGGGACAAATCAGAGACACTCATAATGATTATAAAAAATTCATTCCTAAAACGTCAGATGGGTTAACTTTAAAAGGAACATTTTTACTGAATCAAAGCATAGAAGCATATCTTTATTCAATCCTTGAGGCACAAGCTAGAACTAGACAAAAGTATTTTTGGACCAAGAGCTTCAGCATTAGAAACACAAAAGGTTTTTAGACAAATTGTTGAAGATTCTATAATAAATTATGATACATCAAAATGGATAAATAATATGAATCAAGCGATCTCTGATACAAATGTAGTTTTAAATACTGCTATAAGTTCAACTTTATGGTTAATACCAAGTGATCTTATCATTTTAAAAAACCCGATACCTGGTTATAATAATAAACTTCGTACTGCTGGAAAAAATTTAAGTTTTGGTTTGAATGAGAAAGTTAATTATGTAGGTGTAAAAGAGACTCCAAAAAAAGTACACCAACCAAACGTACCAACACACAATTTAGATGACTTGGATGAAAAACTACAAACAGAGAAAAAGGATGATGGTCATAATACAGAACTGGTATCGTTGTTTACCGTATCTGGAATATTCACTTTCATAGTCGCGAAATATCTGTTATAATAATGAGAAATTCAATTGACAGTCAATACATTAGTAAAAAAATATCTATCAATGAGAAGGAAAATTTAATAAAAATGTATAACAGCTATCATAAACTATATACTTGCTACAAATGGAAATACAAGAGATTAAAGAAAGTTAAGTTAGCATTAGACATGGTTAGTATTGGATTGACAGTAACCGGTACTATCGTTGGTAGTGTTACTTTGAATCCTGTAATAATAGGATGTTTAACTGGATCTGGTGTTCTTGTCCAAGGTTATGTATCAAAGAGTAATCTATCTAATAAGGTAGAAGATTGTCGTTTTGCATACACATCATACCAAAAGGTGCTAACACAATTAAGGTCTTATTTAAGAGGGCTCCCTTATGATAATCAAATCCTGCTTAGTGATCTTAAAGTGTTAGATGATATAGTTACTGATTCATGCCCTACAGTTAATGGTATGGGAGATAGGTATGATAAAAAATACAGTAATATATAAATGGATATCGAACTAAACGACCTTGATGAAAGGAGAGATGAGGATGAAGTTGAGAGAGAGCAGGAGACTGAATTTAATGATACAGATAGTGACCTTCTAGATGGTTTGGATTGGTTATCTAACAAGGGTAAAGACCCATTAAAAAAAAAATATTTAATAACTATAGTAATCATGTTTTTGAGGCTAGAAACATAGGTTTTTTCATCGAAGATACTCTATTAATGGAAAAAGAGTGTATCAATCCAATATTTATTAAATACTTAATAGAGACACAAGATTGTAAAATTGAAAAAACAATATCTGTCTCTGGAGTTCTTACAAATTATGAAATATCATTTTATGGTGAACCGCTTAATAATGGTTTAGAACGTCCATATAGAACCTATAAGACGACTAACGGCCCCATAGAGGATCAAGATGAAATGAATCAGTGTATTAACGACATACGATATCATTATGACAATTGGAGAAGGATAGAGTTAAATAAAGTCCTAAAAAAAGCAGGGGTAGCTACCGGAGTAGGTTTGACATTAATTGCCTTAGTTACAGGATTATCACTTGGATTAAAAAGAGGTGGTTATGACATTGTACGGGCATCTAAAATAGAAAAGAAAGCTGAAAAACTAAAGCCAGGGAGAGATGTTATTCCTTGGACAGATATTCAGGAGGCATCTGGTAAGAGCTTAATATTTGTTGGAGATCATATATATTTGGTTATTGGTGGAACATTAATATATTTATATACCATAGAAAGGAAACATAAGTGATTAAACATAGAAAGGAAACATAAGTGATTATATGAGAAAACTTAAAAATCTTTTTATAAGAATCAGAAATCTTGTACGCTTTTGTAAGAAAACAACTGATGATTTAGATAGTGTTCTAGAAGATATAAATGAATCAAGATGGAATAACAATCCGACATATATACCACACACTGGTAAATAATCTGTGAGATAACTAGTAGATGATCTATGCGATAAAACATACTCTAATATATATATCAGTGAAACACCAAAGATAACAACAGTAAAAAGAGAGAAAGACCCAAAGAGAGTGGAAGCTGGTAAAAGGCTAGCTGCTATCTCTAAAGAAGCCAAAGAACGGAAAATGCGTCAGAAGATAGAATCAGAGGATAGTGGCTTTAGTATTAATTATGCATTAGTTTTCGGAGGCATCGGGGCTATAACATCAATTGGTGCTTTGTACTATGCCAGAAAGAGTAATAATAGAGAGGAAAGAGTCGTGGAAATCAAAGATCAAGAGACAAAGAATGAAAAAAGAGTAGAGGAACCTGAGAAAAAGAATAATGTACTAGACACTTTATGAATAAAACATATCTTAATATAAAAAGTGAATATGTCAGTAATAATCAAGAAATTTGAAAATAAGGAATTAAACGTTTCGATAGACACTTATGTTGATAATAAACAGAATGTATGGTTCAAGGGTAAAGATGTAGCAATGGCTCTAGGTTATGAACGACCAAGAAATGCTTTATCAACCCATGTGGATGATAAATACAAGGTGAACTACCAAAATCTAAAGGGGGCCTCAAATCAGGGCCCCCTTGGAAATCACCAACCTCATACCATTTTCATTCAAGAACCCGGTCTTTACTCTCTAATTTTTGGTTCAAAACTAGAAACTGCAAAAGTGTTCCAGGACTGGGTCTTCTCTAAAGTGTTACCATCTATCAGAAAGTATGGGTATTACAAAATGTTCAATAACCCCAACACTTTAACTTTCAAAATAGAAGATGAATATGATCTACATACGAAGGTGGTTCAGTTCATAAGGCGATTTTACCCAAATGCAATAATGTCAGCTGGACTAGGTGAGTTACAAGACACTAAAAATAAGAGAATTGATTCTTTTAAAAAGGGTTACATGAAAGGACAACCAGATCTGATAATTCAAAATCTTCATAAGCAATACTCTGGTGTATGCATAGAGTTCAAAACCCCTCAATGTAATGGTGTTTTATCAGACCAACAGAAAGATCTAATAGAACTTTATGAAGAAAATGGTTATAAATCCATAGTTTCCAATGACTATGACCTAATCACGAAGGAATTAAACGACTACATGCGTGATATCCGTATCAAATGTAAATACTGTAGAAGGAAGTTCATATCCAAGAAGACAATAAAACGTCATGTAAAATATTTCCACAGAATAAAATAAAATATACATTATTATATAATGAGTTCAGAAAGGAAAGAATTGATGAATGAAGCGTATGATGCTCTTCTAGTTACCACAGGTGTTGTAGGTCTTTCTATGGCGACAAAGAAGCTTTTGGGTGAAAAACTCACTGATGCATCAACCATCAGAGATATAGCAAAACTATCAGTTGGTGTCACACTATCGTCTATGCTAGTGAAATATGCACAGGATAAGAAGTGGGTTCCTAGTGACCCATTTAAGCCTTAAAATATGTAGTAATATATATATGGCGAGTTTAATAGGAGGTTTTTTACAAACAACATTTGCTGCAGTCAGTTTTGCCGGTGCCGGCTATCTTTTTAAAGCGTTAGATAAAAACGGATATGAAGCTGAAATGGAAAGACATAATAAAGCTTTAGAAGACCTGGCAAAGGCGAAAGAGACATTTTATCAGAATGAAGTCAAACAACATGATATGATACAACAATTAAGACAACAATTAGCAGACGCTAATAAGGACATCGATAGTACAAATAAAGCTCTAGATTTGTTAAAACAGGTTCAAAGTATCCAATATAATGGAAAAACATTCGATAGAGAACCTCAACTTAGTGATTTTTACAAACCAAGTGAAGAGATGAAGAACTATCAGTGTCTTGTTATTGGTAGCATTGGCGTTGGTGCAGGGTATGTTATATATAAAGTGTTTTAAAGATATATGTATAACGTATATATATGATAAGTGATGATTATTTATTAGAGTTACTTCATCAGGGTTACGACATAGACGAAATAGCCTCTGGAGAATACAAAAAGGAACCTAAGAGACAAAGGATAAAAGGTTATTATTGCTATGAATGCAAAAAACATAGAGTCAAAGTACAAGATGGTTTCTATACATGTACTACTTGTGGTGAAACTGAGTACGGTCATGTTGAAAATTTTATTCCTGAGATATGGATGAAGAATAAATCAGTCCACTCTAGGAAACGATGGTTTGTGAACAAAGTCAGAGAGTTTGTAGATTCAAAATATATAGGAATGATAAGTCATGACTTCATGTCAGTTGTTAATGTGATGATTAAACACCATTTGATCAAAGGGAAAAACGTCTCTAGGTATGAATACTACATCATAAGACTGGCATCTAGACGTAATATAAATCCAAACAAAAAAAACTAAAAGATATGAAAAATAGTAAAACGAAGACGAAGTTTGATAACAGGTTATTTGGCAAGGTGTATAGTATTTTAAAATGGAATATAAATTGTGTTTGTCCGTATTATTTAGAATGGAAAATTTCAACTAGAATGATAGATGTTAATCAGGAAGAGTTAAAAATAGTTTCCATAAACAAAACAATCGAGAATCGGTATAAATCACTAATGGAATTATAACGATTGCTATAGTATATTTACTGTCTAGTTGTTTCATCTTTATCAGACACATCATAATAATATTCGTTTAAGTATAATTTTCATACTATAATGGCTTAAAGGTTTGAGTATTTTTATCTAACATAATAATATGAACAAGACTGATATGAAAAAACTGAGCAAATCAGAGCTCATCAAATTTTTATTGAAGCAAGAAACCAATAAACCTATCCAGCTTCCTAAACCAAGGAAAATTGTCAACTTAGAAGACCTGATGGATGACGATCCGTTCCCAGAATATGAACCTGTTTTTTTTTGAGAAAAAGATGAGGAGGGTCAAACGAGAGGGACGAAAGATTGATATCATAGATGACCGAATAAAGGGGAAATTTGATATGATCAAATCACATGTACAGAAGAAAAGTAAAATAACCTACCCCAAAATAACAGTATCGCTTAACGAATTTCGTAGGGAGGAGGTAAAACTGAGTAAATTTAGCAAAAAAGGATCATCATTTTTCAGCCTATTTGGACAAAGAATAAAGGGGAATGAAGGTAAAACAGTATCCGTAATCTTAGACGTTGATATAGAGACAGGAGACAGTTACTGTAAATATAAGAAAAACTCGAAAAAAACTGATGAGTACAATATCAAGTCGGACAAGGTTATCAAACAGATAGGAGGTGGGTTTGTGGTTAAAAAAACATATGGACCTTTCACAGTCGAATTCTCAAAAAATCATACCAAGAGAGATGCTTACAAATTCATGATGTATACCTTGTTGAAACAGAAATTCACGATCCTCTCAGGGGAATACATCAACAAACTAGGCTGTAGGATAGTGCCTTTTAACAAAAAACAGTTTCTTCCACAAAAAATGGGTAAGCTTAAATTAGATTCATACTTGTTAAGCAAACAGAGGCCAATCAAGAGTCATGGGGTTAATACTTGTGTGGTTGACTATGTATGGGACCAAGTTAGAGGTAAACGTGGATTCAAAACTTATGACTATGCCAAATTGAAGGCTGAGATTTATGAGTTCGTAACAGGAGGTGATATGATTAGTACCGAAGAGTCGATAGACTGGGTTAAGAATTGTCATCCTCGAGTAGCAGTTCACGCTTTCGATAGTAGGTACCGAAATTTCATAAGGTATACAAATGGTCACCAAGATGTCGTTCTGGTCTACATTGTGAAGGATAATCACTGCTATCCAATCACTGATGAAAAACTGAAATTAATAGCTTCTAAGGCTAACCAAGGAGGTTGTGACAATTTGTTAAAACACATGACTGATCTGAAATGGACTAGGAGACATAAGAATGTTGCAAAATTGAAATCAATTGAGGATATCCTCAGTTTTGATAAGGAGAATCACATTATAGTCTTACCCGAAAACACAAAGATGAGGGCAGCTATTGACATGTACAGTAACAAGGAATCGTTCTACGTTGAATACTTACACTGGGACAACAGAGGTGTTCTAGACGGTTTCATCTATCACAAGAAGAACATGTACTTGTTGAATGAGGAGTATGACATGAGGAAGACGATAACCAACAAACTTTTCAAAACATACCTATCAGACGATTTCATATGGACCAATCAATCATACACAAGTATTGCATCATCTTTGTTCAAACAAATGTGTGGGTACTTACCTGAATCGTCCTACAATCTCAATACAAGACAAATGTTGGATGACTTCTATCCTAGAGCCTTACAATGGTGCTCTACAGATGATATGCCAGACGACGTGGTGAACATCGATATTTGCAAATCATACCCTAATATATTGTTACATAATACATAACCGATACCAATATATTCGATTCATGATGTAATAGAGCCATATAGTTGCAGGAGTGATTTGAGACTCTGTGGTGAATTCTATATTGACGAAACAATCCTCTACAATTATAAGACACCAATAAAATTAGAAGCTGGATTCTACTCTTCGAACTTGGTTTCTTACCTTGTCAACGATCTACACATGCCGGAAAGTCAGATCAAATACAAGATCGTCACAAAGAGGGCTCTCAAAACCTGATACATTCGAGGATTTTATCAAACATATATTCAACAACTTTCCAGAGAGTGAGGCTAAGAAATTGGCAAACAGTTTTATAGGCGAGCTTGGTAAAAAATATAATAAATCAACAATGGGTTTCACATGTACTGAGTACGAGACAGCTATGTGCTGCTGGACTGCTGCGATGAGCGAGAAGAAGAATGTGACTGTTGACCATTATAATGGATTATACCTTATTAAGGAACAGAGCGTGGAAAGAATATTCTCTGACCATACAAGCATCAACCGATTTGTTGTGAGTGAGGCTGTTTTAAAATGTTTGCAACTGATAGAGACTTGTTACGGTAAGAATAGTGTGTTATACGGGTACAACACAGATGGGATATACATGTATATCACTAATCCTGTAAGAAGGTTCAAGAATAAGAAGGACGTCAAATTCAGTACCAAGAGGATAGGAAATGCTTATGTTACAGACTCTAAACCGTCATATTTTGAGAAGCATTACAGAAAGAACCTTGATATGAATGATTATAAGGTGAAAACTGGTAAAGGATGTATCCACACTGGCCAGGCGGGTAGTGGTAAAACAACGATGCTATGTGAAATGGTCAAAAAACCAAAAAACCCATTAGTGTTATCATTTACGAATAAAGCTATAGAAAATATCAAAAGTAGGTTAATCGAGAAGGATTTTAAAAATGATATGAACAATATATGTTTCACTTTTGATTCATACTTCTGTGATTGGAAGGGACGAGATATTAATAGTCTAGAGGGTAAAACGATAGTCATTGAAGAATTTTCAATGGTACCTAATAAGTGGATGACAATGATCTACAAGGCTTATACGATGTTTGGTAATAAGATACACATGTTTGGAGATCCTAATCAATGCGAACCTGTTCGAGGTGGAAGTCAGATCAATTACGACTATCTCAGATCAAAGACCATTAACGAGATGTGTGGTAAAGTAGAGAAACTTGGATATATTGAGAAGACCTGTAGATACGACAAACACATGAACTTTTGTACAAATTTTTGAAACATGGAAAAATATCAACGTACTTCCAACCAATTGATAAGAACCTCAACAAGAACATATGCTACCTCAACTCAACGAGAATAAAGATTAATACACAATGTTGTGATCAGTTCTCAAAAGGAAAGAAATATGAAACTGTTGAATTCAAATACAACAACAAGAAGGAAAAGTATAAAGTCAGTGTAGGGGTGCCGATAATTGCAACACAAAATATCAAGAATCAAAACATTTTCAATACAATGGAGTTCAGGGTGAAAGATATATCTGATAAGCAATTCTTAGTGAATAATGTCTGGTACGATATAAATAAGTTTTCCAAAAATTTCATCCCTAGTTTCTGTGTAACAGTTTACAAATACCAAGGTGCAGATATCAATGAGCCATATAACATTTTTGATGTGAATAGGATAGATAAAAAACAGTTGTATACCGCATTATCAAGAACAACTAAGCATGATTACATTCATGTCAACAATAAGGAGTTCAATAGGAAGTATTTCAACAGAAAGCAACCTGTGATAGAATTGGTCAATAGTAAGTTCAACAGTTTATACAACAAAGGAAAGATCTACAAGGTAACGTTTAGTAACAAGATGGTTTATACAGGATCAACATGTGAAGAACTAGAGACATGGTTCAAATGGCATCTATCTGATAAGAATAGCCAAGTGTTTAAACATAAGGATAAGAACTCTGAGATAGAATTAATCGTGTATGCTCCTAGTAAGGATAAAAAGAGTCTTGAGAACGTTGAAAATAAACATATAACTGAATTTGCTGATAAATATGGCGAACTATTACTAAACAAGAGATGTAATCCGTTAAAAAAGAGTAAGAAGGTTGAGTATCAAGTTATGATGGAGAATAAACAGCAATTGGAAGAGAGAATAGCCAAACTAGAGGACAAACTAACTATCAAGGACGATGCTAAGAACAAATTATTTTACTTCGACGCAATCATTGATGGAAAAAGACAACATATGGCATCAAAATATAAAAGATGCACAAAAGACGAAGCATTAAAAAGTATCACAAGGAAGCAACAAGAAAAAATCAAGGAGCTGACTATTTACTTCGAATGAAGGTTCATACCATAGCTCCTTTACATTAATTGAAGGATCCTTTAGAATGAAAACCGTTCTAAGAGATCACGCCTTGACAGCCATAAATTACACTTCTATCAACCCTTGAAATCCATGATTCTATTCACAACAGCTGTTTAAAATGCCGTGATCATATGGGGATTGTTAGGGATTGGTGCCGTGCTATTATTATGATCATATGGGGATTGTTCCCTTAAAACCAAGGGCCATCGCTCGCTTTGCTCGCTTTTCCCATCAATACCCTTGGTTTTTTCGGCGACTGTGCATCCTCCTCCCCTGCTCGTTTGTTAGTACTTTGCGCTTTGCTGAATTCCAAACGGTTCTGCGCTGCCGAGGATGCTTTGTCGCAATCCATAGGGGTCATAGCAAAGAATCATATGATTGTGTCAATTATTTGATTTTGAAAGATGAAAAAGTGAAGTGGGTAACGATTTATGGATGAAAAAAAGTGGGGTTATGACATAATTGATCACTCGCTATAAAAAACCCCTTGAATCGACTCTGAGTGTCATATTTGAAAAAATGAGCTGTAAGAGAAAGAGTGAAAAAAAACGATGGTGACTTTTCGCGGTTATAGCATATTTAGTGTTTATTATGGTCAAAGTTTGCTTTAAACAGATAGAATATGACATCT
>JASJOG010000334.1:0-17500 GCA_030142905.1 Heliopora coerulea | reverse complement strand
ACTGAATGCTGCTGCGATTTCTCTATTTTTGTTTTCTTTGTGTTCAACGATGCTCGATCGGCGGGCTTTTTCCTCTTTGGTTTTTCGACAGTAAAAGTAAACTTTGTCGGTACGGAATATCGCTTCAAACGAATTCTTTGTCCTCCCATTGGTTTTATGAAGCAATTAGCTTCAAAATGCTTACTACAGACATAAGAGTTTTTGTTTACCGGAGTGTTCTCTCGACGCAGTTTCACGAGCCATTGTGCTAGCAAATTCTTCTTTGACAGCGGGAGCAAATGCCATGATAAGTCTTTGCATTCCGCTTTGGAACTTCGATTTTGACACCCAAAAGCTATGCAATGCTTCACCATGGATAACGATACTCAAAAGTCGATAAAATATTATTTAAATGTCAAACTACCTACTAGTTTCCCTCTGTTTCCTTGTACTTTATAGCGAGCTAGACCCGATAGCCTCGTTTTGGCGTAAGCTCATCGAGAGTCCGCTGATTTCGCGTCCTCAACTTCGATAAGAGCTATTAAAGAGTGAGAGTTCTTTGCTGGCTTTAAGACCAGAGTTTAATTGCGGCTTAAGATATTTAATATGTAGAGCTTCCATAAATAAAAGTTGATAAGGATTAATAGAATAATTAGAGTAAAGGATCTTATAGTTGTTAAAAATGAGATTGTGCATGGATGAAGTAGCGTCAAAAGAAAAAGGAATATCGTTTTCTTTTGACGCTACTTCATCCATGCACAATCTCATTTTTAACAACTATAAGATCCTTTACTCTAATTATTCTATTAACCCTAACCAACTTTTATTTATGGAAGCTCTACATATTAAATATCTTAAGCCGCAATTAAACTCTGGTCTTAAAGCCAGCAAAGAACTCTCACTCTTTAATTAGTTCCTTTTAGTTTATATATAATTTATTCATCGACATGTTGTCATTCCATCCTTAGGCGTCAAAACTTGTCACTTACTGACACAGTCAATCATTGTAAATAGAGTAGGCGTTTCCTCAATTCTTCATCAATGATGTAATCACTTTCACATGTATATATAAACCTTTAGTCCGCTTATGTTAGTTCACTTAGTCTGAAGATGATTTTGCAATAAAATCGAAATATCACTATTTCACCGTTTCATCTTTCGTTAACTTAAATCTTAAGTTAAAAGGTAGCTTTCTTTTTCGGAATTTGCTTTCTCTTATATTTTTTGAAGTTGTCGACTGGTCAAGGTTTTTATGTGTTGGTAATTAGCTTCCTATTTGTATATTTTGTATTTAATATTTTGCAGTACTGTCTTCTTCGTGCGAATGTTTAATTCCTAAGTTAGTATTCTTTACCAATCATGCATTTATGTTTACTTACAGTAAACTTTGTAACTCATAGTAAATCCTAATAAAACTCTTCTCTCGAACAGGAAACGAAACTTTTTGCGAAACCAACCCTGTCTCGACATGCATTTTGGAATGCGTCTAAACATTGTTAACATTTTCGTTCAATCAGCTATTGAGAGGAATGTTAACATTTCGCAATATTTCATCAAATTAATCCTTTTATGCATGATTTTCTTTTGTCTTTCGTTCTGTCCATGTTCCCTCATTTGATCTTTTGTTATATGTCTCCAATGTGTAATACAATATGCGTTGAAGAATATAACCATCAGTCATATACCGTGCATAATTCTTGCCCATGATCAGGTTCCGTGATAGCCTGAAAGCCTTGGTATTCACTTTGTGCCTTCCAAGTCAAGATGCAAATGCAAGCACAGGTTGTTCAAGGTGTGAGTGAGCCATACCACCTAGACGTTAATTGTTTATTGCCGACCTTTGGACCTATTAACTGAAGCCTTCATCAGACAAAGTGGCATCAGCTGTTTGGCTACATTGTATGAACAACGTAGCCGCTTACTCATATAAACACTACTCGCTTAAACTTCACATCACAACTCTTTCACGCTCCCATTCTGTCCAACGCTAACACGGATGCCCACCGTCTCTCAACACGTGGTAAACTTCCCTTAAGATTACGATCGCACGCAGAATTGGTCTTCCCAAGACACACAACAAGACTGGTAGGCACACATTTTGGCTCCTTCTACTTATACTTTATTTTATTGTATTTTTTACTGTTTATCGCTTTTCTTCCGACGGTATAACATTGACTGCCAACCCCAAATCCCTGTTGAAGAGGCCACAGAAGGCCGAAACGTAGGTCCAGGGTTGTGTCTCAACATATTTATGCACGAGACAATGTTACGCATCTTTTACTCTTTCTCTCTGTATTTATACATAATTCTTTATTAAACTCTACATTGCATGGCCAACTGCGTAGCCGTCTAACTGTCGGTAAAACCCTAAGGTCGGGTGGTCGGTTTGAATTCCCGAATCGCACTCGTGGTAATTACTAATACACCTTCACAACACAAATGTATACTCCACGATTTACTCTGAAACTAAAGACTCATACTCATTCACTCAACTCTACATGGCATACCACTAGTGTAGCTATGTCACGCTCACTATAGCCCGCGGCTAAAAGCGCGTTCCATCATTAACAGTTTCACTCCCAATCGTAAGACAATCACAACTACACAACTGTAACACCAGTGTGGTTCAAATTACCTGCTCTAAAACCCAAAAAATTAGAATGAAATTGATTTTTTTTTAAAAAAAGCAAAAAAAATTTTACTACTGGATAACGGAGTAAACACTCAGAAACCCTCGTGTACCTGACGTAGTTATCACGACTTTTTGATTTTCTCACCAATCAGGCTCCCTGTGGTTAGGAACGTAATTGACATCTCTTGTTAACTGAAAAGTTTGGCGTTCGTTTGCGAATATTTATAGCTCTCGCGACAAGACGAAAGGGTTTATAACATATGAACAAACGTAGGTACTCGTTCATAAAAATAAACCATAAAATTGTTTTATGAACAAGAAATTTTACTAGGTTCATAGTTTATCTGATCGACTTCTCGTGGATTTTTCATTTTCTCATGCAGTAGGATCCATGTGGCTATGTACATGAAAGACATCTATAGGTAACCTAAATGTTTGGTATTCGTTTGAGAATATTATAGTTGTGGCGACAAGATCGAAGGGGTTGGGGGACTGTCTTGATATATCAATTAATTGATTAGTTATTTGGTATTATATAAATCTCAGGTGATTACTGTTTCTTTCTGTTAGCTACGAGCTGAGGCTATTGTCTTCAATTTGTCCCTTCCTCAAAAGTCTCACAAAACAAACCACAGTAGCTTCCTTGAAACTTTAACGCACTCAAATGGATTGGTCAAGCTGGAACTATGAAGTCAGAGTTTCGAAGACTTCCTTATCAAATGAATTTGGCTACTAGAAGATCACTTACAGTAATGACGCCATGTTGGATACAATGATCAAAGTATTAATGGAATTTCGTTAATTTAATATCTCTGGTGGTAAGACATGTCAACTTAAAGTTCGCGAGCCACTTGCCAACCTGAACAAACAAGACTTGGAGGAACGACGCGGGAGGTGTCACATTAAAAAAATCAATTTATTAATCACGATTGTCGTAATGGCGGGCGGCAAAAGCGGAATTGTGATATCGGGCAAACCCTTTATCAGTAGGAAACTCTCGGACGGAGGATTCTTTCGCCTTTATGTTCCTCAACAATATTGCTAGGAATGAATTGACGCAAAAATGTTCAATTTACATGATATCCAAAATGCCAGTTTACACTATATTTCATGCAATCCTCGTCTTTCTCTTAGAGCAGGTTCTCTTAGAGCAGGTTCCAATTACCTGCTCTAAAACCAAAAAAATTAGCAGTGAAATTGATATTTTTTCAAAAAAGCAAAAGGAGTTTTACTACTGGATACCGGAGTAAACGTTCAGAAACCCTCGTGTACCTGACGTAGTTATCACGACTTTTTGATTTTCTCACCAATCAGGCTCCCTGTGGTTAAGAACATAATTGACATCTCTTGCTAATTGAAAAGTTTGCCAATATTTATAGCTCTTATTATATTGCGAATATTTATAGCTCTTATTTATAGCGAATATTTATAGCTCTTATTATATTGCGAATATTTATAGCTCTTATTTATAGCGAATATTTATAGCTCTCGCGACAAGACGAAGGGTTTATATCATATGAACAAACGTAGGTACTCGCTCATAAAAATAAACCATAAAATTGTTTTATGAACAAGGAATTTTACTACGGTTCATAGTTTATCTGATCGACTTCTCGTGGATTTTTCATTTTCTCATCTAGTAGGATCCACGTGGCTATGTACATGAAAGACATCGATAGGTAACCTAAGTGTTTGGTATTCGTTTGAGAATATTATAGTTGTAGCGACAAAATCGAAGGGATTGGGGGACTGTCTTGATATATCAATTTATTTGATTAGTTATTTGGTATGATATAAATATCAGGTGATTGCTGTTTCCTTCTGTTAGCTACGAGCTAACTGAAGGCTATTGTCTTCAATTTGTCCCTTACTCAAAAGTTTCACAAAACAAACCACAGTAGCTTCCTTGAAACTTTAACGCACTCAAATGGATTGGTCAAGTTGGAACTATGAAGTCAAAGTTTTGAAGACTTCCTTATCAAATGAATTTGGCTACTAGAAGACCACTTACAGTAATGACGCCATGTTGGATACAATGATCAAAGTATTAATGGAATTTCGTTAATTTAATATCTCTGGTGGTAAGACATGTCAACTTAAAGTTCGTGAGCCACTTGCCGAGCTGAACAAACGAGACTTGGAGGAACGACGCAGTAGGTGTCACATTAAAAAAAATCAATTTATTAATCACGATTGTCGTAATGGCAGGCGGCAAAAGCGGAATTGTGATATCGCGCAGCCCTTTATCAGTAGGAAACTCTCGGACGGAGGATTCTTTCGCCTTTATGTTCCTGAGCTGTATTGCTAGGAATGAATTGACGCAAAAGTGTTCAATTTGCATGATTTTCAAAATGCCAGTTAATCACTATATTTCATGCAATCCTCGTCTTTCTCTTTTTTTTCGACAGTGTCAAGTTTTTGTGATGAAGACCAACTATTCATTAAAACTGAGGCAGTTAAAATTGACTATGCAGATATTTGTGGCAGAAAACCATTGTATTACTGCAAGTAGCTTTAAGCACATGTGAAGCACAGAAGAAAAGAGATTAAAAACTCTTATTAATTTTCCTTGTCTGAAAGGTTTTGAGTTAGGGTGGTGGATCTCCGTCATAAAACGTCCAATAATTACATTGAAGTTTCGGAGACTTTTGACTGGGAAACAAAATACCCCTCGTTAGAAGACGATTCGATTCCAGAGATTTGCATGGTTTTCCACCCAACGTGCTCCGAAACGTTGATGATTCCTTGCATATTTTGGGTTGAAGACTTAATCGGTCGGTGATACAAAAGTCTCGGAGATCTTGCATTATATCACCGTCCTTAATTAACATTATTGTTGACCATGGCAGACTATTACAATTTAAGTTGGACAAATTGAATAATATATCGTAGGGTTCTGTGATAATAAGGTGATAATAACGTTCGATCTTGTCCATATCATCCAAAGATCGATCACCAAGATCAATTATTTTATGCTTGGCAAGAGGTCTTTTGCCTTTTTACCCAATAAAAAAATTGGTGAAATTGTTTATAAATAATATTCTCTTTGGTCTACAAACTGTCGCAAAATATTCATAGTTTCTGGACTCCGATATTTAAAGCTTTCCTTCGTGAAACATAAAAAAACTGGAAAATCGATGCTCGACGGTACCGTTGTATTTTCGGTTACCATAATCCTCTCAATTTTTATGCACTAGCTACTCAACTCACAATTTTCACTATTTTTAATCTATTGCACCTTATTCTGTACGTTGTACACGACTAGTTTTCGGTCAACTGTTGTTGAACCATCAATAATTGTCACTGCATCTGGTGCTGCAGCAAACGCAATACTGTCAACGACCAACTAGAACTGGGTGGTCCAAAAAAATCCACGGGAAACTTTCTCCATAGAAAGTATCATTGTTGTGGGAACTTGCTGTGCAACATTGAACAGAATTTAACCCTGGAATAATTTCATTTTCTTTGCAAAACACAGTATGGTTTGAATATTGTTGGTTATGGCTTTTTGATTTAGAGTCAAGTCGAGGAACTAGTGAATTATCCCATAATTGAATCTCAGACATTTTCTGCTTTTGGATCCTGAGTTACGTGATACACTTAGCATCTTGCACACAACCAGCCAACTTCTCATTGATGAACACTTCAATGATTTCTTCGAGATCTTTCAAGAACTAGATACGTTTTGCCCCATTTCTCTTCTTTCTTCTTAAGAAGCGAAAGACTGGGTGACTTTGTATTTAACCATGGCAATTAACCTTTAAGCCCCAATGCATCAGTACTACATCATTTTCCGGTGGCTTCATGTTGTCATGTCGTTCGCAATCCGCCAGGTTTGATGCCGCTTCTGACGTGGGCTGAAAGGAACTTTAATTTGAGGTTTTAGGGCTTCTAAGGTAGATTTCGAAGCAGCAACTCAAATTTTAAGGGTTCAGAAATAATATTAAAGCAAACATATTCACGTAAAAAATCCGGAGAGAAAGTTTTCTTTAAGCAACGTTAGCAACCTTTTTAGAGGAAATAATTCCGGCTACAAGCTTAGCGCTGTTGAAGTGCTGACGGACTGCTTGGCAAAACTGTGATCCGTTCAGAATATTTGTAGCCCCTTATGAAAATTTCACATAAGATTCAATATATGAAACGGCAATTTCATATATGAAATGAAAAATTTCATACATGAACTTTAAATTTCACATATGAAATTGCAATTTCATATATCAAAGGGGCAATTTCATTTTCAAAAAATCACATATGAAATTTTCGTTGCATAAATGAAATTTTAATTTCATAAAAAAAATTGAAGATTTCGTACATGATTTACGTTACATATATGGAATTTTCATAGATAAAATGATGGAATCATATGTGGACTTATTTGTGATATACTTTTCACATATGAATAGGCACTTTCATATACGAAATAAAAATTTCATAAACAAAAGGGAAAATTTTAGACATGAAATTGCTATATATTTAAAATAAATCACATATGAAATTTTGATATGAAGATTTCATATGAGATACTCTATATATGAATTAACATGGATAAAATGATGGAATCACATGTGAATTTAGATGTGTTATACATTTAACATATCAATATATACAGGTGCGCTCATAAGTTATTGGACACCTAGTTTTTCATGAATTTTTTGCCTGGTGAGCGTTTTGGAATGAAAACAACAACTTATTTTAGTACAGAATTTCAAATGACACCTTTCCATATGTGTTAGATCATGCTCTGAAACGACATTTACGAGGTACATACTATATCCATGTTCATTTATGCAAATTATGTACAGGTGCGCCGATAAGTCTTAGCCATCTGGTTTTTCATGAATGAAAGGTGTTATTAGGGTTTGTAGTTTACAAAATCAACTTATCCCTATGCAGAATTACAATGACGATTGTTGGATGTCTGGATATATGCGCGCATGCCGATGGCATTGCTTTCCCACAAGTATAACGTGTATTCATTCATATATATATCCACAAGTCAGCTATGCAAGGTTCCAAGATCTTACAATGGGACGTCACAAGGAAACTAAGAAGATTGGTGGAAGACGTTTGAAAGACGAAACCAAATGGCGTGCTATTTTTCTGAAGAAGGAAGGAAAGTTGAGCAACCGGCAGATTGCTGCATGCTGTAAGATCAGTCCTTCAACTGTAACAAACCTTTGGAAGAAGTACAACGAGACTGGTAGCATGAACGAGCGTAATGACCGACGAACTGGAGCACCAAGAAAAACCACCCCAAGGCAAGACCGAGCACTCTTGCGTGCAAGTGAGCGCGACAGATTTAAAACAGCTCCTCAGCACAGACGAGACCTAATAGCAGAAGGTACACGTCTGTCTGTATCAACAATAAAAAGACGTCTATATAAAGAGGGTAACATGAATGGACGAGTAGCAAGAAAGAAACCGTTGATAAGCGAGGTCAATGCGCAGGCCCGTCTGAAGTATGCTTTGTCGAAGAGGCATTGGACAGCTGACGAGTGGTTGAAAGTGATGTGGTCTGACGAAAGTCCATTTAATCTTTTTCCTAAGTGTGGTAAAGTGTATGTGCGCCGGCGACCTGGTGATGAGTTCCAACGCCAATGCCTTAAATCTACTGTCAAACACGGAGGAGGAAGTATCATGGTCTGGGGCTGTGTGAGTGGTGCTGGTATGGGCAAACTAAAAAGGTTGGAAGGAAAGGTGGACGCAGAAGCCTACTATCGCATACTACGTCACCAAATGGCGCCCACTATGAAACTCCAAGGTGGCCGGCAGTCTTTCATTTTCATGCAAGACAATGCATCCGTGCATACAGCTAAGAAGAATCTGCAGTTCCTTCAGCGAAATAACTATGATTTGCTGGATCACCCTCCCCAATCACCCGACTTAAACCCTTTGGAGAATATTTGGTGGGCAATAGAACAAGCACTTTTGGACATACCTTTGCCCTCTAATGCTAATGATTTGTTTGAGAAAATTGAACAAATTTGGAACAACTATCCTACCGATAAACTGCTTGAATATATAAAGTCAATGCCCCGTCGTATAGAGGCAGTTATTCAAGCCAAAGGATGGCATACCAAGTACTGATTTGGTCTGAAAAGGGTTGTTGTGTGACTGCTATTGACAATTACATAATTTGCATAATAGAGCAAGGATATAGTATGTACCTCGTAAATGTCGTTTCAGAGCATGATCTAACACATATGGAAAGGTGTCATTTGAAATTCTGTACTAAAATAAGTTGTTGTTATCACTCCAAAACGCTCACCAGACAAAAAATTCATGAAAAACTAGGTGTCCAATAACTTATGAGCGCACCTGTAGGCACTTTTATACGGAATGTTTTATTTTGTACATGAAAATAGGATTTTACATAACATACTTTGACATATGAAATAATGAAATATATATGGATGGATTTAAATATGACATAGCACTTCGGATATCATTTGGTAACTTCATATACGAATTTTATTTCATAATATTATATGAAAATTCATATGCATCATGTGCATTGACCTAAATTTTCACACAAGAATTGCCATTTGCCTTTGATTGTCTTGTTTCATATATGAAAACAGAATTTCACACATGGCATAAAATTCACATAAAAAATATTGTAGTCACACAGGTGACATGAAGTATGATACACGTGTAACAAAGTTTACCCTATTATTTACCATTTTAATGTGAATTTCTTAGGTTAGAACAACTGGCAATGAAAGTTTAAACTTCAAAATTGATCTACGATAAAACTTTACTTTATACTGAGCTGTATAATTGATGGTGTACCATTAAGAAAGGATCATTGCACCACTTGTTGCAAGCTAACATCTTACCAGTGCTTTTTAAACATACTGGATTAAAGGTTCTACAAATGTATTGCTACAGTATCTGTTAAGTATTCTTAAGACCTAATATTTAACAATTAGACAACAAGCCTTAGTTAATTATGAGCAAACAGTCAACAAGAAATAATGACAATAATAAAACTTTATTTCAGTGCCACAGCATACACTGTATGACATCTATATTAATGCATATTTACTGTACATTTATTATTCAAGGATATTTAAGGAATATGCATAGTGAAGTCAGAGTAAGTATGCAGAATTCTGACTAATACTGCTAATTAGTTTGTTTTTTTTCTTTTCATAGACTGTTAGAATTAAGGATAAGCATTATTAATAATCAAACCACCTTAAAATATCAAAAAAGGAAGTGATCCAACATGAGCAGCTGAGAACTGTAAGTGGATTGACAAGGCAAGTTGTTTTAAATCACACATCGTTTGCACACGTATATTGTAAACACAAGTGCACTTTCAACTCAATGTTTACCAGCAATTTTGAAGTTTTCTGGGAATTTTAGCTGGGAATATCAAGGCAGAAGATTACGTAAATCAGGACAATGTTCTACCCGATTTACAGTATACCAATCAGGAGCTAATGAGTTATCTAAGATTATTTTAACAAAAGTACTTAAGGTGGTCTTGTACAAAAAAAAAAAATTTTCGATGTTTAAATATTAAGGCAAATGTTTTGTTTTTATAATAGCAAATCGAATTTTAACTATTAAAGTTATCTTTTATAGTTGTCGGTTGTCATGGAAACCAAGATAATGGGGTGTAAAAAGTTAAATATTGTACCTACTTTCAAACATGATGTAGAACTATCCAATGGTCTGATAAGTTTTTTATAGGTTTTTGTGCATTAGCAAAAGGCTACTCTAGCTACCAAACTTAAAAAACGCCGTATTTCTCGAGCTTTTTCAGATTCTTTTACAGATTCTAATAGAGAACATTCAATACTTAAGACAAAGTAACTAGACAATGTAGAATTTTAGAAAGTGTTACAACATTAGATTAAATTTTATAGATTCAGTTCCTAGATTGTTATGTTGAGTATCTGTGTTGAAAATTTGGTAGGGATCGGTAAAAAGGCTAATTTAATTTTATGTTTTAAAATGATGCTTTTCAACAACTTTAACATCTCAAGAGAAGCAAAAATCAAAGTTTAGCATTGAATACGCATGATAGAGTTTGTATTCTTCCAAGACTTTCAACAAGGACCAAAAGGTGCTCTTCATGTGCTCAATGTTTTCATAAAGTTTTCATAATTTTGTCCAAAAGTCAAGATTAACGTAAAAATTTTCAAGGTCATTTAAGACCACTGGGGAGAAGAAACGTAAGGTTGTTCCCCTAAAGTGGGCCTCAAAACAACCTCAAAGTCAGTCAAGGTCACGTAAAGATCACCAAGATTGCATTCTAAAAAAAATTTAGACAAAATATAACCAAAATAATATTTCAAAAAATCAATATTTTGAGTATAAGACCACCACCTTAAATCCTGAATTATTGGTAATTGTTTACAATTATCATGATAGATCATGATATCCAAACTAATCCCTGTCTATCAGATTTGGCAGCCTACAACAGACTGTTCCAAGTAGTGAAAGGTCATTTTCTTTTACAGCACTAGACCACTGTTTATAATGTTCACTCTAGGTCCATGAACTTGGTACTGCTACATCTACCTCAAAATCAACATGCTATTAATTTGACCTCCTTTGGAATTAACTAAATATTTTCTTAGTTCATTGTCCACCTGCACAGGTACACATTTGCAAAACACGTACTGCAAAAACTGCTTTTCAGAGCAACAAATGTTCATCCAGACTAGACCAAAAACTGGATAATATCTCTTAATACAAAAACTTGGCTACTAGAGTACAGATTATAAAACATGCACAATCATTAGATTGCTACCTAATAAAATGCTCCTTTGGTCTTTGCTGTTCATTTGCTTTTGGTGCAACTGGTGGAGGAGGCAAATAATCTAGAAACAACAAATGGAATATACTGCGGTATTTCACAGCTTGAGTGAATTTTCAAGAAACAAATTATATGACAGCGGATACATGTAACTTTGGTAAATACAAACACTTTATACTGTAATAGATGCTATTTGAGAATCATCCTCAGAGATATACATGAAGAGAAACTTTTTGTGATAACCTGACAGTGCCAAAATGAACTAAAAAAAGTTGACTTGAGCAAGACTTGAACTCTCACCTTCGCAATACCGGTCCGCTGCTCTACCTGTTGAACTATTGTGTCTACAAAGATTGGAGGCACGTTTTATCCGATTTTAGTGCACGAGATATTCTCACAACAACTTAACACTATCCATTAAAAGATGTGCAGTGTTTCAATTCTATTTCAGAATCATACTTATGATTGATACAGAATAAAAGGGCATGTCAACTTCATATTTTATACAGAGATATTAGGACAACAAATTGAATTATTAAGTATCCATGATCTATTAAAGGACATTCCCAGATACCCAGATGATGTGATAAACTTTAAACAAATTGTGGCCACACCCTTCAAAGGTCTCTCCATGCAAAAGCATAAATCAATTATGCTCCTCTGTTTTTCACAGATCAAAGATCAACATGTAAGATGAATGTTTTCAACCTCTCATATGTAGCTGTGAACGAACCTTTTCAAATATCCTTTTCCCATTGAATTGTTCATTACACATTAATAAAACAAATAGGTTCCACTTTAGTTTGATCTGTGCAGTTACAGGTGTTAACACATCAGATGACTTGATCTGGTGAGAAAGTCATTATCAGAGGCCCACTATGACTAGAAAGATTTTTATTCTAAGAGGTATACCATGAAGCCAAAAGTAATGTAAAAAATGGAGTGTGGTTTAGGCTGTTTGGGATGCAATAGTACTCTGCCAAAAAACAAGAACATGAGATACGTATTGACATTTTGTGTGAAAGTTCACCATAAGAGTGAAAAGGCCCTTTCAAACATTTGACATTATGTTGCCATTTGTTTAGCAAAATGTAATCGACAATAGAAAAAATATAAGTCTGTTCATTAAGGACTACAAATTGTGGTGAAAGATATTTACAGTGGCCAGTATTTAGTGGCATTTTAGTAATCAACAAAGCAACATAAAGCTAAATATAACTATATCTTTAGACAAATATTAGTGCCCAGCATAAAACACAAAACAAAGCCATTGAATAAGATAAAAGATTTGATTTGCTTTGTTTTATGTTTTATACTGGCCATTGATACTGTACCACTGTTTAACCACTAGCATCCCAGTCTGACAGACACTCAAATCAACCGTCCTTCTTAAAGTTCTTCTTTTTGCAGTCAGCCGACTGAAGACAAGAATTAAAACTGTAGTGAATACAAATCTTGTGATAAAGTAAACTTAAATTGTGTAGTCTCTGCCAAGTAATACGGGGAAAGTATTTTACAAGTTTCAAATACTTTTTGCAAGCCCTGAAAGGATGAGGAAAATGTGACAAATGACCTATATCTATATTATACATATAATATACTGTTATATATATATATATATATATATATATATATATATATATGTATATAAAGCTTTTTTTAAAAAATCTATTAAAAAAAACAAAAAGAAAATACAGTAGAACCTGTATATAACGGCCACCCTCGGGACTTCAGAAACTGGCCGCTTAATACAGAATCACTAAAAATACTCACTGGGTGTGGTCAAATGTCAATTTCAATAGCGTGTCATACGACACTGCATTCAAGCAAACAATAAGAAAATCAATGCTCTTTCAGGCGATCTTTACTTTCAACAAAGTTGCTAACTTGTAAATGTAGCGGTGCAATAAACGCAAAGTTATGGAAAGGTACAATCAATTGTCTTTTGCTCTGCCATGCAGCATTTCTGACTTACAGTTCACAACGACATACGTCTCATTCCGTCATTTCATAGTTCTTACGATCAACGTGGAGATAAAACGGAAATTTTGCTAAAGTAGCGTTGTTGGAAATAAAATTCAAACCAACAAGCAACGAAAAAGTCACTGTATAGGGCAAGCACATTGAAAGCGGTGGAGGTTATGACCTGGAAATCTCGTACAAGTATACGTTTGGAAGCCATTTCTTCACAATCACACTGCTCAAGAACAAGCTATCTGAAAAAGTAATTTTAAGTAGACGTAGAGGGAAGCAGACTCGAAACAAAATTTTTTGCATCTCGTGATTTTGTACTGCAGCTCATTGCTGACATCTGGAAAAAATTGACCATAATGAACGGTTAATTATATACATCAGCATTATCATTTCTATAATAATGATGGATCGCTTCTTAATCACAATCAGACACAAGAAAATACTGCATGAAAGGACATGTGGCTTTGGGTTTCCGTTTAAGGATGACCGCTTAATACAGGTAAAAAAAACAAAGAAAGACAAACATGGGACTGCTTAAGGGTGGCCGCTTAATAGAGGTAACAATTACAGCATGTGTATGGGCCAAAATTCGGGACTTTGAAAACTGGCCGCTTAATAGAGGGTGGCCGCTTAATAGAGGGTGGCCGCTTAACAGAGGGTGGCCGCTTAATACAGTGCCGTTAAATACCGGTTCCACTGTACATAAGATTATTATTATTTGACTATTCCATAGAACTGGTTCAACCCAGTAATGGAAGATTTATTTTATTCAATGTGTAATTTACATATGTTCAAATTTAACCAGTCATTATTTCCCAGTAGCAACAACACAATATGCAAGAGGCCAGCAAATTGCTTTAATTTGATTGGATAAAATACAATGCAGCAGATTATACTATTTCTAAACCAAAAAAGCTTGTAAAGGACAGTGCAACAAGAGAAATTTAGCCTGAAATCTGTTCTGGCATTTTTTCTGTTTTCTAACCAACAGGGAAAATTCATATAAATAAAATAAATAAATAAATAAATAAATAAATAGAGTAAATAAATAGAGTAAATAAATAATTAAAAAGATGAATAAATGACTGAATGAATTAGATAAAAATAAGTCACATCATAAATGAGCTCTCTTGATATGGACTACCTGCCATGGCTTGAGCAGTTACCTGTTGTTTTGAAGCACAGCATCACACATTGGTGTTTGAAGTTTACTATCCCTCACTCTTATGTCAGTACTCTGTTAAGAAAAAAAAAAAATTAAATTAGGCTATTTATTTATTTTTTACCTTCTGCTCTATCAAATATTTAACAAGTTCTCTATGACTATGTTTTACTGTACTGCTATGTGCAAGGCTATTCTTTATGTAAAAAGTTAAAATCAGTTAATAACTACCACAAGCAGTTTAAACTGAGCTGCCTAAATGATTTGGCAAGGGAACATTGAAAAAAAAAAATTTTAAAAATTCAATATGACCAAGTGAATATTACCCTCAGTGAGCTATGCACAGTTGGACTGTTGGATTCAAATTAAATTTTATTTATGCAATGCACCCCAAAAAGATAGTAATTCCTCTTTCCCACAGATTGATCAGTAAAATGGATAGCCAGCAAAGAAAATATTAACTTTGTGTATTTCTAAACTGTCAGAAAGATTATTCTATTGTAGAGTAAAACAGTAAGAGATTGGACAGTAAAAGAGATTACAGGTGGAGACACAACCTCCACTTAAAATGGTCACAGCATGACATTCAGCCATAGGCATTGTGTTCAGGTACATACTAAAGAGACCCTCTTCTGCAAGGCCAAGGAGAACTGAGACAAGGGAAGAAAGGAGTAAAGAGGATAAAAGGGGATTATAAGACTGCAAAGAAACTCACATGCAAAATCATCACCCCTAAATTTACATCATGCATTAAACAACTGTGGGCAAATCATGTAAAGGTTCAGCTCAAACAAAATCAATTTACAAACTTCACCCTATTCCCATGACATCAAAACAAAAAAAAAAACTGGTCAAAAAAAATCAAATCACTTGTACAGAATTAACTTTTTATCTCATTAGCACATCATAAACAATGACTTTATCATATGCTGCAATTATGTCTTACTATTTATCTCATTGCAAGAAATTGATACAAAGAAACTCAAGACATTGTTTTGCAATGCAGCCACAAATCATGTCCGGGAAACACGAACCTAGAACGAGAGCCTGCAGTACAGCGCGGTTGTTTGCATCAAATATATGCGCGCATAAATCTCTATCGTTAAAAAAATAGCGGTTAGTTCAAAACTCAAAAACGGTTTCTATTTCTATTTCATGGTTTGGACCTCTTCTGCAAGGCCAAGGAGAAGTGAAAGAAGGAAAGGAAGGAGTAAATAGGATAAAAGGGGCTTATAAGACTGTGAAGAAACTCACGTGCAAAATTGTCACCCCTAAATTTATATCATGCATTAAACAATTGATGGTAAATCATGTGAAGGTTCAGCTCAAACAAAATCAGTTTACAAACTTCACCCTATTCCCATGTCATTAAACCAAAAAAACCACTGGTCAAAAAAAATTAAATCATTTGTGCAGAATTAGTTTTTTATCTCATTACTACATAATAAACAATGACTTTATCATATGCTGCAATTATGTCTTACCTTTTATTTCATTGCAACAAATTGATGCCAAGAAACTCAAGATATTGCACAGTAAGTCTGAAAAGAAAAACATATTACAAGTTCTTTACTTATTACTATCAAAATGATAGACTAACAGACTCCATACTCTACTGAATGCAACTGTCTTAAACTACAGTAGCCAGAACAAAATACAAAATGCCTTCTCAGGCATCATAAAAGCTTTTCATAATTTTTTGTCCATTTGGCTGGTTTGAATAAAATCACCTGGGGTGAGCTGAAAAATAGAAAATGTTACCTTACAGTAGTTTATTATTTAGATGACAGAATCATGATATTATAAGGGCATAAGCACTTCTGACTGCAGAAAAACATGTTTTTTCTTCCTTTATATTATCATTTAATAACAATATTTTCAATATGCCAATTAGAACAAATTTATGTACAGATGTGCAGTACATTTGTATGTATACTAATGAGTTTGGACAATCTTAGCACCCTTCATGTAAACATACCTAGAAAAATTGGAAATTAGCCTCAAAGCAGGCCATATGAATTATGTAAAATGTCAGGTGACATGTACATCTGACTAGTAATTTTGAGGAAGTAAAAGTTATTGAGTAAACTTATTTGCTGATTTTTTATCATATAGTGAAAGCACTGTTAATTATGGACACACTGCCCATAGTTGTTTTCCCAGTTCAGTAAAAAGGCTATCATTTGACAACTGGTGTCACTACAGCTGAATCCATCATAATCTCAAAAGGAATATCAAAGCCCAGCAAAATATCTTTACGAAAGCCATCGAGTCGGACACAGAAGTAAATAGTAATATTTAATAAAGTTCTAACGTTTCGTTGTATTAATCACAACATCATCAGAGAATAATTTACATACTGCCTAAAGCCTAAGTATATATAGTTACAAGGTGTAATAATATTCAAGCATTAACCAATCAGAGGACGTACTAAAAATAAAAGTTACAGGTATAAGAACACAAACAACATGGAATAGTAAAGAAAAAATTATAAAAGGAAAAATTACAAAAGGAAAAGTGGTGCTGAGCCAATATTGGCATTTAGAGAGGGTTTAAGATTTCGAATGAGTAGACTTTCTCGTAAGAGAAGTTCGGACTCAAAAGGGCAGGAAGAAAGGATTTTAAAGTCATCAAAGGAGACTGGGTGACCCGTGTCACGGTGGTGTGAAAGAATACTTGTGAGGGGAGGGTTAGTGCGCTTTTTACCTGTGAGAGGTGAGATTCCCATATGGTCAGATACGCGTGTATGGAGGTGCCGGATGGTTTCTCCGACATACGAGGCTCCGCAGCTTCGACACGTAAAATTATAAACTACATGCGATCTTAAGCGTAGAGGAATCTTATCTTTAAAAGAGAAGAAATGTAAAAGTCTAAGCGACGGGTGAGCAACACACTTGATGTTGATCTGAGGAAAAGCAGATGAGAAAAGTTTTTTAATCTGAGTTCGGATATGAGAGAAATGTTGCCCAGTAAATGGTAA
>JASJOG010000333.1:155000-275819 GCA_030142905.1 Heliopora coerulea | reverse complement strand
TCTCGATGTAATCTTCACAGTGCACTTTCTTGTTGTAATGATAAATTGCTTAGCAAACTGAACAACCGTTCAGCAGCAGCAAAGCCAGGCTGAATCAGTACTAATTTCTTTACCATTGGTGCCCATTGTGGAAGCGTGTCATGATGTGATGACAACGACAACGTGACGTGCGCCGTTTTCCCTGAGATACTGGCATCAATTCCATACTTGGAAATTGGAATAAATTACCACATTCCACAGAAAAACCAAAGGTCAAAGACTAATGTTTAGCCTATCCCCCCCGTTCCGTAAAAGAACACTTTTAAACGGCACAACGATGTTTCTTAGAATTTTCTTGTACCATAACAACCATATTACCAATGAGGAAATGTTCAAAGCTTCAAAAATTCTATATCTTGGTTCAAATAAGCCCGACAGTTGCTGAAAATGTGTTAACTTTAAGAAAAGTTGCTCGAAGTTGCTCGTTTGCGAAAAAGTTGCTCGAAATCCTAAAAGTTGTTAAAAAGTTGCCGAGGACAATCTGGATGGGCCTGGCGACCAGTGACAATCACTGATGGTGACAATCATATCGTGTGAATAAGCCGTGAGGTGAAGCAATCGTTGTTAAACGATCATTAAACGATACTTTCCGACAGGTGTCTACGAACATACCTCTCGTGAGGTAATTTCAGTCGTTATTTTCAAAATGGTGGACTTCCTTGCAGAAAATAATCTTTGTGGTCAAACATTGTTAAAGTTAGTGAGCAGAGGAAATGCAATCATCGCTCAACTTTTGCATTTATCGGATTTCATTCCACCTGAATTCCGTCTTGATAATAAAAGAGATCAGTTGAAATATGGCAACGTTTTGGCCGACTTCTCGTGTTTCCGTGGACCTGAATTCTACGAAGCGAGATCGACTCTAAACCGGTACGTGGGACGAGTTAAACTTGCCTGATAATGCACTGGGATCTAACAGTTACTAGAACGTACTGACAAGATTTTCAGGCCAAACTATAAGAGCTGTTCTGCCTTTTTATTGGATTTTGTAAAATGGCTATCGATGACGTCTTGCATTTCACTTCTTGAACTTCTACTACTTTCCTCACACCGTTGCATTTGCAGTTGCCCTCCAAGACAAGGCCACCACATTTTCGAAAAGGTAGACCAGTATCTTCCTAGCGTTATTGGGTAAAAGTCCAGTAGCGTTGAGATTGCATAGCTCTCGTGTAGCTGTATCAAGCTTTTCAAATTTTAAAATAAAGTAATCTTTTGTCTATTAGTTGACAATTGCTTCCAAATTTTGCTCGGTTAGAAACAATTTTTTACAAGGAAATTGAAATTTGATTCAAAAATAATGAGTGGGAAGATCCCACCAGGACTCAGGGAACTTTAAAATTTGGTACCAGAGTTGATTGTGAACCCAGATTACTGTTTGGGATGAGAGTAAGAAATATACAGTACCTTGATGAAAATCAACTTGAAATCTCAATATTCAAATTAAAGTACATGAAAAAATTGGTCATGGTAATATTTTGACTTTATTTGAAAGTTGTTGTCTAATGTCAAGCACTTCTTTAGAGCATGCTTTTTGGCTTAATGTCTTGAATTTGTTGGCTGTGAATGGTACAGGTAATTTAGATGCAGTAAGTTGCTTCTCAATAATTGTGATGTGGTCTTTCCAATCAGTATGAAACTGAGATGCATTGCGTTGAATACTGTATGTCCAGTTTATAGCAAGAGGAACCAAGGTGCTTAAATGCCAAGGTGTACCAAGTGATCAGAAAATTACTGTAGCTTTGACAGCCATGGGTGTAAATTATTTGATGATGTATTATTATTATTGTTTCAAAAGATAATCTTTATGTTGGGCAAAAATTACTAAAATCCTGCAAACATTAGAATTAACTAGACATCAACTAAAGGATATCTCTTACATTTACACTGAGGAGTTGGAGAACTCAAGGATTTTATAATGGTAATGTACTGTAAAAGTACAGTACACATATCTTCAAGTCACAATGACTACCCTTTGGTAGCACCCTGAAGCAAAGCACCCTGATACACAGGGGTCTATTGGATGGACATTAACCTGCATTACCCCCTGGGTTAAATAAGGATTCCCTACCTGTGGTATACAAAAGGGGATTTTGTCCAAGTAAAAGGCACATTCTTTCAGTCAATAACATTTGAATGATTACATACCCTATAAATAGAAAGGCAAAGTTGAGAATGATTGAGAAGCTGTCATCAAGACACAGAAGGATGCTGGGAGATTTCTGTGATTAATTTGCAGCACAGAGGTTCACAATGTGCCATTGTATTTAATTGGAATACAGTGTTGAAATTATCACTGACTGAAGACTGGAAAGTGACAATGTTTGTGAAATTTGTATATACTTCTTAGCATTATTGTATATGAAAACAGTATCTCAATTTATCAGAAGAAAAGTTCTTTAAGTAATCCAAATTAACTCAAAGCATTTATCCACCTGGGCAAAATTTCAACATTGATTTCTCTTGAACCTCTACTGCAATTCTGACCAAACTCCCTGTGGCAATGCCAATCCTTACACTAATTCTTAATATGAACCTTACCCTAACCCTAACCCCACCCTTAACTCTTATCCTAACTCTAATTCCAATTTTACTGTTAATGATTTATAAATTGCTATTCTTATGTCATCTTTTCAAATGGTTTCATGCTTTACATGTTGCCTCATTCTTTTGTGCTAAAACTTCCACTGAACTCATGATGTAGGTCATTGACTTATGATGGGCATCTACTAAACTGCAGTTTCACTCGCTGTTGTTTACAATCCATGTAAAGTAGTGGTGTTTTTGCAGACATTTTCTAGCCTATTTGGCACTTAGAAAAGTTTGCATAAGATTGTGCTAGATGACCATAACTCAGTGTAAATGTGACCTCTTACATGCCCTCATTGATGTGAGTATGACTCCTTTGTACATTATCTAGGTTCTAATTTTCTTTTATTTGGCTTTTTTCCCATCTTATTACTTCAGGAGCTTCAAGACCTTGATTCAGAATTCAGGGAAAACCATATTGACATACTGACAAGATTCTTCCTTGCATTTGAAAGTGTTTACAAATACATCACTGACCTGAACAGGTACAGTAAGTATGGAAATTTTTAATCTTTAAGCTGGCAGTATTAGTGTGCTGGAGAGGAAATTTAGTAATCTGGCTGGATACCAAACAGTTTCGTCTTTATTTCTTAAAGCAGTCACAGCAATTTTGTAATATTTGTTGAATCTTCAGACTCAGTGAAGGTCAAAACCATTGAGCTTTTCTGTGATAATGATAAAAATGTTTATCTTACACAGGCATGCAGTGAATTTTGAAACTTCACCCATAAAACTGAAACTTAGATGAAACCTTGGCCAAGCTCAGACAAATCTTTTGTACAAACAGTGTACCTGGCTACAGTATACAGTATCTGCAATTTTTAATTAGACATGGCAGTTCTGGAATGAATATAAAAGATTTTGCTTTTAAAATTTTTTATATATATTGCAAGCCTTGAAATTAGTAGCCAGTCATGGACATTGTCTAGCACAAATTTGTTGTAATGAAAGTGTGACCAGCACAAAGTTTATTGTGCATGTCACTATCATTTGTCCAGCACCAGTTCCTTTGAAAATAGACTTCATATTTTACCAAGAATAAACTGTTATTTGTTTCCAATCAATTTTGCTTTAAAATTGCATTTTGTATCCATGTTACGCGATCAATCATCAGTCACCTCAATTTTGTGGAACTTGCAAGTTATCATAAATACTTACGTGTTAGTGTTAGCCACAAGATAATCCCTGGTCCTCTCTGTTACCAAATGGTCTGTGAACAACTGTTTATTGTAATCAGTAAAAAGGTTGATAACTGACATAACTGATACTGATATTCTTTGATATTCTTTGAAATCAGTTATGGCAGTTATTAACCTCTTAACTTTTAACCTTACTTATTACTGCCTACACAGTATTCTGTTCTTATATCATTGATTGTTTTAAACAGACATTGCTTTTATACAGCACATAGCTGCTAATTAGCCATGTCCAAAAATGTAAGTTCATATTTCCAGGCTTTGTCATGTGAAATTTGAAGGGATGCGGCCATTCACATACCTCGTCTATTTGAGGTGTGTGATGGCAAGTGATAACATAATAATGCCTAATTAAGGCTGTCACGGTTAAACGGTTAAACGTTTAAACGTTTAAACGATCTGATTCGGCCCTTGGAAAAAAAAGGGAAAGAAAAGTAGTTTCAATTTGATCACAACAGATGCTATAGTATATTATTTCTATCCGAATGCGATCTGATTAATTTGTATAAGAGTTTGTTTGTTCGTTTGTTTGTTTGTTTGTTTGCTTATTTGTTTACTGTTGAATCCCGAAAATAGCGGTCCTCGTTACTTTCGGATTTATCCGCCATTGGGGGCCGCTACTTTCGGGGGGGCGCTACCTTCGGGGGGGCAGCTACTTTCGAGAGGTTGTTATTTTCGTGTAGTAAAGCACGTAAACATACGATGGAAATATTGTTTTTTTGCTCCTTTAATGGCTTTAAATTTACCACATTTGTCTCCTTTTACTTCATTGCAACTTTGACAGTTTTACTTTACTTTTGTTGTGTCGAGATTTGAAATTTATTAATTTAAAGTTATTCAAGCGATGACTGAAGCAATACTGTCAAGTGTTGAGTACCAACTGTTGAGTATCAGCATCATCGTCAACTGTATTCATTGTAACTCGCGGAAACAAGGTATTTTCGGAAGCGCCGCCACTCTCGGAGGCCGCTTATTTTGGGATTCTACGGTATTTGTTTATTTGTTTATTTATTTGTTCATTTATTTATTTATTTTCTCTTTGTTTTTCTTTTTTTCTATTTGTTTGCTAAGTTATTTATTTATTTGTTTGCTTGTCAATACGTTTTTCTTTTGTTCATTTGCACATCTTGCAAACTTTTGTAAGGATAGTTTATAATGCACTTAAGAAAGATCAAGTGGTCGTGGTGTTCTTGAAAACCTTGCCTCTTATTTAACGCCTGTGAAGAAGATTGCCGGTAAGAGTTAACTGAATCTGTTCTGAAACTGTCAAAAGGTTCATGACATTTGTTCTTTAACATGTGTTCTTCTATTTTAGCCAATCCTGTCAAGATTTATTCCCAAGCATCTCAGAAGTGTTTTAGGCTACGGCCTCAATTCCTGGACACCATTATTAAGGTAATTCAACAGTTCCTCAATGACGTTCTGGTCATTCGAGTTCTAAGTCGCTCCGTCTACTTTTGTGAGTGGGTATAAAAAGACATTTCAATTTTAACCACTCTCTAAATTCTTGACTGTCAAGTTTGTGAACCTGGTGCACTTTAATTGACAACGGAACATCAGCCACGTTTTTGAGTTGATTAACAATCTTAAAATCCCCACAAAAATGTTTGTGATACCGTCGAGTTTTAGAGTTTAAAGTTTCAGATTTTTACTCATAATTCTAAAATTTCAGAACAATAAATAGCCGCAGTGCTGTTTTATTATGAACTTAGGTGCAACGCTTTCTCGGAAGACACTCATGACGTAAAGATGCTAATTTGCTTTATCTCAACTAGACTCTTGACGCAAACTAGTGATCACATGTCTTAAGATGAATCGTTCAACCAAACCAAAAGAAATTTTCTAACTTTTGAACAAAACCAGTTTTTACTGCCATTGACTGGCTTGCTTGTTTGGAATTGCTTGAGAATTTCCAGTGTAACCCTACGCTAATAGCAGACACAATCGTTGTTTTCCTGCTGCATATGTTGCCAAAAGCTCAAGCGACGACCCAGAGAGAAAAATAGACGAGATTGGCTATTTACGCGAGAGAATTTAGTTGCGTCTTTCATAAAAGCGCGAAATTGTCTGGGTTGAAGGTTTGCACGTGCGTGAGGTCATGGCGGCCATGTTGGTTGAACGTTGACAAAAGAGTCTCATTCAACCGCTATTGTTTGGGAGACTAACTTAGCCGGCCGTATCATTGTCTTTTGGGTCTGCAGGAATTGGAAGCAAGCCTGTTATAAACGGTATAAAAATGGTGTTCATGCCTTAACGGATTGGGATCGTCTAGTTCTTGGGTAATGTCGTGGTATTTGTATTTAAATCTTTTTACACTCAATAGCCACGTCAACTTACATGTTTTTCATTGGGTCCAGCTTTAGTGCCTTAAATTTTTATATGGCTGAGGCAGCGACCTCTCTGAGTACGGAAATCCTGCAATTTGATTGGTTCATAAGTAGTCGGATATTTCCCGTATTGCCCGCTCGGGGGAGAGATTTAAAAAAGCCTTGCTTGTGTCTAATAAAAATTACAATTTTTGACAATATGAAAAGTGAAAATGTATTACGAGCAATCAGAAAAGATACAGCAATCAGAAAAGGTACAGAGTGAAGTCAGTGAAGAAATTTTATATGAAATGGCGACATAAGTGTTTACAGTTCGACGTTCTGTACCTTTGAACTTGTCAATTATATTTCAGTAAAGCCAAATAACAAACTACTAACTCATCTCACTTGTTTGGTCTGTACTAGTGAAATATCGGACCTCTGTTTTTGCATGAACCTCAACTTGCCGCGCTTGTCTCGGTCCGTACTTAAAAACATCGGTCCGATGTTTCACAAGTACAAAGCTCACGTTCGGTCGATAAGTAGTAATTATTACACGAATTATAGGTATAAGGGTAAAATAGTGGACAAATTTACTTACTAGGAAAATGTACTATTTTACAAAAATATGTGCTAAATTTTGTTTTTTCATTTACACCTTGTGGTCCATTCACACGATAGGATTCTCGTATATGATAGCTCGTTCTGCTATATCCGATTGACTCGATGGAGTCTCCCGGACGTATTACTACATCGGTGAGCCAATCGAAAGCAGGAATTGTGCATTAGAGACGACATTACATACCCCAGGATGAAAAATCGTAGACGGCAATCGTATCGTGTAAATAGGACCTAACAAGACGTAGCGAAACGTACCGCTGAGCATGCGCTTCACTCAAGTGATGCAATAATCTTTACTGTGCATGTTCAATGATACTGTTGGACAAAATATTGTTAAACTGTGGATGCTTAACGATTCACTCCGTTACCTTTCTGTTTGGTAAGCTTGAAGTGGAAAAGATATCTTAAGGCATGAATATCATTTTTATAAAATTCATTGGTGGTTTCCACATGCTGTCATGGCGGCCATTTTGGTTCAACGTTCACAAAAGAATCTCATTAGCTATCGCGTAGTATTTGAAACCAACATGGGCGCTTTATCGGTGAGTATTGAATGCCGAGGGACTGACTTGAATCCCTTGCGAAAACTTCACGTGATTTGTCGCGTATCATTTTGTGATCACGCTTGATCACACGCGAAAAGATTTCACTTGTGAAAATTTTTACTTGTGGTTTTGCACATTCAATGTTTATCGTGTGTTCAAGTTTCACGTACAATTTAATATTACGTCATACACATGTAGCTAATGCGTCATTTACATATGGTGCGCGTGTCAAATTTCACACGAAATCAGACACGTAGAAGTTTCGTAAAGCATTTCACTCGTCAACATTCTCTTGGAATGTTGTTTCAAACACAGCCTACGAAGTTGCACGCATGGCTTTGATTTTACAACCATTTGTCGACAAAAGCAAGAAAAAAAATTAATTCTCCAAAGTGTGTTACAGCGCAAATGTCGACAGAAATCAAGTCATATCCAAGGTCTTGTCAGCTTTCCTCTTTGTTTTTACAGATTTGCCAAATGCAACTTCTTCGAGGATAGATCGGAAATGAATTAAATTTTTCGTGTAAATTTGACGCCAAACATTTCT
This sequence comes from Heliopora coerulea, assembly GCA_030142905.1. NCBI lineage: Eukaryota > Metazoa > Cnidaria > Anthozoa > Scleralcyonacea > Helioporidae > Heliopora > Heliopora coerulea. The sequence goes on along the minus strand of JASJOG010000333.1, from coordinate 267,979 downwards.
AGAGCAGCCTTAGTACTTTAAATCAGTAAGTGGAATAACTAATTAAGCACCTAATTTACTTTCCGTCTGAGGGCATTATACAGCCGTGTCGTTGAGAAGTCTGTTCTGCGATTTCATTGGTTCATAAGTAGTCGGATGTTCCTGATATTCAAGCGCTCAGAGGGGAAAACTTAAGAACCTAATTTATTGTGGGTATAGCGTAAATCTCATTGCAACGTGAGAAGAAGTATAAAACTGCACGATGAGCAACCAGAAAAAGGAAATTATGCCACATACTTGTTTTTTCCTAATTGTTCACAATAAAGGTGAAACACATTGATAAACTAACGTGGTTGATTTAGTGTCTGTACTATTAAAACGTTGGACCTCTGCTTTTTCTGGGATCCTCGATTCGCCGCGTTCATCCGGGTTCATACTTAAAAGCATCTACCATTCTCATCCCCAGGTCCCGTCAGTTTTCCTAGCCCACCTGCATGAAAAGTTTTCTGGCTCTGGAGACAGTGATTGCATCTGGGGACAAAAATGAACATCGGTGTGTTCGTGGTCAGTTAATTAGTAGTTATATGGTTGGCGCTACTTCCCGTGAAATGGAGCATTCTGATTGGCTGAGACGCTGTGACTGGCAGTCATTACTTTCCCGTAATGCACCGGTCCATTACGGGATCTGGTTCGCATCAGCAAATGTTTAGACAGTGGCGTAACAGAACTACTGGGGGGGGCCTTATGAGATTTGTTCGGGGTCTCCCGTCACCCCCGTTAGTATAGACTTAGTTTAGACAATTTCAAGACTTTAATTCTCAATTGTCTTTAAAAATTCATCGGTAGCCCTTATGAGTTGCTCTAACCCTGACCATAATCCATTACGCCACTGTGTTTAGAGCTTGTTTTTGCCAACGACTTCGTATTTTTTTTATTTATTCATCTACTGTTCTGATAAAAGTCATCGAGGAAAAGATTTAACCAAGTCACAAGCGGTTCGTTTTGGTTAATCCTTGCTAAAACGTAGCTGAATCTCGTTTGTTTGCCTTTAAAGCAACTGGGAAATTCTCCCGCCAAAACTTGCTGGTCTGTCGAAAAAACGTTCTGCACGAGAAAAACCCAGTTTACTGGGATTGTTTTCATTTATATGTCTAAATTATTTGTTTTTACGTGGGAATTCGCAGCAAATTGATCTTTCGTTGTCCACTGTGCCTGCGAAAGCGCTCAACGACTAAATCTTTGTCAAGCTATGCGAATGTGGCATGTTTTTACCAGACTGAGTATATTTTGCTCGTTTAAAACAAACCATATAATAAACCTTTTATTAACCTCGTCTGCTTGGTCATTGCTGGAAAATATCAAACCGGGGTCTTTTATGTACGTACTGTCAAGACCCCGGTCTGATATTTTCCCGTAATGATCGCGCTATCGGTTAATTAAAGGTGATTAATATTCATATACGTAGATCAGGAAGCAAACAGTAATGACCGCGCTCTCGGTTAATAAAATCTTATTAATATTCATTTACGTAGATCCGGAAGCAGGCAAATGGGCATCAATGCATGCGTAGCTGCATAAAAAGTATACTTACGTACGTGGATAAATAAATTGAGTTCTTACGTACGTACTTAAGTTCGTAATACTTATGTTCCGTACATATATAAGTTGCATTCTAAGAAGTAAGCGCGCAAGTAACGCGTACGTTGCGTAAATATGCAATTTGCGTTTTTAGGGACACACGAAGATACGTATAGCTTAGTATGAATTCTCAGGAAGTAAATGTACACCTATCAAGAAAGTATTGCATAGTTTAAGGAAACTTGGAATAGCAAAAAAAGTCTTTTTCATAGGCTCTCCTTTTGTCAACTTCGTAGGTCTCTAATCAAAGACATTGAAGCTCTTGATAAAGATCCCAGTAAGCCGTACCCAAGTGAAGAAAGTCCTTTAATGTCAGAGCTGTCAGCCTGTCTTGAGTCAACTGGAATCCATGATCCGCTAAAGAAGGTGAAATAATAATTGTTATTTCGATATTTAAGATATAACAGATATATATAACAGATATTTAAGAACTTGTTGTCGTTATGTTGTGTGTTTGAATTTTGCATTTGAGTTTCTAAACGACTACTTTAAGGAATACCCTTGATATCTTGAAGTCGAAATTATCCCTTGAACTAAAAATAGATTAATTCCTTTTATTACAAACAGTTTCTCAGCTTTTTTCCCACCTCCAACCATGCCAGTACTATCGAGATGATGTGCATGGTTAATTCATGCGCGGATTTTTACAACACCTTCTCAGAGATATCAATAGGAAGATTGTTGCCTGTGTTACTGCGTTAAGATAGCCGCTATGCAAGATTTTTATCAGATGATTCCTATTATTTGTTTACATTTATTGCTACGTGAAAATCAAATGGTCATTACTTATTAACCGAAAACGAAATCCGTATGGGGAAGTGTTTGCTTGAGGTCTGCACGAAAAAAATGATGACAAATACTTTCCATTACAGACCGAGCAAAGGAGATCAATAAGGAATGTATTATCAGGATTTTGGCAGTTTTATTAATCGATTTCCCGCTTTCGTATTTTTGTTTCGCTAGGTGACGTTTGCTGATTTGTTTTTGCCCATGACTTCACGTCTGTTTATACCGATTTATTGGCCTTTTCGCTTATACTCATGAAAAAAAAAATTATTTGAGTTCAAAAATTAGTTTGTGTTGGTTGTCCTTCTTGAAACCTTATACCTTGTTCGTTTGGCCTCGAAATAGTTTGCAAAATTACCATTAAAAGTGTGCCGCTTTGTGAAAAAAATTCGTTTCACGGTCTGGCAGCCACTCATTGATGTCATTTACCATACAGAGCTCAGTGATATAATAAAGGAAACCTACATTATGAAGCGCTCGAATATTGTTCGAAACACTTGCATGAATGGAACTTCAGTTTCATCTAAAACAAATATTTGACGTATCGTTAAAAACTCCCACCTTCTTTCCGAACACCACGGTATTTTCAACATGTCAGTCACTCATCTTTTGATGATGTTGCGACAGGCAACAAAGCGTAAAATTCGATAAAACATTTAGATCCTTCGTGCTTATCAGCTGTGCATTGTTCATTCTTGCCTATGATGTTCGTTTTGAGGTGGACAGAAGTCAGTTTTGCTTTACTGTTACGTACGCACTTAGTGTTTCCATAACAACTGTAATGATACACATGAAAAAATTTCTCAATTCTGATTGGCGAAGAGCAGTGCAATTTCAAGGTAACACACTGCCGAAATAAGGTAATACAGTAATTTGCACTGAACTACCTTTTTTGACACTGTATTACTTTTTTTCATGTATATTATAAATTGATAATAGCATGATTTCTCGTACAATTTGGGAAAAAACACGCACTAGTGAGTTTTTCAAAGACTATTATAAGTAATAGCATGGCATTCAGGTCGATTAGTGATTAAATGTGCCCGAAAGCCGAGGCTTGAGGGACATTTAATCACTTATGGACCTGAATGCCATGCTATTACTTTGTAATATCATAGCTGCCGAGATAATAAAACGGTTTAAATCGGTGTAAATCATTTAAGGTTATGCATATACATGAGATACGATTAGTAACTAATCGTCCCGTGGTACGATTAGAAACTAATCGTACCTAATGTTTTAATAATGAGGTAAATTAGTCAGTAATCGCACCTCATGAAACAAAGAATTTCGAGGTAGCTGTGATATTATCAAAATAATATGAGTCCGAAGGACCAGTACAACATTTGAAACTGGATAACCACTGAAACACTCTTTTCCGTGTTCACTCAACAATGCCACGTGCTGTTTAGGTAAGCATTGTTTTTCCTGGATCTCAAATATTTGACTTTAAAATCACTGAAGAATATCACTTATATTGCTGTTTAGGCTGATCAGACTATAACAGTTCAACTGCCAGTTTGCCTGATTTTGACGCCCTTAGTCTCAGAATGCTGTACCGTTTGTTCATTAGATGTACATGACTTTGATGGTTCTAGTCTCAGAGTATTCTGCCGTTTGTTCATTAGATCTACGTGACAACACACAGAACAAGGTTCCTTCCTTTACTGACTTCAACGTGTGTGATATCACATCTACCCAAAGTAGTGTACGTGAAAAATTTAGGTAAGTCCAAACACCATTTTTTTTGTTATTACATAATCGTCATCATCTTTAGGTAAGTCTAAACACCATTTTTGTGTTATTAATTACGTAGTCCTCCGAATCTTCTTGATCATTGCCATTATCATCATCATCACCATCATCATCATCATCGTTTTTCCAATCGTCTATCATTTTCTAAATATTTGAGGTTAGTTTAACCCTTTCTCGCATGCAGTTATGATACAACAACAAATTACAAAGACAGAACAAATGAAATAGCAAAGCAAAAAACAAGAGAACAATCCGTCGTGCACAACACAGTAAATACTTAGACTTATCTCACGAAACACCCACAATTCATTGTTTCAACATATTAAATCCTTTATTCCACTCATTAGTATTCAGGGGCCGATTGTTCAAAGCACGATTAGCACTAATCGAGGATAACCACTTAATCTGTTCTTTTGGTTTCGCTTGTTTTAGTTGAAAATCTACTTCAAATTTCACAGATTAAAACGTTTTTGTATCCACCCAAAATCTGTTAAAAAAAATTCGAACACTTTTTAACAGCATGTTGGGAATTTTGTCCACAAAATCTTCACTTTTTGAACAAAGTAATCAGTAGTCCGTTATTTCCAGACCATGCATAGTCTGAACCACCGCCAAAAGTCTTTCACACGACTATATCAGATGGATGGAACAAACACAACAAATGATCTAGCGTTTGCCTGGTTACCATGAACACTCTTACACACCTGATGTTACGTGTGTAAAGCCACCTCACATGAACTACCACCAAAGATCTTTGACACGACTATAGTCAGGTGGACGGAACAAAATTGATCAAAAACGCTGTAGCATTTGCCTGTGTTTTAACACGTTTTAACTCTTACACGCCTCACATTAGATGTGTAAAACCACCTAACGTAAAGCACCATCAAAGTTCTTTCACACGACTATATTCAGATGGGCGGAACAAACATGATGAAAAACGATGTACCATTTGCCTCTGTTTTACCATGAACACTCTTACACACCTAACGTGACACGTGTGAAAACCACCTAACGTTATCCACCGCCACTACCACCAAAGGTCTTTCACAAGACTATATGCAGATGAATGGAACCAAGAAAAAACGATTTGGGATTTTTCCCCTGATTTACCGCGAGCACTTTTACGGAACTAACGTTAGGTCTCAGTGCCCTTTTCATGTTTTGGTGCAAAATCTTTATGTACCATCAGGCTTTTTTTTCCTCCGTAATAGCGGAATGGTTCCTCGGAAACCCGGTGATGGTATTGATTGTGCTCCGTTTGTCGTCAGGATAATTACGGTCTCAAAGCAATATCATGTGGAAACTACACACCAGTTCTTGGCCTGTCTTGGATAGTATGTTCGATCAACCATTGATTCCACAGCAGGAAGGTAAACCAATCTGAAATGCTATGATAAAGCCAGGCGTCCTAAGCAATTGAGAATTCTCACATATTACGTGGATGAGTCCAATTGTATATACCGGATGGACTTTAACAATCTTGAAGTAGCAGACAGGCGTTATGTTAAGAATCCTTATTGAAAATATTTGAGACTGATTTATAATCTAAAAATAGATGTCACGACTAAAATACTATAGTCTTTGTCAGCAAATCATGGCTCTCTGCTGAAAAACACTTCCTGTTGCTGAAGAAGACTACAGTATTTCAGTTGAAACGTCCATTGATAGATTATAAGCCAGCGCCAAACATGTTTAGTAAAGATTTTTAAATGGAAAGAGTCTATTAAAGTTCTTTTCTCTGCTTGTTGGAGCAACATCAAAACGTTGAACTATAAAATAAGTTTGAATTTATGTGCGAAGGATTTTAGGTTATTCGTTATATAGTCAGTACTCCGGATATAGCTAGGGTGTTAGTATATCCCGGCCATTTAGTGTCCCCCTATCGCGATTAGGTTTCATCCTCTCCACGGCCACATCGCTCACATCACGTGAACAAAAATGCTTGTTGAATCATATATACCTGAGAGGTAAGCATTACTGTCACGATTAGGCTTTGGACAGGGGTAAATGTTCCTGCTAGTGTAACAGTATAACCCTTACCATAACTTTCACGTTTTCTTGTTCAAACCGTAGTGGTGAAAAAGAAAAATTGTACGAGAGAGTTTAGTGACTTAGTAAGCTCAATATAGTTTTTCCGTGATCGCGGCAGCCATGTTGGCACACTTCACTCGACAAGCACTGGTGTCACAGCAGATAGTGTCTCACTCGCGCGGATACAGTTCACTGGGAGACTATCTACTAGCGGATACAGTCCTTTTTAATCAGATTCCTTCAGATAGTATCCCCCATATGAAAGTAAAAGACAAAAGCATAGACTTTCCGGACAAATTGTTTATTTTACAAAACTGACTTGTTTATGCGACAAAATGAATCAAAACTTATGAGTTAGGAAGCTGATGTTTTTAGAAATTTACCAGCCTATTGAAATCTCGTTTAAACACTACAACTGCAGTTTGTCGCCCGTGGTTGCTTTCGTAACCTTTGCTTTTGTATTACTGAGTGAAACCCTTGGGAGTTGTTTACATATTTGCCAAAGACCAAAACTGAGCTGAGAGCTGCCTTTATGAATCTTATCCCGTTTTAAGACATAAGTCATACGAAATTGATCGCCTAGACTTGGGGATTCCTTTCATATTGTCTGTCGAAATAAGTAAAAACTTAAAGTTACCGCACTAGTTTTGAATCTTTGAAGGGGGCGGTAGAATCTGCGAGGGGGGACAATATCTGCTTAGCAGATAACGTCCAGGAGACTGTATTTGCTAGGGGGTAGTGTCTGGGGGGACAGTATCTGCTAGCGGATAGTGCCCGGGGGATGCCGTCTGCTAAGACACCGGCAGTCTGACTTTCGAGCCCCGTTGTCGGATAATCCTGCATCAATTACTGCATAGCTACCATAGTAAAAGCGTTAAGTGTAGTTAACTTGATATGACCAGGTGAATATACTATAGGAAGGAATAAAATGAAATACCTAGGAGGTAAAATGTCATACACGAGAATGAATATTTCATTGGGTACCCAAATTCCCAGAAGTGAGTTGAAAAACAAGGTGATAGCTGAGTTTCTTAACCAACTTCGAGGTGTTTGGATATATGATTGAAACACGACTTTCAATTGTATGATATTACATCTCAAACGAATCCTTATTTAAAGAGAAAATCGGGTTTAAAGTTATCAAAATTTTATCTTAATTAAGATCAGATATCCAAACTACGAACTCGGTGCTGATTTCCTTTGCGTTTTGGTCGTGAATTGCTGAGCTTGAGATAGGTAAATCAGAAACGTTTCGAAATGAGATAGATGTGAAATATGTGAAAATGATAACGATTTCTTGTGTCTTCTTTTGTCGATCTAGTAGCAAAGCAACAGAGTTTCCTGATGAAATAGTGAATGCACTCGCTTTCTTTGAAGACTTCCTACACTACAGCAAACTATCACGAAAGATAATCCATGTAGACTTCGATACGGACGACCTTCAACATGTAACGTAATCCGTCACCAGTCTTGGTTAATCAACTTAGACCACATGTAATGTATAATGTAATTATTTTAAAGTACTGCAATATGGAATTTGAACATTGAACTGTCATCAGTAGAATCACTGTAGAATAACTCTGAGTAGTTTTACTTTTGTTCATGTGTTTGTCATTGTGTATAAATTTAACGCGGACTTTCTGGGAGACAGAGAGGACACGAGCGCATGGTTGAAGAGTGTTAATAAAGTGCGTATAACCTTCGAGTTGTTGGTCTGTTAGTACCGTAACACACTACAGTTGCTTTCCATTTCAACATATTTTTATCATTTATGGATTAGAATTAGTGTTAGGACCAGGGTTATGGTGCTTTTACACCGGACACGACTGCATAGAGTGCAAATTTAATTGAACAAATGATGCCAGTCATAGAGAAACATGATCTATTTTTCCCACCCCTACCCTCGCAACGAAATGAAGGAAAACCTGTCGGAAAAGAGAAATAGATTTAAGGCAATCCCACGAGTTGCCAACACAGATTAATCACAATAAGGCCCCGTCCGGTCCACACCTATACGTTTCCACATGAAAACGCTGACAAAGGTTTTTGTCCAGATCAACGTTTTTAAACCGTTTTCATTTGTTATCCCATCCACACGTAAGCACAACAAAGATTCGAAAATGCTACTGCCTGTCCACTGAGCATGCGTAAGAGGGTGACTCCAAGCACGGTGTGATGTCATTGTTTTCGAAAGTCGCCGTTTTCGCAGTCCACTCGTAAACAAAAATCCGGCGTTTTCGTATCGCTTCACTTTGGAGATAAGAGCGTTTTGGAATGACTCCGTTTTTGGTGACCGAAAACATCGTTTACGTGTCGATGAGAGGCCAAAACGCAGAGAAAAGTGTACGTTTTCATTCGAATCAAGTTCGCGTCGCTAGCGTCCTGTGTAGATGCGCCTGTTGGTGAAAGAGGCTTACCACAGATCAGATTAGGAAATGGTTTTGTTCTTATGCAGGCACCAAAAAAGCTGTTGCTACCAGGACTTATCCTATCCACAAGCGCATTTGAGCTCTATTTTTCGTCCTTGAACAGCGGATGATGACTTTGGGCTATTACCCAACTCAATTGTATACGATTTTTCTTTTTGATGAATCTGATTAACTCGCTGGAGCCTTCCAGACGTTTTGCTACTTTGGTGAGCAAATGAAAGACAAGGATGGTATCTTTGAGACGACATTCCATATTCAGGATGAATAATCATTTTTGACAACATATCTTGTAGATGGATCCTAACACATCAAGATCGTACGCTATAGGAGCCGACTTTCTTGCGTCAAGAAATGGTCGCAAAAATAAATATCGTATTAGTTATCGTTTAAAGTGCATATAAATCGTTCACGGGTTTTAGTTCTTTGTAAAGCGAATGAAAAGCTGGCCGATACGTTCTTTTACAGTTTTTTGATATGGTCCGTTCGTTTCCAAGCTATTTATCGTTAAATATTTCCAAAAAGTCCAATTTTGAGCTCCAAACCAGAAATTTCCGCGAATGTTCTTAATATAGATTTGCTGACCGGTTAAAAAGTCAAACGTTAGAGAAGGATGAAATAGTTTTGTTCTACGTAGCCTGCGGTGCAGACGCTTGTGCAGTTCCTGTTAAGCGTCTGCGCATGGGAAGCCACAAGGTTGTTCTACTCACGTGGATTTTCCACAGAAAGTTGGAATCCTACGTGATTGGTTGAAGGGTTTATATGCACTTTAAGGGTTCGAGATACATTTCTTCAAATTTTAACTAGATGTTCTCCCTCTAAGTTTACTAATGCCTCATGAAGTCCCCCACTAGAATTTTTCTTACTACGCCATTGTGATAGTTGAGAAAAACGAGGGCACCTGTGAAGCTTGCTCAAACGAGTGAACTAAGAATAACTGGATCAGAAATTCATCTGAAAGCCAGGAGGTGATGTGTATGTTCGTGTAATTGATACAACAATAAAGACAGCAAGGGACTTCAAATTTTTATGATATTAACTAGTGACTTTTTTTGGTTGCCGCTATTCAAAGTATAGTTCGACATCAGTTTACTTCAGTAATTTTGAGCAGTTCTCTCATGAACCCGAAGAAGATGAAAATCCCTCCACTTTAGCAAATTCTAAAATCAAAGATGTAGTCATGAAGAGCAACAAGGTTGTCAAAACTCGAAAAGTCTTCTTAAAACAAAGTTTCCGAACATGACTGGCACGCGTGTTTGAACATCGGTTTGAGCCATCCAGTATTTCTTCCCAAAGTGTACGGTGCCCTAACCCCCTTCGTAAGAAGCTTAAATTCTGCTGCAATCAAAATTCGTGAATGATTGGTTAGATTTAGGCCCTGGTAACCAGCGGCAATATACCTAGACCTTTCCTAGATCCTTGTTGCTTCTGCTCTTCATATCCTGCCGCCTAGCGTGTCCCAAACGTGGGATTATCTACCACCGCAGAAGTTCTTTTGGACCGGAGAAAGAAAATAGTTGGGTAGTTTGAAGTAAGGAGCATAGAGGAACTAGACTTTGCGTGTAGTTTATCTAGTACAAGTGATATATAGTATAATCATTCTTGATTCAACGATGCATTTTTTCAACTCTTATGTAGAAATATCGTTATCTTGTGAGGACATTATGAAAAATTACGGGCATTTTTAAAAGTGTGGCATGATTTTGGCATAATTTCACAAAATCGGGAGGATTACCAATAGCACAAAATGCCACTTTTACAAGTGAAACGGACTGAAGTTTAACATAGATCTAAGAAAATTTGCTCAAATTTAACCAAATTATGTATGTGACACTTCTTTTTAAGACAGATTATATTACATTTATAAAAACACTTTATAAATATTAAATGATAAAGTTATATTAAAAATAAGTTGAGTGTTTATATACAATTTACTAATCATCATCATCGATAAAGCATCCATTAATGACATCCTGAGATAGCGAGGTCATGCCTAGTTTCTTCAATTTGTTAGCAAGTTTTTGCCGAGTTCCTTCTCTCTCACTGTATTTAGTAAGCATATCAAGAGCTTTACTACTTTCATCTTCACCACATCGGGAAAATTTGATGTTATCAATCTCATGAGATTCAAACTTGTTCGTGAGATAGGCTAACTTGACCCATCTGTTGGATATTCTTTCCGCTATCTCTGCAATTTCTGCCATTTGGAGACGATCTGGTGGAGTCTGTTTTCTTTCCAGTTCTATCAAAATCAAGCAGGCGCCTTAATGACTGTGACATGAACTCTTACAGGATGATCACAAGGCTTAAAATCTTTAAAAAAATTTGCATTTTAATTGTTAATCATTATGACGCAATAATAAAAGACAAATGATTCTGAAAATACGACCTATTGACCACTTACACTAGTTGATGATGTCATTGACAACAAACAACAAACTCACATCACAATTTCAAAACTATTCGATAATGTTCATTCCGACACTATTCCCAGAGTTACATCGAATTAAGTCCAAATCTGAATGACTGTTCTGGATATCAGCAAGAATTAGCTTGTAATAAGATAAAAAACTTGATAGAATGGGAAAGTGTCTGTTTCTATACGCGAAATAGAACAAAATATAAACATATCAACATTAAGGGCCTCCGTCGATTAACTAGCCGTCCTTTAAGTGTAGGGGTTAATAAACATCACAGGATTCTTAGCTCAAGTAATACGTAATCTAATTTTTTTTGTCTTAAACGTCTTACTATTCGCGCTTTATCAAACATCGTCAAAATAGTGGCCATTTTAAAATCTCCTTTTCATGTATCTCACTATGACAACTGTATCAGCCAATCAAAGTGCACAATTCATCATTCAGACACGTCATCCTACTCGGTGTCTTTGTTGTCATCTTCAGGCCGTCTAGTCCAATTATTCACAGTCTCTTACAACTCGGGTCGTTTGACAAGCCAAGTTTTCGAATTTCGAATATTCTTTATTACGTCAGTATTCGTATTTCCAATATTCGCATTATTGGCACTATTCGGTCAGGAGTGAATGTTCGGCTAGCTTTGAGGGCATAAAAGTGAATGCTGAATATTCGAAAGTCGGTGAAGATTTGCAGTGGCCGCGATAGCTAAGGGAAGAGAATGAAGGGTCTTTTGCCTCAACAGTTAGAGAAATTTTTTGTCCTGCCCCCCTTCTCCGGGTGCGATAATTCGCGTATTTACGTACCGGAGGTACATAAATATCACGGTCTGGTACTTCTTTGTTTTCGACCAAGTACCACGTAGGTACGCTAGACTCTCATTATCTGCGTACTTACATTTTGCTTGTATCATATGATCAGCAAACTTTCCAAGGTATTCATCTTGTATTCATTTATTCGACATCTCCGACATTTCCTGGGACAAACCAAGGAATTTTATTGATTTGTGGGAGATTTTTGGTCAGCGGAAGGATGCGGAATCCCAGCAGGAATTACTTCATGTATGCCTACATATGAGTGTATGAAGCGAGTTGGCCGCACGCAACGGCGTGCGATCGCACACCTTTGAGTCATGGTACGCGCTGATTCTGTAGATGTTGTGTTCCTTGTTGTTCTAATTAGTATGTATTGTTTCAAGTTACAGAGTGAATACCTTTCAGAAAACTGTTCTTTTATCGTGTACTTAATCTTAAAGACTTAAGTACACCTTTAGTCTCAAATTTGTACCTACTCAGGTACGTGGCAATAATCATTGGAGTACCAGCTAGGTACAGCTGAAAATTTTGAATTATCGCACCCTGCTTCTGCCTTCACCCCTCCTAAAAGTTGTATTGAACGTGTAAGATTTGCATACCTCAGTCGCTATTTATTCATGGAAAAAGTATTTTGAATGCAACATAAGGAATATCATTACAGTGATGTGATACCTATAGGAGTCGTGGAAGCTGAATATTGCATAATCCTAATAGTTGATATTTCTCACTAATTTAAGCATATTTAAAAAACAAAATTCCGAAAAATAGTATCTTGTGAACTCGAAATTCGAGTTAGAGCAAAATAAAAGTGAGACTGTCTCACTTTTGTCTTGCTTTAACTCGAATTTTGAGTTCACAAGATGCTTTTCATTCGGAGTCTGTTTCGTTCAATATTTCTTGAAGTTGTCGACTGGTTGTAGTTTCTTCCAAATTTTGCCCGAGAGTTTGCCTACCATAAACACTTTGTTACCCCTCGTTATCCCCTCTAGACTGGGATGTCTGTTGCCGCCACTGGTGGAAAGCCTAACTTGCAGGAGAGAAGAGAATTAAAGTCATTAAATTGCTAGTTACTGACTTTACTGGTCTAGTGCATTGACTCTTATTGACGATAATGAACGATTGCAGGTCAGTGGTTGACAGTTATTCTTTGTTGTTTGTTTCACTAGACAAGATTCATCATTACAAAAAATTGTAAATGTACCTTGAACTGACCTTCCACTCGTACTTGATTCATTAACTCCATGAGTTACCGCTTTCGATGGTTGTTTCTCTTGAAAACCCAAAAGCAACAATTAGTATTTTTCAACGATTTAGGCTCTTTTATACCTCAATTTTTTAATAATTTCAAATTTAGCATTTTGAATCGTTGCTATTTTCTATCTTTATTTTAGACTTCAGCATATTTTTCATGCAATTCAGTTGGAATAGGTTTGACGTCAAATTGGGGAAATGAGATATTCTTTCAGTTAGTAAAAGGTCCGTAAACGTGGTGGGTTATTTAGACGTAATAAAATTGTTCAAGAAGTCAAAAAAAGGCTAAAACTGGAAAAAAAAAAAAAAAAACAATGTCAAGAAATAAACTCATATGGAAAAGTTCTTTGTCGCTACTGTGCTCCTTGGGCAGTGTGGTTTTATGAGAACTTGAACTTGCTAGGTTTTGACGACAATGATAAACCATTAAGCTGAAGTTGAAGTAGTCTAAGTGGCTGTCTACCAGAAGAATTTCAGCCTGAGGATTTAAGAATTCTCTTTGGAAACTTACTTGTAGTTATATGACGAAATTTTCAACAAAGACTGAGATATTGTATTTTAAGTTCGATTAAACAGGCTGAAATTTAGCCATGCAAACCTCCCCCAATGCTCATTAAATCCAATGGTCGGTTCACTTTATACATCTCCTTGATACAACTGCCCGAATGCCGTTCGAAATCTTGTTTGTAACGTTATTTGAAGCAATTGTCCTTTCATTCGCTTTAGAAATTAACTAATTAGCAATTAAACCGTAAAGTATTCTGGTAGTTCTATTCAGCTGACGTAATAAGAGGAACTGCCTCTTCTGTTCACGCACTTATGCTTTCTTAATGGTTAGTGCGATAAAGCGTCCGAGATGTCTAGTTTGGTTTCAAGATGGCGCCGACTACCGTGAAGTAATCCAGGTGCACAATAATTTTGCGAATATTACTGTTTAAAGGCGCGGTTACATGTGCAATTTGGTTTACTATGATTGTGATCCTGGTGTATGTAGTAACTCCAAGATAATCTGTTGAGCTGGATATTAGATCATGATGTGTTCCAGTTTGTCTTCGATGCTATCTTGAGTTTAACACATGTACCAAGACTACAATTGCGAAGCAAAAAAGCGCACGTGTAAACGAGCCTTAACGAGCAATTATCGACAGTATTCATTCTATAAACACAAGCAGTAATGTTGGGACACAGCAATACTGGCCAAAAATTCCTCAGATAAAAAACTAGGTATACTTTTGCCAGCATCATCATTAACGTTATTTATATCCGTTTAGATTCTGTTCAAGTCACACTTAAATCAATCTAATTCAAGTGGTCTAATAGTGAATCATTACTTGAGCTATAATCAATAACCTCATTTTCAATCTCGTAATAAAAAAAAGTTACGTTCCTTACTAGAATACTACGACTCAATCCCTTCCGTTCCACCACTTACATCTAGACAACCTGCTCACAGGCTCAATACCAGAAGTACTGCTTAGTGTGGTGAAAGCTTAAAAGAACATTTCATACAAGTTCTTGCACGAACACATGAATTCACAATTTTATCGAATAAGAAGACAAATCATAATGCAGCAAATGGAACAAAATGACATGATTTTAAGCAAATCAGTTTTTTGTCGTGCTAAACTTACGAAAATTTCGTGACATTTCACTTGTGAAAAACGTGTGGAAATGGAATCATATCAAATATGAAGGTTTCATTTTACAAATGAAAACGGAACATTTTTACATTTAAAATACCTAATTCACATGTCCAGTGACATGGTTCAAAATGTCAAATGTGAAATTTTTGTATACAAAACACGTATTTCATATATAAATTGGAAGGTCGCCATTATGAAAATTAATTTCTAATATAAAATTTTTATTTCACATATGGAATAGATGCACTTTCACAAATTAGGTATTATTTTCATTTGCGAAATTGAACCAAATTTTCTGTAAGGGAATACATTAAGATATTTTCACCCTTAACTCTTTCCCGCTGGGATAAGATTGCTATTACTTTACTCGGAATGTCAGACGATTTTACTCGTCAAAGGGAGAGAGCTTCCACGGTAAAAGAATTATAACCATCAAAATTTAGATACTAGCGACCCATAGAAATGAGGTAGAAAAATTTACTTCTTTGTTTGAGCCAGAACGTTTCATGAAGCCTGGAAGAAATCCGTGTACCACCAAGATTTCTCTGGCAAATAGTTGGTTTTTTCTTTAAGCATTCAAGGCTCAGGATGCACACGCAGTCATCGTCGGCACAACCTTCTTTCTTATGGCGCAAACATGGCATCTTTTCCTCACCGCAGAGATCGCACTTGAAACCAAAATCGTATCTAATGCCTTTAAAGCTCGGATTATCAGACTGAATTTTCTTCATTACATCCTGAAGGGTGGACAACACAATCCTTGCAATATCAGTGCACGCATTTTCTTCCACATCATTAACTGAAAAGAAATGCGAAAACAGTACAACTTTTAACTCACTAGTCTGTTCATTGAGCAAAACACTCTGTTTTTACTAGTTTTTATCATGAAGGAAAGCCTCAGACGTTCATACCTGATATGGCGACCTGGACTCGAGATATATGCTTCACCAAAACCACGGAATACTCAATGCTACCTTCACTCTTAAAAATACGACAATAATTGCACAAAAATTCAGGCATTTTCGAGTCGTCGTCGTCGTCTTCAAATTCACCCCGAGCCCACTTAAACAATTCCACCAGGAATCGCGTGAAAACTCCAAGGGGAATGGAATCACCACAAAAATTAATGTATAGTGATGGCTGCAGACAAGACGATAACATCTTATGAATGTCGCTCTCTTCCCTTCTTTTCGTCACCATGGATGGGACCAGATAGACATCTTTTCTCCAGTGGCTGATTAAACCTGCTCGAACCATCATATTCTTCAACGCTTTTTTCTGACTCTGTTTTACCAACGGATTGGGAAGATTTTCGAAGGAAAGCGCGCCTTTCTCCGTCAGGTCTTTCCATGCAAGTGAATGGGTTGGCGGACCCCGACGATCTGGGGAAACGGTGAGTACTTCGGTAAACAGCTTTACAAGCCATGCTGCATCAAGAACAACCAGGTCCCTAAGGGCTGGATCATCGTGAAAATGGACGACAATGTTCTCGTTGTGTAAGAATTTCATTGCCTCGCTGAACGTTTCGATCACCCTTGATTCCTTTTCATCAAGTTCCCGAGCTTCATCAAGCGTAATGTAAGGGTGGTCTTTTACGTCTTCAGACCTCCTCACGGTATCAAGAGCACGTTCTAACATTAGCCAGCTCACGGGAGTTGGTTCTTGAGCTTTCAGGATATCTTGCGCTGTTTTGAAGAGTTTCGTTCGTAGGGTTTCGAGTTCACTGGCTTCATCAGCGTTCCTTGGCACTGTGTTCTTAATAACATACTTCGCGACGATCAGCGATTCGCAACCAATACGTTTAAGGGTTTTCTCAAGAACGTCAGTGGCTTCTTTCATCTTCTTTTCCACTTCTTGTTGACTACTCCATTTATCAGGTTTGGTGAAAACTAAAATAGTTTTCGGTACGTTTATACTCAGAGCGGAACTCTTTCCCACCTCATTATTGCATGGGTTCAGATTGCGAAGGGCTGCCATCCATCTCGTCACATAGTCTAAATTCGTTTCTTTCAGAGGATTTCCGAGGTCTTTCTCATTCTTCGTTTCCTTATCCACAAAGGTTGGCTGTGCCATGTCTCCTAGGGATTTTGACAGATCAACAACAAGAATGAATAGCGTTCTCAACCTCAGCATTATCGAATGCACGTCGTAATAAACAGACTGGCCAGCAACGTCTCCCAACATGAATCTAATTGTGTCCATGGTATCATCACGATAATGTTCGACATTTTTCATTTGTTCTTCAATCTTGCGTTTTAAGTCATCTGATATGTGAAATCCAATACTTTTCTGTATGTTGCTTTTTCTTTCGCCATCCCTTTTACGTTCATCTTGGTCACTACGGTGCTCACTTTCAGCTCCATCTTTACTTTGCAGTCCCACTCCATCGTTAGCTCCATTTTTACCTTCATCATTAATCCCATCCCCATTTTCACCTTCTGACTGATTTGCAGTGCCAACGTCACCTCTAGCTTTCACTCCATTTCGAGCTCCGTCTTCTTCCGGCCCCTCTTTACTTTCAGCTATTTTCTTTGCTATTTCCCTTCCAAGGACACCATAAGCATAGTTCTGAGATGCTATGAATTGGTCATCTGCTGAACGTTTCCAAGGTTTGGATTTATCATTATCATTTACTTCAACAACATCGAACTCGATGCCAACAGTGCTTGGTTCTTTTTCGTTTGACTCTTCACCCAGAAGACTTTTCTTCAGAGAAGTTTTTCCCACACCATCTTGACCAATGAACAGTAATGATACACGATTGTTTTTCTTTTTACCGTGTTTTAGCGTTTCCGATACAACAGCATTGGTCACTTGCAGCTTTTCATCTGCGAAAAGAAATTGATCAAAAAGATGTCGTTAGCATGACACGTCTTCGTGTCGTTCTAAAATAAAGAGGAACAAGAAAATTCGAAAACTGGTAACCAACGTGGGCAACAGCGATTTTCAGTAAACTTGATTTTCTTCACAAAATCTATGAATCTTTGATAGGTTGCTAACTTAATTTGTAAGTATTAAGACACGGTTAAATAAAGAGAACAAAAACAACAAAATGCTAATAATGATAATGACATTAATAGTAAAAACAATAATGATAATAACAACAACGATAATGATAATAATAAGAACAATATGACAATAGCAACAACAACAATAAAAACAATAATAATAACAACAACTATAACATTAAAGCCTAGTTTCCATATAGTTGTAATTGTTGTAATTCCATCGGCGATAATCGGCGACGGAATTACAACATTTTAGTTTCCATATCGTTGTAATTGTTGTAATTCGTCGCCGATTTCCCGCTAGTTCACAGGAATTTTCGGCCGAACAATCGCCGATTTCTGTCGAATCTGCGCATGCGGATGTACAGTTTACATGGCGTCTGGAAAGGCAGTTCTGTAGTAAGTCCATTTCTATAACAAACTGAAGATTGTAAGCAATCGTGAGGGAAAAACACTGCGAGAAAGATGGCACGGCTAAACAGAAGGGTGCTTCTACATTATTATCTCGAGTCGTTTAGATCGTCTTTTTTCAGCCTTCTTCTGCACGAAATTCTAGTTTAAGGTTTCTCTTTGGAAATGGAATCAATCCACGCGAGTCTCGTGATTGCGATACTTTACTATGGCAACAGAAGATGTGCTATGATGGGCTACTCATGTCACGTGCCGTCTTTTCATCAGCGACTGTCGGCGACTGTTGTAGAAAGCATTTCCATTAAATTTGACCGCATCGGCGACTGTTGTAATTGTTGTAGAAGTTGAACTCGATTCAACTTCTACAACTGTCGCCGATTCATCGCCGATTGGATTACAACAATTACAACACGCGTTTCCATATAGTTGTAATTGTTGTAAGGGCTCATCGCCGACTATCGCCGATGGAATTAAAGTAAATGGTTTGAACCTGGGAGAATCGTGACATGTTTGAGGAAGTTGATCGTCCAGGTTAGTGTAGTCTTGAGAAAGACTGTCGGTTGAAGTGACTGACGTTTCGACAGCCTTAGCGGCCGTCATCTTGACTCTGAAGATGACCGCCGCTAAGGCTGTCGAAACGTCAGTCACTTCAACCAACAGTCTTTCTCAAGACTACACTAACCTGGACGATCAACTTCCTCAAATATGCCCATGGAATTACAACAATTACAACTATATGGAAACTAGGCTTAACAAGAGAAACAGTGACAACAACAACAGCAAAAGCAACAACAATAACAGTAACAACAGTAACAACAATAATAGCAACAAGAACAAGAATAAGAAAAAGAGGAAGAAGAAGAAGAACAACAACAGCAACAATAACAACAACAATAACAACAAAAATAACAACGACAACGACAATAACAATAATAACAATGACAGCAAAAAAAAGTTGAGTTACCCCGTTTTCTGTATTTGTTATGTTGGTTTTTCAATACAGAGAAACACACAAGTGCATCGAGCTGAAATTATGTACGTTTTATATCTTATAGGATTACAAGAATTAAGTGATGATATAATCTCAGAAACAACGAAAGGACGCGAAAGATTTCAAAGGAAAGGAGGGTGAAAGAAAGATGGTGAGAGTCTAAAACACACAAATTCACTTCTACGGTATGGTTTCTTTGTTGCTTTTGAAAGCTGTCGGCTGGATATGGTCCCTACATTTAATAGCCTTTTTTACCCACGAAATTTAAGCCGCATAAATTGTATTATGATATGAAAGTTAACATGAAATTTTTATACCCACTTTTTTGACTTTTTCTGATTTTGCTTTTTCCAGGGTTTACTTATTTTACGATTACATCTGAATAAAATCATATTTTTAAGCGTCCAAAGTTTTAGAACAGATCTAAACTTTATCTTCAATCTCAACTTTAACCTAAAAGCTAACGATTAGGATACGGTTAGGATTGGCGTGATGAGTAGGGTTCTCAGAATTAAGGACTAGAATTAAGGGCAAGAGTATCCGTAAAAACAGGAAATTTGAGTCTACTAATTTTGAAGGTATAGTGAATTCGGTCAATAAGAAAGTGCAATAAATCAGGAAAGGTTAATGGCACTTGCAGTCTCAGTTTGTGAATGGATACTTATTGTCAAATTTTAATCTCAATTAAACAAAACTTCTTGAATTAACTTAGCATGCTGCGTGGCAAAACGCAAATCATGACTGTTAAATGCATTCCTGCCATACAACTTGAAATACATCAGCTCGCCGGTGAACCTCGCTGATCATGACATGAGTCATGGAAGTCAGTTATTAACTTAAATATAAACACTCACTTTTATATACTGAGTCACAATATCGTTTCGAAAATATAATACATTCAAATCAGCTTTTACCCATCAGATGTTATTTCGTGCACGCACAATACAAACGGTGAATATATTCGATTTTACTTTGTACTATTTAAAAATAGTATCGGAGAATTTTACATAACCATCACGTATCGCTGCTTCACCCAAATATGATTCACCAATGATTTTCAAATCAATATTACGATACTTCGTACGTGTTAACAGAGAGCTAAAAAGCTTCACTAAACTAGTCTGGTAAACGATAAAACTCAACTCAAATAAAAACAGTCCGAACTTACTTATAGAAGTATTCATATGTACCTGAGGGATTGACTGCTGAAAGTCAATAAAATCTTGAGGTATATCTTCGGAGGTAATTCAAAAAAACTGAAAGGAGTTCTGATCTCTTCCCACTTTAAGTATTGCTCCACCCAGTGGCGTAACGGAACCACTGGGGGCCCTTAGGAGAATTTCATTCGGGGGCCCCCGTTACCCAACTTAGTATAGACATATATTTCAAGACTTGAATCTCAATTGTCTTTACGCATTCATCGGGGGCCCCTTAGAGGTCGGGGGCCCTTAGGAGTTGCTCTAACCCTGACCATAGTTCGTTACTCCACTGGCTCCACCGTCGCATGCATTAAAAGGCTTCAGATTCTCACGCCAAATAATAACCCGTAGGTTGGTATACAAGCATGCCTCACCTGTTTCGAGTGTCTCAGGTATGTTTGTATCCATGGGTCTTTCGCCTAGAGATCGAAAAAAATTTATAATTTTAGAAAATTAAAACGTTTCCTGTTGGCACAACTTCCTACGAAGCCAAAACAAAAAAGTAACACTATTGCTCATTTCATATTAGTGGTACAGTTTGCTTCGAGGAAGCACCGGAACAATTTAAAAAGATAAATAAGGTGCTGCACAGCGTCGTTTGACCGAAGAAAACATTCCGGGAAGATAAAGAGCTTATGATTTCCTGATCGGCTGAGCTACACAACAGAGATATTGAGGAACTTCACTGCCGAGATCGCCTGTGGAGACTGTCGGGTGCAACGACTGTCCTTAGTACGGCCAGATCGTCACAAAACAATACATATCGATAGAATTCAGGTTACGGTGGCTAGTAGAGTATGTCGTTAAATAGTGTGATCTGCCGTCACTACCAGCATAAATCATGGAGATGTGGAATGTGTACGTCGATAAAAGAAATCCTCACCCTGACTGATAAATCAGTTAAAGGGAATATACAGTTAACGACAACAAACAGCAAACAACAGTTGTTTAACGTCAAAGTACTCACACAGGCGGAAAAGGGCCTGGGATTAAATCAATTTTCCAACTGTAATTGGACTGTCGTCGACAATCACGAATGATCTTGACTTCTTTCGAAACAAAACAAGTGGTTCTAGTGGCCCAACTACAGGCTGGGAATGGTGGGTAAAGCCTACGAGCCCATGAGCAAAAGGAATTAATTAGAATCTCCGAAAATTTTGTGATGTCATTATTATTTTCATATCATGACGGCATGAATTTGCTCGAATCAATCTCAAACTGTTTTCATGAGCAAACTTTGCTCTTCAACGGCTATCAGTCTTCAAATAAATAGTCATCAGTTGGTTTTACGTTTGTCTATTAACAAGACGAGAATGACTTAATATCTAGGTCAACGTTTTCAGGAAATTGATGGCCAGAAATTCCCCCCCCCCCCTCGAAAAACAGCCGTTTGGTACTTCTGCCCTTAAATCCTTAATGGGACTTCTGTCCTTAAAATAGGCCATAATGTGAAGGTTGTGGGGTGCAAGCCTCAGGATGACCACTTTGCCTCCTGTTGCCTGTATGAGGGAGGGCCTGGGGAAAAGTACAGACTGCTTATGTTGCATCAGCACTTTAATTTATTTATTTCATATTACTGAGAATAGTAACCCCATATTAAAATACAAAATACTTGATAAACAATTAAAGGTCGAAATTGAAAAATATAAAATATAAAAAATCTTTGATGCATCAGAATAAATTACAATTAACATTAATTACCTGCACCATGCTGCGTGAGATAGTCAGTCACCCCGGTATATCCATACCTTGATGCAAGATGAAGTGGAGTACTACCACAGTTATTTGTAGATGTGAAGTCACTGCCTTTGTTGATGAGTAACTTTACAGTATCTAGATGACCACTCCAGCAGGCAGAGTGAATAGGCAAGGAACCATTCTTGTCTCTACAGTTAACTTCAGCTCCACGTTCGATTAAGTATTTGGCAACTAAGGTATGTCCATTATGCGAAGCAACATGAAGTGGAGTACGATCATAGTTGCTTGTTGATGTGAAGTCACTGCCTTTGTTGATGAGTAACTTTACGATATCTAGATGACCCAACCTGCAGGCAGAGTGAATAGGCAAGTTACCATTCTTGTCTCTACAGCTAACTTCAGCTCCACGTTCGATTAAGTATTCGGCAACTAAGGCATTTCCATTATATGATGCAAAATAAAGTGGAGTACTACCATAGTTATTTGTTGACGTGAAGTCACTTCCTTTGTTGATGAGTAACTTTACAGTATCTAGATGACCCCTCAAGCAGGCTTCGTGAATAGGCAAGTTATCAATCTCGTCTCTACCGTTAACTTCAGCTCCACGTTCGATTAAGTATTCGGCAACTAAGGTATGTCCATACGAACAAGCATAATGTAAAGCAGTTCCCCCCCACGATCCTCCACGCTCTTCAATGTCTGCGCCATTCTGTACTGCAGCTTTAACGCCATCCAAATCTCCTTCCCTTGCTGCAGCCAAAACAGACATTTTCCTATTCAAAACATACACATTCAAATTTTGTAAAAAATGTAGCACCCATCTCTGCTTCCCCCTTATTTCCCCTCTACGGGATAGAGTTTCACGAGAGAAGAGTCTCTGCAGAGTCCCACTTGCACCGGTCCACCCTCCCGGGGACTCCAATATAACGATGAATTCTACAAAGTTTTATCTTTCTACAAGACTCCATGCTCCTTCAATGTGGGAGCTCCATTTTTTTATTTCTATAAAGAAATATAAAGAAATAACCTTACACACTCGATAACTATCACAATTTTATCTTATTCATGAACAAAGGGTCTTACGTGCATTTTCTTAGTTATTACTTTATTTTGTTTTTATGTTTTAACTTTTTATTTTTCTACTGAGCATGTGCAAGAAGACGTCCCACACTCTTTTCAGACTGCAGTTTTCTTATACTAAATTTCTACTACATTCCGCCAAGTAACCATTTTATATGAGTTGCTACTACATTGTGTTCTTCAAACAACTCCCTGTTCCACTATCGACATCAGTCGCCCGTCTGCAAACGTCTGCAAACAAGGTCAGCTAAATTTATTTTTATATCTTAGTCAACATCAAGGTACCGTATACGAAGTTCATTTTAGTTGCCACGATCAACTTCCAATTGTTCGACAATATTTTTCGACAAGAGCGTGGTTTGTTGTAAACAGTTCCCATGTACTAGAAAAGTTTATCACTCTTCTGCCTCATAATGAACTAAATCATTTGGCTCGCGCAGTTCACTCTTTCACGGTTCAGTGCACATTAACACTTCAAATAATGGTTTTGGAAAGGGCATCTTCTCATCTTACACTACATTCTTTTTCGCACTTATTGCAAACAGCTGCGTAGCCAGCTCGATAATTGGGGGGGGGGGACTTTATTCATATATTCGTGTTCTGCATTATTCATTTCCTTTGCAATTGATTGTTTTTACAGTCTGTGAACACGAATATATGAATAAAGTCCCCCCAATTATCGAGCTGGCTAAGCGCCTGATTGCAAAAAAACAAAAAAACATTTAATTATTGTTGTTTTAAATGCGAAGTGTTAGAATGTTAGAATGCCATGTAGATGAAATGCAAAATGGTAGAATATGTCTTAAGTACAAAAATAGTAATAAAATTATTCTTGGACTTTGGTCATATTGCAACAAAGCCTGGGAGTGGCTGAATGAATCCTTATGGTCCTTGTGACAAAGTAGAGTGCAGTGATGATGTCCATATTAAGGGAAAGTGAATTTTTAAGTGATGATATGATACATTTTAAGACACATCCAGAAACAGTTGCAAAACATTCAGTTTTTGGGCCTTCAACTGGCAATGAAACCTGTGACACTGCATATCTAGTGCAATTAAATACTGTGATGTATTCTTCTAGTTTATGGTAACATGGTTACTATCAAATTGTAAAAACACAATGATAGCCATACAATTGCCAGCTAGACTGCAGTTTAGTGCACCCACTGTGTCACTAACTGGTTAGGATAAGGGTTTGTATTAGGGTTAGTGAGCTGGCAGAATGGTCTCTGCCTTACTTGGCTCTGCTAACTGCAGTGCTCATTTTTTGAACAAAACTATTTGCCTGACATTTGATACATTACATCATTTTAGTATCCAAATCGCAGACCCATGCAATAAATTTGTACATGACTTTAATTGGACATTGGTTTTCATAATGTTTAACAATTAAATGAAATAAAGAAGAGCTTTTAAAAAGAATGAAATTGGCAAAATAAAAATTTTTGGATCTACTGTTCATTCTTATCTAATGTGCAATTGATTCAATTTAAGATATCAAAATAAAGTTATGATGGCAACTACTAAAATCTGAAAGTGTCTCGCTTTCCTGGGAATGCCAAATCTCATCATTGAAAAGTGTAAGCTTAGTGTGCAATTGGAAATGAACACAGAAGACTGGTGCCTAAAATGGCCGGTTTGATTTTATGCAATATTCTATAGACCTACTTGAAATGTGGATAGTACGATACATATAAAAAAAGTGCAGGAGCAATGTGAAAGGACTTTTTACATTATGTAGTACAGTACTGCAGTTTAGCAGACCCAAGTTGCTGTTGGTCTTTTCCAATTGGCTCAGTAAACAAGAAAATGAGCTTTTGGCATGACATTTATACAGCAAAGGTCAGTGCTCCACAAGAGGATCAAAAATCCCAATAGCTTACCAAGATACAGTATCTACTGATTTAAAAAAGATAAGGTTAGAAAACTTTGCAAGGATTTTTACTCCAAAAAGGATTACTCATTCTGGTGAAGATTCTACTGACATCATTGTTTCACCACCAATGTTTTGGATTTACTTCCACACCAGAACTAAAACCCAACCCCTAAACATTATCCCTAAACTCTATGCCTAAACTCCATCCCTGAACCCTTTCCCTAACCCTAACCCTAATTAAATGTGGATAATAAAAATATAGATTGCTTTTGCCTCTTTATGGTACTCTTTGTCTCTTTAATTCCAAATAATCAAATATTTTCACATCCTTTAGGGTGTGCAACTTTCCAGCTGCCAAAAGCTGCCTCATTTGTGTTCTGAGCCTGGAAGAAAGACTGGCCACAAGGTGATTTTGTTAAACTGCAATCTAACCTTAGATTGATTTGATTCATCCATAGATTATTAATTATGTAAGAACAAGTAAAAAGTCTCAAGTTCAAAGATTTTACTTATTAGTTTTGCAGTATAGCAAGTAATAATATCAACATGTAGCTAAAAAATTTTTCAACCAATCAAAATCAGTATGATGTCACCATTTATTGTTCATCAATTCTCAAGAACAACGTGAAGGGAATTTTCCCTATTTCTCGTGCTTGCTCTGATGCCTACATGCACTTGTGCTTCCTTCATTTTTTTTCACCAGTAAACTGGGTTTTGAAGCAAACACAAGAGGCCTAAGTTATCTAAGAGTCACCCTTACCTTTGGCAAATATTCCCCAGTGTTAAAAAAATAAACAACTAAAACAGTCAAGTAGATGTTTAAAAATTTACAAAATCATTATTCATGAGATAAGTAAAAAGGGCATGCAAGGAAAAATGTTTGGAATTCTGGCAATGACAGGTCCAAAATCAAGTATGTGAGACCTGTTTCCATTCATGACTATAATTGGCTCATATGCTGCTGTCCAAGAGCAAAAATTAATCACACAATTGCCAGTACTGTAGAGAGAGTTAGAGAAACAACCATGATTCTATGAATGTCAATGTGGAATGATAACAACTGCACCATTTCAAGAAGTGTAACTCCTGCAGACATTGCTAATTTGGTCAATAATATGGACCATTGATTAAAATTATGAAAAAGACAATGAAGATAACACACAATCATTCCAAACCAGAAAAAAAAAGTGTAATGCCAGTAATACTGTTGGTCCAAAGCAATGCTGTGTTAATATCTTCCTACCTCTACATACTGTACATGTAACCATTACATGTATGTGTTCATAAATTATGCATATTTATGCACCTGTAATCTACAATCAGTGCATACATAACATTCATATATGTGTCGCTATAAATGTGAATGTGCATGACTGCTCTAGTTTATACCTTTATATCTATGTGGGAGTTAATGCCTGTGTCATTGGGATAATGGATGGATAGATAAAAAGATTTGGTGAATTATTTTAACCTTTTATTAATAAGACTTAGTGTGAGAAATTTGGTTGCCTCAAGGGTTTTGAAGATTCCAAACCTATCAAAAACCCATACAAATTTGTGTTGAAACCAAGCCCTAATCTTTCCATTGACCTTAGCTGTAACCATAAAATACACCTTTGCACTAGATAATGATAAAAACAGATTATATAAAAATAAACAGACAACATTTACCTTTCAGTAGTCTACTGTTAACCAATACTGCCAAATCAACTGTAGAGGTTGCACTGGGCAGTGAATTTTGCACTCTTGCTGGATACTTGATAGGCCTGATGGTAAACAGTTCAAAAAGGGGTAGTTAGGAATTGAATATGTTAACTTCTTGGTCCACATTTGACTTTTCCGTTTTTACTCTGGTTAATGCTTTAATGCCAGGCAATTCTTGTCAACAAGAGAATACTGATGTTTGGGACGAGAAGTCGTTAAGAATACCTCAGATCTTTTTCCAACTTTTAGAATTCCTTTGGCTAATGCCAGATGATTTTAATCATCAAGGGGAGATGTCTCATAATGGGAGAATAAGAATACTAGGTTTTCATGTGTTAACCAATTAATATCTGGCTCTGGTAAAGCAATTTAAAGTGTCTGACTTAGTCAGACTAATTCTGAATGAATATGGTCATACCTAAAAACAACAGGATTAACATAGGATTCAACCCTTTAACTCTCAGTTATTTCCACCTACAAGTTGAGAGAATAGTCTAGCATTGGCAAGAATTAAATTCCCAAGAGCTACCTAAGAAACTAAAGAGTTAATTCTAGGAAACTGAATTTGAAATGGTGTGTTTGAATTAAACACACTTCAACATTCTGTACATGCAAGCATGCAAAAGTCACTATTCATAGTACAATGAAAAAGAAAGTGCTGTATACTGTCACTATGTTAAAGAATGCTATTTTGATCCCAGTACATGTCTAGATAGACTGTACTATTCCTGCAATCCAAGGGAACACTACAATTGTTGTTCCCTCGTCAACTGACTATTTTGTTGTAGTTGTTCAAATTGCCACTTTGCCTGTGGAATCTGTACTGCAGTATATAATTACGCTGTTTTTCTCGGTACATATCTATGCTTTTATTTGCTTGACATTATATCTGTCACATGTTTGTGCCAGATTCTTAAGCTTCAACCTCTTCCTCTTCCCTGACAATGAACCCATGGTCTCTCTTTGCTTGCCTCGAATTAGCAGGATTTAAATGGGAAGGTTACCAAAGGCAACAATGGATTACCATAATGGAGACAGTTTTAATGCATTGCCGACAACTGGTAACCACCCTCCTTCTGCCCAACAAAATCAGGTTGCATTGCTATTACAAGAATAAAATAAAAAATATTGCCGTAGGTATGGGAGGGTTAATTCTGTGAATAGGTTTTTGTACCACACACCATAATTGAACATGAAACCTTATCACTAACTAGGTTCTCCAAACATTTATCTGAAAAAAAAAAACAACTGGGATTGTAGAGTGATGGGTCATGTTAAACTATGTGCACTACATTATCGTTTATAATTGATGGAGAACAGGTGTTCTGGGCCTTCTGGCAAGTCTTGTGAATTGACATATCAGTTACTCATTGTATGTACTTAAGTCAAACAACTGATTGACTTATTGAGACTTCCCAAACTTCATACAGTCCATCTGTTCCACCAATTATAAACCAGCTCACAACAACTTTTTTCTGAATGTTAGAGTATGAAAATCATGTGCACTAATAATACTTAACTATATTAACATTAATCTCAACTTTACATGTAACTCTTCAATATTACTGTACTGGTGCGGATCTAGGATTTTGCAGAAGGGGGTGTTTGATATGCCAGATCTGGCTTCAGGTTTTTCAGGAGGGCGTGGTTAACCAGATAACTGGTTGTTCTAGGTTTTTAAGTGGTGAGGTTCCTTCATCATTTAAATGGGTCAACCATTAGAGAAAAAATATGCAAACAAAGTTTATTATATAAACATAGGGACAACGGCAAGAAACCCTCACATTATTTGGTGGCTCAAAGGTGGTGTTTAAGCCCCTTAAACGCTTGCCCTTGATCTGCTGCTGCTGTAGTTCTATGTATGTGGCCATTATTTCTTTACTAGAGATCAGGCAAATGCTATCCATGGTCCTTGACAGGATAGTCTGATCGAAAAAACTTAAGAAACTCTTGGTTAATATGTTGTCTTAACAATGTAAAACTGGCCTTCAGAAATAAAAACGTGTGGTTACCGAATTCCTGATGTTAAAAATCCTAGTACATTACTCACGGAGAAATCTAGAAATCTTAATTTAGACCTAATTTACCCTTTTTACCTTGGAAAACAAGAGGTAAGCTTGAAATTTTGTTGTCAAGTGCGCAACCACCTCTTAAAATCTAGTTGTTTAAGAAAAATATGGTCATCTTGGACAACTGAATGTTTACTTCTTTCTTTATTTTCAGGCCAAGAAGTAATATATACTGCACACTCATTTGTATCTTTCATGATAGAACTTCCATCACAGTTGGATGGACGACCTGTGTGACACTGGAATAACCTTTCATACTTTTATCAGTAACTATTGGTAAACAATTCTGCTCATCAAGAAGTGACTTCTAGTTAGGAGGGGTTTAAGAACGGTGTCGTTAAAGTTAAAATATGGGGTTGATTGCAGTCATTTTTCTGTATTACAGTCAAATAGAAACACTTCATCTTTTTCCTGCTCTTCTTGGGGTATCGCAGATGTTGCAGATGGAAGTGTTTGACACTTTCACAGCAGGTTTGGTCCTGCAACATTGAAACCAGCCTTAACATCTGTACATTGCTTTAATTTATGAAGTTTACTTACAATAAATCATGCATTATTATCCATAAAGTCTGTTTACTTTGTCATACTGTGGTTTTTATATCACTAATATCTTAGAATTTAAACTTTAAGCATGTCACATTCCATTTATGTAACACCACGCCGTAAGCCCTGCGATACAATCATGAAATCAAATATAAACCTAACTAGCCGGTTAACTCCAGGCTTATGGATAAAAAATTATCTATTGCTGAGATGTTTTTCGCCTTCTTAATTTAACGGAGATCAAATCTTACAGAAAGCCAGGTGAAAAATCATCGTCTTAACTAACGAGTCGTAAAAATTGAACTTCATCGATAATACATTGCTCACAAAACCTTGGCAAATTCCTGTGTTAGAAATTGTGCGTCTTTCTTAATAATGATGTTTTGTTAAGTAATTAAAGGTGGGGTTAATAAAATTTAAGGAAAAAACGTGTGACGTAAAAGACGGACACATCAGATGGGATATAGACCTGATCGCTCGGAACAGTGAGTACACGTGTGTGATTCGACTTTGATTTATGCGTCAATTTTGATAAGTAATAAATGTTCACAAAAAGGTTTAGCGTGTGAGTGTGGATTGGCAAGCCAATTTTCCACACCTATATTCCACTTCCAACGTGAAGGTGAAAAATGAGTTCTTCGACTAATTTGGTGCAGAATTCGATGGTTATATTAGCCAAACTCTCGTTTCTCAAGAGGCCATTCGACCTCTTACTAACAGTTGCATTCTTATAGGTGTGTCTAGCTCTGTGATACATATAGTAGCAACAAACAGGAAGTCTCGGTTTAACTTTAATGGAACTTGAACTTTTTTCTTCTATCTTTGAATAAATTTCAAATTTTTCCAGTTTAAGGAGGTTATCGACTCCAAAATGAAATTCCACGATTAAAACTCTTTTGTGTGATAGTAAGGACAATTTCGAGCTTTAACTTGGTCCATCACTTCAGTTGCTTATAACCTTCGTGCAACCAACTATCGCAATGGACAGTCATTGCGTTCAGTGACCCTTCTCAAACATACACCTACAAATCCACGACATTTAGGGAATCGTTTACTTTACCTTTAACGTGAAAGCAAACACGATTAAATGCTTTACCTAAATGCTGATAAGCCTCAACGAATGAACAAAGTATTTCCTTGTGACCGTGTCTGCTTCCTCCTTCGTCTTCCATCATACGTGAAGTAGTGCTTGACCTTGAAATTTGAGTTCTTTCCATGTTTATGATCAAGGTTGCCGACATCTTCATGGTGGGACAAAAAATTGCATTTCATTGGCTCTTGTCAAAGGGAATTCCCTTCTATCTCTGGGATTTACCCATTTCGCTCTCCAATTTGGGAGACAGGACATGACGTCTTCCCCCTCTTATGATATGTTTGCACAGCAGCCAAACTGTGCAAAAGTGCAAGTACCAGATCTTCTTTATCGCTGTTAGTTGACTTGAAAGTTGGTTAACACTAAGAAATTGGGGTCAGTTGTACAAAGCCTACGTACCATATCCATCAGATAAAACCTTACTAGTGAACACAGCCATTCACTCTTTCACAATCAAATTCAAATTTTACGGACGGAAAATTCGCCATAGGTGGATAAGACGCATTTCGATGGATAAAAAATTTTAAAAAATTTAGCTTTGGTGATTCAAAGCATGGATAGTGCTTTTTACTCGTTAGGACATATCCAAGTAATAGTCATCTTGGGGAAGGAGGCAGGGAGGCTACAAGCCCTATGTTGGGAAAGGTATAACCTCTCCCATCTGGGAAAAATTTATAATTCCTAGAGGAAAATCTTAGGAAAAGATTCAAAAGATTTAGAAGTAGTGCAGACTGCAGAGAGATATTTTACAAAAATTTGTTACAAAAAATACTTATAATCGTTTTCCAATCACCATAGGCCGTGGAAGCACCTCAAAAGTGGGGGACACTGACAAAAGAGGGCACTTTTGTGATTTAATTGTAGAAAATTGAGTAAAACCTTATTACTACTAGGCAGCTGTTTTATAACAAGAGAAAAGATTCTATTTTATGAAACGGATATGAAAATGACTAGCAATCATTTTAGATTCTTAAAATTTTCCACCAACCACACGGTTGAGCACCCAATCGGGGACTTTAACCCCTACAGCATAAAATCTTAGTTTCCTCCTCGAAAGTATCCGGGTTTTCAACCAGAGCCCCACAATTGTTATAACTATACACTTTTTATGGTATCAAAATAAAGGGTAGTTAATCACCGATGTGAAGGTGTATATAGTACGTTGGTATAATTACAGTGGTGATTATCGAAAATCCCTCAGAGTGATTGGATGACCTTCGTGCAACCGTCAATCGCAATGGACAGCGGTCACGTTTAGTAACACTTCTTAAAGTTGAATATAAAATGACAAAAGGAATACATTTGGACAGTCCTTCACGTTATCTTTAAGCAGAAAGCAAATAGCATTAACTACTTTATCTAAATACTTATAAAGTTTGATGCAATTAACAATGTTCCCAAAACATCATGTCTGCCACCACCTATTCCTTCGACCATATGTAAATTACTGATTGACTTTCCAGTACTGAATTCCATAATTTTTTTTCCCAGAACCAAGTTAAGCTTTACCCACTTATTTTAGAGAATAGATTATTGCAGTAATTTAAAAGTAAACATTGGTGCACTTACTTTCTCCCTTGTTGCCTCTCTCCTTCCTGGATATTTGTTTCAGTTGTTGGTTTTACTATAAGAATAAGTATACAAATACATGAAAAGTACTTTTAGTTGAGATAGAAGATATATTGTATACTATAAATTAATATTGAAAATATTCAGAATATTTGCTGTCCCCAGTTGTCTAAGTTTACATCTTTATATTTAGAAGCGCAGTAATTGGCGTCAGCTGTTGCGGTTGGCCAGCCAGTAAATTATGGTAAAGTAAATAAAACAAAATCAAATTAAATAAAATAAAATAAACTACAGGGAAGAAATTTAAAGTAAAATAAAGCGAAAAAAAATAATGTAAAATAAAATAAAATAAAATTGAAAGAAAATTGAAATGACATTGAAAATGAAATTGAAATAAATATGAAATAAAATTGAACCAACTGAAGGGAGATAAGATGAATAGAAATTAAATAAAATAAAATAAAATATTTTAATTGGATGCTTCTGAAGCTTCAGTTGATCTTTAACCCATTGCAGTCCCAACTACCAATCCAATCCCTTTCTTTCACGACTAAATTTGTTTGATGATAGTCAGAATAAATTAAGCATGGATCGGTTTTTGCCCAAAGGAAATGTCATGAGTCCCTGAGAATGGAACATGTGACCTCTTGATCACAAGTGACTTGCTAAGTTTTAACTTTTGAGAAATACAGTCATTCAAATGGCTTAGCAAATTGCAATGTATGCTGGTTCTTATGTCTGCTGCTTTAAAATAGGTTTAACATAGATACTGACAAGGTCTTTGACTATCAGCATGTCAGTTATTTGTTACTTATCGATACAATCAGTAACAAATTACCCACATAGAGACTCACATAACTAAACAGAACAGTTCATATGACACACCAGCGATGTATAAATTATTTATGTATAATAGCTGGTAACAGCTACAATTACAAAAGGTGAAGACGGCCATTGAATGACTTTAAACTCCAAGTTTTTTTCCCTTCTGGACAGTGTCCTCCACAGTTATGCCTATCCCGGTCAATCAGAATTATCCTTGATAACTTTCCTACATTAAGATCCCCCTAATAGTTATCGGCGTTAGTGAGAGAAAAGACCCAGTCAAGGTAAAATTCATACAGGAGGATTTAAACGAGAACGACATTATCAAAAGTTTTCTGGAATCGTACCAGAAATTTAAAACAAGTTGCCCATCTCAAAACCAGACTATATGCCTGGTGAATTGCTCTATAATTAACTCGCTGAAACTGGAAACAAAGTATAAAACGCAGCGGTGGATTTCCTATGGCTGTGCTGTCAATTTCGTTTGAAATGCTTTCGACTCCATTTAATTCACAAACTCACTCGAGAAGAACAAATTTTTATCAAAATTATCTTGACTAAATAAGTAATCAATGAAAATCAAACAGCGTTGCTGCTGTTCCACAACGTGAACAAAGTACCCGAACAAAGTACCTGAACAAAGTGTCTGACATTTTGTGTGACAGATTTCATTACTGTTCAAACAAAAATGCAATTCTAACATATTTTCAACCCACTCCTACGCATGATTTTTAGCTAGTGCTATTCATTGACAATTTGCCATGTTTTCTATCTTCCCAGAAACATAGAATGAAGTCATTGTCCAGGCGGAAACCGTAACTTTAATATGAATAACAATGCCCAGCAGATTGTGCGAAGTATCGCCATATGTTCGACTCATATTCTACCATTTCTTAACTATCTAAACTCACAGCACGCTAATATCAAATTTACGCACGAAACTGAGAATAACAGCACCTTATCTTTCCTTGACATAAAAATTAACCGCTCTGAAATAAATTTCACCACCAGTATCTACCGAAAATCCACTTACACCGGTTTACTAACTAACTTTAATAGTTTTATTCCGGACTGCTATAAAAAAGGCCTTATCTTTTCCCTTCTATTTCGATATTTTAATTTATGCTCTAGCTACTCCATCCTGCACTCTGAACTCCAGAAACTCAAACAAATTTTCATTAAAAATGAATTCCCAGCTACCCTGTTTGACAAATGTGTAAGTTCATTTTTAGATAAATCCTTTTCGTCCGCTCCCAAGATTTCTATTGCTCCAAAGTTTTTAATTTATTTTTCTCTACCGTATACTGGTTCACATGGTCTTCAAATTCGCACTCAACTCATCAAACTATTATCGTCCGCCTTTCCTCAAGTTTCATTACGCTTCGTCTTTCGCCCTTCCGTTCGCCTTCGCTCTTTTTTCCCTGTCAAGGACAGGATCCCTGATGGCCTGAAATCGCATGTGGTGTATCTATTTACGTGTCAATGCTGTAAGGCATTGTATGTTGGCCAAACTAGCCGACAGTTACACACACGCATTTCAGATCATATGGGTATCTCACCCTTGACAGGTAACAGAAGAGTTAATCCCTCTCCCACTAGTATCCTTTCCCACCACATTGAAACTGGCCATCCCATTTCTTTTTCCGACTTCAAAATATTATCCTCGTCGCCTTCTGTTTCTGAACTACTCCTTAAAGAAAGTCTTATAATTAATAAATTAAAACCAATTCTTAACGGGAATATTGGTTCGATGCCTCTTTCCCTCTTCTGATAACACCTTACTGCTGTCTCCCGTCAATTTCCGTTACTGTTGTAAATATGTCATCTTAATTGTTATTCGATACTGTTTGTTAATATAAATTTATCTCGTTGTAATCCCTGATCTCCACTCTGAAGATGTTGCTTGTAGCGACGAAACGTCAGTCAATAAATATGTTTTAAAACTCTTCTAGCCGTCTTTGTTTATGCAACTGTTAATATTTACATATGGCGATACTTCGCACAATCTGCTGGGCATTGTTATTCATATTAAAGAATGAAGTCATAAATGATACAATTTGGTTGCTTTTTTCATCTTTGTATCCGGAGAATATTTCTTTAGTTTGTAATTCTATAGCAATAAAGAGATTTAAACACTATCGATTTCACGGTCTGTTAAACGGACACCCAGCGGTTACTTCATAGTGTTGCTTAGGAATCATATTCGATCTGTGGCTCCAGTTAGATGTTTCTTTTAATGCAACATTTTAAACGATCAAAATAAATCATACTATAATGTCAATACCATAATCCTATCAATAAACGAAACTGGCCTTGTTATCGTGACATTTATGTTCTTGTCTGGCGTCTTCATTTGAATTCACAATCAAACGTTATAAAAGAGGATTTTTCTTGATTACATCTGTATCAATTCATCTGTATATGTCTTAGCAATGACTACAGTTAGTTAATGACAACAAGCTATGGTGAAAACCATTTCGATGAAATGAAGTACAAAAATAGGCCATTCAAAAGCGAACTCAAGCAAATGTTTTTATTTACCAACAGATAAACATGACTAAAGCCTATATATCTATTTACACGTGATAAGTTACATGAGAGCTAAACAATAGGATTAAAGTGACAAGATGTAGGGTGACAGGAAATGGAGATGAAATGAAATGAAATGAAGTGAAAAGAGGACTACGTAGAACTAAAATAAAGAAAGGGGTATGGATGAGATGTTTTCGTTGAGAGAGGGTCTAAATTTCGATATAAATAAGCTCTCTCGTAGGAGGAGCTCAAAGTTGGAGTTTGAACGGCAGGAAGAGATGATAGTAAAATCATCAGGAGAGATGTGGTGACGAGATTGATGTGCGCGGGCAAGAACGCTTGAAAGGGAATTAGTTGCAAGCTTCCTTCCCGTCAGAGGCGAAACCCCCATATGCTCTGAGATTCGCGTATGAAAATGCCGGCGAGTTTGGCCGAAATACAACGCTCTGCAGCATTGACACGAGTATTTATAAATAATACGCGACCTCATCAGCTTGGGAATTCGGTCTTTGAAAGAAAAGAAACCTGACAGTCGTCTGCCTGACTGGAAGATGAAAGGCACGGTAAAGTGTGGAAAAGCAGAGGAACATAGTTTAGCAATTTGAGTTCGGATTTGTAAAGAGTGTGAGCCTGTGAAAGGGAGAGAAAAGTTGAGAACAGTTTTGTCAGGTGTGTTTGAGTTTCGTGTGGGCGGACTGAACATTTTATCGAGAAAGACAATGGATAACCTGACACTTTCCTTGACAGCTGCATTAGAGTCTTTCTCGATAAAATGTTCAGTCCGCCCACACGAAACTCAAACACACCTGACAAAACTGTTCTCAACTTTTCTCTCCCTTACACAGGCTCACACTCTTTACAAATCCGAACTCAAATTGCTAAACTATGTTCCTCTGCTTTTCCACACGTTACCGTGCCTTTCATCTTCCAGTCGGGCAGACGACTGTCAGGTTTCTTTTCTTTCAAAGACCGAATTCCCAAGCTGATGAGGTCGCGTATTATTTATAAATACTCGTGTCAATGCTGCAGAGCGTTGAATTTCGGCCAAACTTGCCGGCATTTTCATACGCGAATCTCAGAGCATATGGGGGTTTCGCCTCTGACGGGAAGGAAGCTTGCAACTAATTCCCTTTCAAGCGTTCTTGCCCGCGCACATCAATCTCGTCACCACATCTCTCCTGATGATTTTACTATCATCTCTTCCTGCCGTTCAAACTCCAACTTTGAGCTCCTCCTACGAGAGAGCTTACTTATATCGAAATTTAGACCCTCTCTCAACGAAAACATCTCATCCATACCCCTTTCTTTATTTTAGTTCTACGTAGTCCTCTTTTCACTTCATTTCATTTCATTTCATCTCCATTTCCTGTCACCCTACATCTTGTCACTTTAATCCTATTGTTTAGCTCTCATGTAACAGATAAACATATTTGACTACAATAGACTCATATAAAGGCAGCATATCCATCTTCTCCAAATTTTGTAGTGTTAACCTAGATGCATAGCATGGATACCGTACCGGTGTTTAATAAGAAAGTTCGGAAGAATATGAGTAAACCAAAATCTGTTGAAAACGTGAATTGTAGATAAGAGGTACACCAACACTTTTACAAAAGTAATATGGAAAACTTCCTAATAGTTAACTCAAAATATGTAGAACATAGTCGAAACATAGCAGTAGTCCTTCCCTGTGTTTCTTCTAGAGGTTTATTCGGATACACAACATAGAGTTCTGATAATACAATTATTGTGCTCGAGCTAGTGTTACACGATGCAGTGATTTGTGAAATCTGCCTTGCAATGCCATTGCCAGACAGGTTTCATGACACATGGCAACGTGTAACACCTTTCGCTTAAACCTGTCTCGCAATGCGTTGCGAGACAGGTTTCACCAACAGTTGCATATTGTAACACTAGCTTTACTCCTAGCCGTAACTCGTTTTATACTTTTGTAGTTGTTACAATGTGGGGTTATTTCTTATCAGGTACGCTAATTTGTCATAAACTAAAGTGAATAACAAGTCCTTTTTGTGGTGGCGTATGAACCAGAAAGGCTCTGAGGGCTGGCACTCCACTTAATATTCTAATGGAAACGTTTCATCAACTATAATCATTAAATCTAATTAATTATAAAAGATGGTTAAACAAAAAGACAGTAGGGCTAAGTGGATCCCTTCTTACCCAGAACATCTTCCTGCTGATGCATTTTTAGAGAAATTAGTTTAAAGTGTTTGTCTTTTTTGTAGGCACCTGCGACTAGCCGAAGATACAAAGCCTTTTGAATGTGGCGTGAGGTACAGAATGTGAGGATAAACCGGCATCAAATTTTGTCCAAAATATGTTTTAGTTTATGGTCCACATGTCCTGGATGATGCGAGCACTATACTCACTGGTACAACATGACAATGAAGCCGAACATTTGCACTATTGAGATACAGGAATTATAACATTGAAAGAAATCCAGTAATTGAACGTGAAATTCAAGTAATGGTTTATTTTTCCCAGTAAATTGATTATTGATATATCAACCCAACTAATGTCTCACAAGTACATCACCATGTCATAGTTCTACCTCAGAACAGTGGTGTGCTGGCTTCTGTTCGTTAGGGGTGGCCAACAGTGAATGCGACACCTCCTTGTAACTAGTGAACACATTTTTAGAGAGTCCGGGGTTCTCCCCCGAAAAATTATGAAATTTAGAACCTCGGAAGCACCCGTTTGCAGCAATTTGAGCGAAGTTTGTCATCTAATTCTACAGCCAGTGTAGTTAAAAACTCTTGTTTTGACGTGTTTCTCTCTGGCTCACGGCTCACAAATTCAGAGAAAACTTGGACTAACACTTTTCGGTCCTTTCGTGCTATTGGTGGCGCCCCTTTTAAGCTTTTGGCGCCCTCTAAAAATCTTCACAAGGGGGGCCATTGTCCCCTGGGCCCCCTACCAGCACGTCATTGCCTCTGAAAGA
The DNA here is from genome assembly GCA_030142905.1 of Heliopora coerulea. Lineage (NCBI taxonomy): Eukaryota > Metazoa > Cnidaria > Anthozoa > Scleralcyonacea > Helioporidae > Heliopora > Heliopora coerulea. Next base: position 229,678 of record JASJOG010000333.1, on the reverse strand, counting down.
TAATGTGCTCAACGCTGAACGGTAATGAACAATATTGTAAGAGCGCACAAAGAAAATGAAAAGATGTGTTCACTTTTTTGCATCAAAAGGTGAACCTCCTGTTGTTATTCTATCAAGTTCCTTTGAAATGCGGTCGACTTCATTGAATTAAAAATCTTATTTGTGTGAAATAAATCATAAACAAAATTATCTTGATTAACCAAGTACGGAGCAAATCCCAAGTGTTGCTGCTGTTCTTCAACTTGAGCAAAGTACCTGACATTTTGACCACCAGACTTTCGTCACTCGTCAGGAAAAAGCGCAATCCTAAGTCTTTTCGGCCCACTCCAATGCATTGTTTTTATAAAGATGCATTCATTAACGATTTGGCTGATTTTCTATCAAGCCAAAATTTAAAGTGTAGATTGGTCACATAAGACAAAATTTGGTGCGTTTTTTACTTTAGTGATAACTTTTATCCGGAGAACTTTTCTTAAATTTGCAATTCTCCAGCAAGGATAACTAGTCTCTTGCTATTTTGATTTCATGATCTGTTAAATGGACACACCAACCTTATTTACACTGTTAGCATTTTGGGTACGCAAGGCTAAAATTTTTGCCCAGGTTCCGTTATTTTTGGACACAGTTTTACTCGGTAAAGAGTGCGGACTTCTTGAAATTTGGCTCCTTTGCCCTTAAATTTTGCCGTGCAGAGCACCTCTGTATATGTAGGTCTCGGCATGGTTAAATTTCAGTGTTGTGACCAAAATTTGCCATGCAACGGGGTTACAGTTGTTATTTCAAAGCCTTCTTTGAAAGTTGCTTTCATCCTTTACATTTAAGTAATATGTTTCCTTGAACGTAACAGTACCTTAAGCGATAATGCAGTACAATAATGTCAACAATGTCGTTAACTTCATAAACTAAACCGGCAACCTCATTGCTACCAAATCTGTTATCTGTTATGATGTCGTTATTTCAATTCTCAGTCAAACATTATCTGGACATGTTCTTTCGTGATCATGCTGAATACGTCATAGCAATCATTAAAGATTATTAATGATGATATTAAGTTACGGTGAGAATGAATAGTCCAAAAATAAATCTCAAAACGAAGAATTCAAGTCTATATGGAAGCAAATATTGTGATTTATTTGGTCACAAAAGAACAGATTTGTGCGACAAACTTGCAGTAATGCAGCAGACATGTCCTCTCTAAATGTGACACTTTCGCACAAGATATAAGGCAAGAATAACTTACCGTTGTTTAAGAAAACGATGAAGATTAGCACTAAACCGAAATGAGAGATGAATGATCGTCAAGCCCTGTACTCAGAAAACGATTCTGAGCCCCAGACGGGGATCAAACCCGCAAACTTCTGATGACCGGTGAGACGCTGTAACCATTGAGCTACCAAGACTCAGATGGTGTGCTAAGGTGCAAGTTTGATACATATGTGCGACATAGGCAGAAGCCACTATGTATTAGTAATGGTTGATGCAGTTTGTGTTTGAGAAACGTGAGAGCTTGCATATATCTTAAGAGAGATGATTACAGGGCTTGACGATCATTCATCTCTCTTAAGATATATCCAAGCTCTCACGTTTCTCGAACAAAAACTAAAACCGAAATGAGATGTAAAATGGGACTTGAAGCTTGAGATATACTAAAATTCCGATGAAAGCAACCCGGAAAACTTCCTTGTAGTTAAGTGAAGATATGCAAAATATGCTGAAAACACAGCAGTCGACTGTTGTGTCTTCTTCGAGTTTGATAGATAACATTGTAGTGGGTTATGAACCTACAACGGGTACACTGTTCCGGTGTTGAGGATTAGCTCGGTGACATGTTCTGGGCCACAGGATGCAAACCAGAACAGCGTGGGCGAATCAATGTCTGAAAAGGCACTTTCACTTTACATAACAAACAAGCCAAAGGAAGTTTTTAATTGAGTATGAGAAGCCGTCCAGCTGTGTTTAATAAATTAACATCCTTAACAGGAGGTGCGCACAGCAAACGTTTACCTATCAGTAAATCAACAACAACGTTTAGGGAGTAATGATAACTCAGCGTACATTTCAGTTTTAATGTATGTTCCAGCTGTAACATTTGAGTTTTGCCAATCTTTGGTAAAAATAAACCAGATCTTTCACTGTTTTTACTTTGTCTACCGTATTTAGTTACGGTGGTAAAAAACAAATTCAAAAGTAAGTATAAGATATCATGATGGTACCATTGCTTCTTGTTTGGTGGGACATACTGGTGCACCTACAGGCGCTGACAAAAGGCAGAGGGGAGACGTAACTTCATATGTTATTAGTGACCAAGAACGAAACCAGGAGAGAGAGGTTATCGAAATTGGACCGACAGAAAATAGGTGTCCAGAATATTTTTTATAACCTGGCTGTGCTATTTTATATAAATTTTCTGCAAAAATATTAGTTTGTTTCAGCAGGTATGTCAAATACTCGAGAGAACGTTTACTCTTTAATCAAACCCTATAAATAGCAACAAAAGAAATTCAGTTTCACCTCGTTTTCCGAAGACTTTTTCTCGGTGTTTTAGCATTTGTCAAATTCTCACTCTTGTGTTTGGTACATCATAGGATTTTGAACAGATTTCCTGTCTTTAGTAATTTGTTACGAGACCATATGTTACACAGTGACTACACAGGAATTCAATAGAGTGGCTTAGGAAAGCAGACCAGCGGAAGATAGGTACAGTCAACATTTTAGAAACGTTGGCAGTAACATTTTAACAAAAATGACAAATGAATGGTCCAGAGGACAGTAAAGAGGAAATGTAGTTTGCCGGACGTTTCTTACCAGGGGCCCGATGTTCGAAACCCGGATAACTTATCGCATTGTTTAGCCTCAATGAGTAACCAGCGGTAACCATGTTAAGAACTGCCGAAGGTAAATCGTGTGCCGCAAGTATCACTATCTAGAGCAGAGGTGCGCAACTTTTTGGTTTTGCGGGCCATATTTCTGGCTTAGAATAGTTGGCGGGCCACCAGTTTTTGTTTGCGCCTTTCATTTCCCTCCATGGGGTCGATTGTTCTATGGCAAAAATGCTGTTTTTATAAATTAATAAACTTAGTAAAGTCCCTACCTTTGAGTTAAGCTAATTAAGGTGCAAAATTTGTTCTTGGAAAAGTTTGATTCTGACATTTATTAACAATAAAAATTTGTAATTTTTAGTCTAGAAAGTATTTATTTTTCAACTAGCAATTCTCCGCCGGCCACATAAACGACTCTCGCGGGTTGGACGTGGGACGCGGGCCACAGGTTGCGCACCCCTGATCTAGAGGATATGTCGCAGTTCGTTCGATAAAATTTAAGTTACCTAGTTCAAACAATTGATAAAATGGATCTAGTCAGTCAGATAAATTGTCAGGGCTTCAAACAACTCACCCGAGTTTTCAGCTCTTCAAATATCGTTACGGCTAACTTGATGAAATAAAACCTTTCTAGATTCAGAGTAAGTCTATCAAGTAATAATTTATCTTTAATTTATTTAAATTGAGTAATTCCAGCTAGTTCCTTAGATGAAATTTGAGGACTTTTTGCACCAAAATTATTATTTTTAGCATTAACTCTCTCCGATCCATACCCGATTTGTCAGTTTTACTCTGGGCAATACTAGACAACTTTACTCGTCAAGGAGAGACATCTCGGACAGGAAAGTGTCAAGTTAACAATATTCTCAATCACTGAACATTTGAAGGAAAAACGCACCTTATTCCATATAAATTTAAGTTGGAGAGGGGGATGGCGAACCGAGTTGCACGATGCCATAGACTAGCACTATCAAAATTGAAAGAATCGAATAACCAGGAGCGAATTTCATACATAAGATAACTATTTTTCATGGCTTTGATTCGCGTTTTGTGTTAGGCACTTATTATTATTTTACATAATAGACTAATACTATTATTAGTATTATATGTAAATTGGGAGGGGAGGCGCCCTCCTAATCCTAACCCTAATCTTAACCCTAATTCTAACTCTAATTCTAATGGTGGACCTGTTACCAATGGTTACATTTTAACCTAAACCCCAATGACTTTTTTTTCTCCCGAAACTTCTCAGGTAAATAAAATACTTAATCTTCCAGTCCCAATCTCTACACGGTTACCTAACCTGAGTTGGTACTTTCTAGTGTCCACACACGTAATGCGGGGGTTGCGTGATGCTGAATTTCAGAACTATTAAACTAACATTTCCTACTGAGTTTTTCTCCAACGCAGAGTGTACGCTGTTTCAATTGAAGAAGGGGAGGCATAACCACCACGGTTCCCCCTATAAAACCACTACTTGACTTCACATAGCCAGCGTGGTTCTACTCACAATAACTTCTCTAATAATAATTGTGAATACGTGGAAGCTGGTACAATGGTCAATTTGAGTTATCATATATTATAATATTACAGCAAGGGCATAGATGTCGTTTTTCTTCATCTTCAATATTTTGTGGACTTAAAACATACATTTTCATCTAAGAAGTCGAGAATCCTTTCATTCCTTTAACCTCTGTTTGAATACTCTTATAGTCTTTACTTGTAATAGTTTACCCCGGTTAAAACGTATGTAACCCTGGCAAGATCTCAAGTACGAATCCCTCAAGAATAAATGTGTCGGTACTTAGTAAATAAAAAATAAAACATAGCCACATAGACACATAGACAAACATGTTCGTGGGCCTCTGGCCTTCGTGGGCCCTAGGCACGTACCTATAGTGCCTGTTGGTTAATCCGCGACTGGTTAGGACATATACAGGATATAGTCATCCTGGGGGAGGTAACAGGGATGGCTACAGGCCCTGTGTTGGGGAATCTATGTCCTCTCCGATCTGGGAAAAATTAATAATTTTTAGTGGGACATTTTCGGAAAAGATCTAAATGACTTAGAAGTTGTGCAGGAGATATTTCACAAAAATTTATTAACAAATATCCAAAAATCGTCTTCCGATCATTTTAGATTTTTAAAATTTTCCAACCACATCGTTTAGCACCCGCTCGGGGACTTAATCTACTACAGTATAGAATTTCAGTCGCCACCTCAAAAGTATCTGGGTTTTGAACAAAAGCTCCACAAGCGTTATAACTATACATTTTTTTACGATATGACAAGAAAGTGTAGTCAATTATTTACCAATGTGGAGGTGAATATATTATTTTGGTAAAATTACACAGGTGATTATCAAAGACCCTGTATGATGATGGGCCAGAAAATTACCTCATAAATCTCAATAGTCACCGACAGTTGATTATAACAGTAAAGGCTCAGAAACAAGATGGCGACTACCTTTGTCGATGAGACCGAGGAGATTTTAAAAGTGCTAGTTCATTACTTTCTTTCAAATAATCACCTGTGCAATTGTACTATAACAATTATTCTACTCAGATTCAGTAAATATTATTGGATTATCCCATCGACTTCATCTGGGGAATAATTAAACAATATTCACTTCTCGTTCGGCGAATAATTGTTACATAATTAAAGTGGTGGATATTTGTCGGGTGATGAATAACGAGGCCCAGCAAATAACTTCAAAAAGAGCCAAAATAAGGAATAAAGTAAATGCATTTCCGAAGAATTCATTTACTCGCGTTAAGTATCCCAAACTATTACAAAAACAGATGTGACAGAAGATCAAAGAAGAAGCGATTCAAAGTAAAGGGAACAGGAAATCATAAACTCGACAGGGCAGGAAAAAGGTAAACAAAGACAAAAACTGTGATAGTAGCTAACGATCTAAATCTGGACTGTCATTTTGTAATTGAATTGTTAATGGTCAAGCATTTAAAACTAATAAGGAATAATTCTTTTTGCGGCTTTTGCGACTATTTGTGTAATTGATTTTGGACAATAGCTATTAAGATCAGATTTTCTACCACTTCTATATACAAATCAGTTCATAAATCATATCCTCACATATTGATCTGATATTACGAATATTACAGCGAAATAAATCCTAATCCCTACACAAAACAACACCTCATCACACGGCAAAGCTACACTCCATATTCTCCCATCCCAGGTAGCGCTACTTTAGTCCTGGTAGTTTTCTGCCATTCCTCTAGTCAAGGGACGATGACCTTGCCATGTGCTTTCTTAGTATCCGAACACCTAGAGGGGATTGGAGATGAGTCCAGGACACCAAACTTAGAAGTTAGGAATCACCGGCACCCCTTCTCCGAATGTTATACGGATTTCCTTCGATCAGATCCTACATCCGTCAATCGAGAGAAGTGTGAGGAAGAATTTTTAAATCTTAATAAAATAGACACCGCTGCCAAATGCCATACTCATGGCAGGCTCAAGACATGGTTCGCAGCATAGAAATCCCTACTGTGTTTTACTATGAGCCGACATTGCAGTACATTCTTACCGACTAGCAACGCCAAAGTAACGCAAAATATCAATTTAAAGAAATAGAAAAGAAAGCAAAAGGTTCAACTCCAGTACTGCTTTTAACACGTGATGTTATAGCTGGAATTTGAGCCAAGTACTTAACCGATTCACAAATGGATTTCGAGGATAGGAGAAGCCATCGCCCCCTAACCCTTACTCTCCCTCTTACGATGTATTTTCCAACATGACCGGCCTATCACAGAGGGGAAATACCACAGCAAATCTGATTGACAAGGTTTACTGGAAGGTTGGCAAAGAATATTAGTAGACTAAACGTGGCTTAAGGAGACGACTTTAAGAGGGGTATGTGTCCACACTTATAGCTTCCTTCACTGACCAATCTGGTCTGTTTTGACGACCGATAACTCAATTTCCACCATCTTTTCTGACCATTCTTTCAGATTGCCTTATGATTAATATCTGGGTGCAATTTTGATCAATAAGTTGTGATCTTTCATAAACCGAACGAGCGTGGTAAGAAGGAGTGAGCTTCACTATACTTCAAATCAAGTGACAAAATTCATCCAAAGTATTTACCATGATGACATTCGTTTTTTATAATATTATACGTTCTGACATTTTAAGGTAATCGTTGAGAGAACACCAAATCAGGTCTCATCCTCAGATATAGCAAACTGGCTGAAGACAACATTCAACAATTCATGTAACTTATTTTTGATTACTTTTCACAATTTTCGGCTTAAAATAAAAAACCTGACTTTCTATTCTTCCTTAAAGGAAGTGTCAATACACAATTCTTTCGCTTATACGTCGAGAAAAAATAATTTATTCTAATCTTTTCTTGTTCAAAGAAAACAAAAGGCTTATCATTTTTTCCAGTCGTTCCCCCCAAAATTGCCAATTTTTCCCTGTGGCGAGCTAAAATTCACCGACAAGGGGACTGCAACTTTCCTGCTCCCCTCTGGTACCACCCCAGTTAGTTAAGCCTCAACAAGGACCCCTTGTCTTGATTACCTCTTAGCAAGTCTGAACAACACTGAGACTGCACACCGACTGTAGCAGGTGTAACTCATTTACGAGTGTGAATCACCGACATTGCTCTCCTGCTATAGCCATGTGAATTGTTGGGGTTGCGCCCAGGTCATTGCAACGTAAATCACTGGAGTTATGCCCAGGTTATCGCATGGCTAAATCACTGGGATTGCACCACGGGTATCGTCAACATAAATCACTTGGGTTGCACTAAGGTCATAGCAATGTATGTCTCTGGGGTTGCATCGAGAGTATAGCAATTTAAATCATTAGAGGTTGCACCCAGATTATTGCAATGTAAATCACTAATGCTGCATCCACCTTATCGCCTTTGTAAACCACTGGGGTTACGTATAAATAATGTAAACCATTGAGGTTCCACCGAGATTATGGCAATGTAAGTCACTAAGGTTGTACCGGTATTATGGCAATTTAAATCACTGTGTTTGTACCGAGATTATCGCCAATGTACATCACTGGACATGCAGACCAACTCGTTGCATTGTAAATCACTGAGGACGCACCCAGGCCATTGCAGTGTAAATCACTTGGGTCTTACTTAGGTTATATCAATGTAAATCACTGTGGTTTTACCTACGTAATCGCAATGTTAGTCACTTGAGTTGCATCAGGGTTATTACAGGTAAAAACACTGATGTTGAACCCAGGCTTTCGCAATGTAAATGATTGCGGTTCCACCCATGCCAAGCTCAATGCATTGTAAATCTGTTGGGGTGTACCATGGTTATCACAATGTTAATCACTGAGGTAGTACCTATTTGGGGACTCCAGCCTTCGGGTGTTTAACAAAATTTTGAAAAAGCAGAGTGCAATTTGGGTTTACCTTGGATCAATTTTAAAGATTAATTTTCGTATTTGGTATTGAATATTTTAATTGACAAGAAGAAGGAAAACATATGATTTGAAACGTTTGTGCAGTTCAAGTGCCATGTTTTGGGCTAGTAAAACAGAACTAGACGAATAATTCTATTGGCAGCGTTCACCAGCAAACGCAATTGACAGTAACACCTGCAAACACCACTAGGGAGAATGTTTTGCAGCAGAAAAACAATGAAAATTTTGACTGCTGACAACTGCCCAAACATTTACATCCTCACTTCAGCACTTCAGATAATGCGTATTGACAGTTTATTTAGACGTCGAAAGTAGTGTCTAGCTCGTAGATTAAAGCTTGCGAGATTGTAATTCTCTCATGACTCACTGTTGAACTGGAAACTCAAGATTGTCGAAGCTATGCAAGGGGTGTGGTTTAATAAATCGAACACTTCCTCCACCCTTGGCTACGCCACGGCTCATGTGTGATATTTTTTCCAAGTAGCATGTTACCTGTACAAACATCTGGCAAGGTAATTTGCATACATACTTATTGAACAGTTTATATGACATTTTCGCCTGATTACAATTGTACATAACAAAACGCGACAGTCTATTAAAACATGGAACTCTGAGAAACACTAATTTCACGTTGGGACAAAAAGTCAAATTCTCTCTAATTTAGATCTTTGAATTCACACTTTTGAATTCAAATCTCGGATTCTTATTACATCGCGTTAGATCTAGCTTATAAAGTAAGAACTCTTGGTCGACTAAATGAAAGTCCTCTTAACTAAGGTGGTCTCACACTTTAAAATTAGATTTTTCTGTGTTTAAGAATTTAGGAGAAGTAATTTCAAGGCATTGTAGTAAATCAAATTTGAACTATCAAAATCATCTTTTAAATTGATCAGTTGCCATGGTAACCAAAATAATGGAGCACAAACAATAAAATAGTGTACCCACTTCAAACCTGATAGAGTTCAACCAAATGGTCAGTGAAGATTTATGTAGGTTTTAGTGCATTGAAAGGGAGATGCTCTAGGTGCTAAACTTAAAAGACGCCTATTTTTAGACGTTTTTGAGACTTTTTCACATTCTTTTAGAAAACACTCAGAATGTCAGAAATAGTTACTATAATATGTACAATATTATTATTATTATTATTATTATTATTAAAGTAATTTATTTCTCCATTCTGGCTTTTCAGAAATAATTACAATTAATGATTATGTACGTTACAAATCTATATTTACATTAACATCATTAATTACTCAACCTACGTGAATTTAAACTATATATTACAATTAATAACAAGATAAAAAGTTAAAAAGTTAAGAAGTTTAAAAGTTAACTATTCATGCAGCTATTCCAACATTCTTTATATAGTTTTTTCCTTATTAAAATCTTAAAAGTTTCGATATTAGAAATATTCTTAATATCATCCTCAAGTTCATTCCATAGTTTAGTCGCCCTATATATAAATGAACGCTGCCCCGTTGCAGTTCGATAAAGGGGAATCTGTAACTCGCCTTTACATCTTGTGTCTCGGTCATGTGTTTGCGACCTGGATATAAATCTTCTGGCTAGATATGATGGGGCTAAGTCATTCAAGCATTTAAATGTCATAACACCATCTTTGTATTGTAACATATAATCAACAGGCATCCAATCTAATTGTTTCAGTGCAGGCGTGATATGGTCATACTTCTTTGTACCTGTGACGATTCTTGCGGCAAAATTTTGTACACTCTGTAGTTTAGTTATGTTCTTCGTAGAAGTATTTGCCCACACTGAGGAACAATAATATAGTTTACTAAAAACTAAGGCATTTATAATCACTTTTAAGGTCCGATTGTCCAAAATGTGTTTGACTCGATTAATTTGACAAAGGGACTTTGTGCATTTGGAGACTACTTGGACAATATGTTCATCATAACTCAGGCTTTTGTCAAACTCCATCCCTAAATCTTTCGCTGAAGAAACGGGTCGTAGTATCTTTCCAAGGAAAGGTACTCGAAAGTCCTGAACTTGACGTGTTGAAAAGAAGTGTTTCAACAATAAATTAAATTTTATAGGTTCAGTTCCTAAACTGTTATTTTTGCTATCTGTGCTGGAAAGATGGATACAATCTGTAAAAAGCTAAACTTAATTTACGCTTGATAAAGATGTTTTTAAGCAGCTTCAACAACTCGAGAAAAGCAGATTCAAAATTTAATATTAAATGTGCCGAATGGACTTTGTAGTCCTCCAGCACCTTCAGGAATAATCAACAGAAAATTTTTATGTGCTCAATATTTTCCTAAAGTTCCGGGCTCAAATTCAAGGTCTAGGTCATCAAAAAAATTCTGGAGATCATTCAATGTCACCGTGGAGAAGAACTTTAATTTTCTCCTTAAAATTTGGTATTTTGCGTGTAAGACCCCCTTGACACAGATTCTGTCATCATGCTTACGTATACCTATGTGATCTAAAATGAAGTCATTCATGCGGTCAAAACAAAAGATATGACAATCTAAGTATTCCTGAGGGAACAAATAAAGCAAATATAAGCACAAGCACAAGGTATGAATGCCATAACCTACGCAACCATGAAAGCAACACAAAAGCGAAACAAAGGCTGTTTAGTCTTGTGTTTGTACTTTCGTTTGTATCACTTGAGCAGACAAGGCATACGATTGTTCATCCAGACTTATGTGATTAACTATTTCGAGCACAACCCCTGCTTGTTTTTTTGGTTTTAGAACAGGTAATTGGAATCACACTGGTGTTACAGTTATGTAGTATTGGGAGTGAAACTGTTAATGATGGAACGCGCTTTTAGCCGTAGGCCATAGTGAGCGTGACATGGCTACACTAGTGGTATGCCATGTAGAGTTGAGTGAATGAGTATGAGTTTTTAGTTTCAGAGTAAATCGTGGAGTGTACATTTGTGTTGTGCAGGTGTATTAGTAATTGCCACGAGTGCGATACGGGAATTCAGAACCGACCATCCGGCCTTGGGGTTTTACCGACAGTTAGACGGCTACGCAGTTGGCCATGCAGTGTGTTTAATAAAGAAGTATGTGATAAAAAAGTATGGCTCACCAAAGTAGCAATACCTCCTGGAGACTTCTGTCATTATCTCGTATACAACACAATCGTATATGATAACAAAGTATATACGATGGATAATTAAACTGATTAAAGGAATGCTAAATGTTTGAAATCTGCCTCGCAAATCATGAATACTTCAGAATCTCATGAAATATCATTTTACTTGTTAAACCTTAGTGTTCCACTGACAAGTAATTAACTGAAAATGAAAACCAATTTTTCTTTCAGTCAATTCTCTTGTCTATTCAGAACTTATTCGTAAAGATCACATGCGCCTAATTGCGTCAATGAAAACAAGCCACTTCACAAGAGGAATCAGAATTTATTGAATAAGATAAGTGTATGTCTAACTTGAAATTTCTAAACGCACTAACCAGATAGGTATCTCGATTTTCTGTCTCACTTGAAGTGGTAAGATTATCCAACAAAATCGGGGTTTTTTAGTGTTTTATTCCAGTATTTATATCACTAATATCACGGATTTGTAAACATCTAGCATGGTACTACAATTCAGACATAATACTGGTTAGTCTCGACTTAAGACTGGAATGTAAATCCCACTAGAAACACTCCTGTGCCGGATTTAATGTAAGAACTTTATTTAACGCGACCAATGATGTTGCTTGTAAATTTCTAGATTTATAGCACTGCTCTGGGTCGCGTTAAGTAACCTTAAATATTCAATCAGCCATATACAAAGCGTGTTCAAATTTCCTCGAGACGGAGATTACGAGTTATAACGTCCTGGTAATCCTTAACTAGATGGCAACTATGATTTAAGTATCTTACCTCAGTGCCAATAAAATCTGATGAAATGAAATGATACTTCCGTCGAACGTAATCGAAACTTGCAATCTCTCATGTGCCAATAAATTTCTCACACTAGTTTCCTTTTAATATTTTACAATTACGTGGGCTTATTAACTCCAGGTTGACCAATGGCATGACACATTCCATTTTCCTGATTGATACCTTGATAGGTTGGGTAAGAATTAATTTTTCTATTGGCTATTGTCGAGGGTGATACACCCGTTCCCATTTCCTGAACCGATAAATTGCAATAGTAGATTAAGGAGGAAGTGAGAGACAAGCTACTTACTTTTGCATGCATCCTGACCAACTTATGATTAGTGGAAACAATTGGGTTTCTTGGACTTTTTACTAAAATTTAGTTCAGCAAAACAAAATGGGAAATTGATTACAAATGTCGTTATGATAAAACAGCCCAGGGAAATTTCAATGTATCCTTTGGAATATATAATTAACAAACAGATTTCGTTTTGTTGTCTAAGCGAAGTCACAACGTGGCAAAAAGAAAAATGATTTACGAGACAAAGTCGACCTGGTCACTGACGTTTTTACCATGTTGTGACGCCTTTTGTACACCTGTGTGAAAACCTGGTTTGAATATTTAGACCACTTCCATTTACTCCCATGTTGGAGGAAAAATACTGACAAACAAAAGAATTACGTGAATTATTTAATCTGTTGAACGTCGGAACTTTCAAGTCGTCCTGCAGATGGGTCGTTTTTCTTATGAATGAAATCGGTCAACAGAGTTTTAACGGACCAATGCCAGTCGATTTGTTCGTTAAATGGCAGGTTGTCAGGCCAGGTTAGTGGTTTTGACGCAAGATTGGGTATCGCTGATTCCGGGCGTGATTTTCGATTGCATAGGTGATTTTCAACTTTTTACGTCACCAAAGTAAGAGGAAAAAATCGCCCATGTTGCCTCTCAAGCACCGGAGACGTGACTGCTCAAAAATTGTATACAAGAATAAATTGCAGCAAATCCACGAGTTAGATCTTTAGCGATAATCTGCTTATGGTCATTAGTACAACCTCCCTACAAATTGCATCTTTTCGTGCATTGTCAATGCGACATTTAAGCAAATTCGAAATGAATACAAACCGCTTCCAAATTTTTCTTTTTCTTTTTTTATATCTTGAGGTCTGTTAGCCAGCTCTTCGGTGCCAAAATTTGTCTCTTCGTGTAGGCACCACTGTCAATTTAAGTTAAAAATTAAACATTGGATTCTTGTTTTTCATGTTGAAGCTTTTCTTTTACAATAAACTGAAAAATTTAGAAAAAGTGTACATTACCGTCCATTATGGTTTTTGGAGGAATATCACTAAAATCGTCAATCTCTACATGCATGCAAATATCCCGCAGCAAGTGCAGTAAATCATGGGGGAAGTGAAGGGGATGTATCCCCCCAACCTTTTGACAAGGGTGGATAATTCTTGTTGTCATCCCTCCTACTTTTGAAATTGAGAATTTCGAAGGAACTTGAGAGTATCTAATGCAATATTCTTATATATTCGTTCAAATATTATATTTTCCCCAGCCTTGTTTTCTGTTGGTTACTTCGTCAGTAATTACATATCAGCTAGCTCCAAGCTACGTCTGTGTGATTGTCTTCCCCGCGTCATCGCAGTTGACTCTTGGAGAAACGGTCTTGTTTTTAAGAAATATGCCCCCAGCCTTTTTTACATGAATTTACTCCCCTGCATGCAGCGTGAAGAACATTTTGAAAGCAGAGATTAGGAATGGGTGGAGAAGAAAAACTTCTGACTGGTCACACCGAAGATGCAGCGAAGATACATTTTAAAATTCGTACTGGAAAGTATTTAAGGACTGCTATATAACTCATCTATCAGTAATATTCGCTAGGGAAACAACATCGCTTCTAATAGCCCAGTGGCAGAATGACGGAAAACTACAATTAGTCCAAGTTTTCACTGTGTACTGGAAAAATATTAAGAAATATTAAATGTTATACATATTCCATATACAAATTCACATAGTGTTAAACATATTAAATGTCATACATTATCCGTATACATCTTGAGATGTATTACACTCACTCTCATCTTGTGATGTATTACATTGTCTAAAGACGACACCATTGCCTGATGATGCAGGAAAGCCTGGTTATTATTTTGACTCCATGCTTTGAATGCAGGCATTTCCGAAGTAAACATCGTTAAAGAATTTGTGTATAATTCACAAGAAAGAAAGTGGAATGTCAATCCACTCGAACTTTTTAAGAGAGCTTTCAAAAGTGGAGAATTTTGTTTATCAAGAAAAAATAGGGAAGATTCACGAAAGTCAAATCCTTACAATTACGTAGCTTTGTTTAGTTTATATTGATATGAAAGGACATGAATATTTAAATATTATGACTGAACTTATTTGCGTACAAACAGAAACAGCTCAGATTCGCAAGAACGCAAAATATACCAAAATATGGAGACTTAGACATTTGTTTTATAGAGATGATCTGCTGTGTGACGTTTATGCAGGCGACAGAGAGAGAGAGGGCGAGGATAAAGTGATGAATGACAGAGCAAAATTTTTTAATTTCATGTTTGGAATGATGTTTGAGTAAATTTTATAATTGCTTCTTATACTTTGAGTAGTTTGATTGAGGGAATTGATATTTTGCCATGCTGTTTCTTATTATGTCAAAAATTAAGTGATTACACAAAGGTCTTTGTATTTTTATCGAACAGTTATTTTTTCACCCGGTTTCCTGTCACGAAATTTCTCATAATATAATATCGTAGACACATTGATGGTCTTCCACCCCAAAAATTCGGAGTTGCGAGAATTGTTTGCGGGGCATTACTGGATGTTTTGGAATGTCTTTTTAGTCGTGCGACAGTGTGACTGTTTCACGTTACAACATGTGTTGGAGTACGTTCTGATTACGACGGTGAAAACATAGTTATGAGAAAACTTAAAGAGAAAATAGTTTCTAGTAATTCACACATTACAATTATTACTGTGTGGACGATGATTTTCGTGTCATTGAATAATTTATTCCCGGCTCATGTCCGAGGGCGGCAGAAAACCGCAGGGATGAGAGGTTTGATGACGCACTTAGGATATCCTGATATTGATCTAAAGTCTGGTCACACGATGTTAAGTAAGCGCAGCCACAATTTCAAAAAAGGCGATAGGACGGAGTAGGTATTCCTGAGAGACATCGATATTATCACCAACACACGGTATAAACATATCCACTTTTATGCAAGTATAGTAACAATACAAAATAGAAAACAGAAGTTCTTTTATCTCTCGCTTGTGTTTTTTTTTCATTTACGCCAGAACACTCGTAAATTTTGCTTGTGCGTTGCGCTTGTGCTTTCATCATGCTGGTGAGCGGGGATTAAAGGTTTCGGCAGAGTTCAACCGAAGATACGTTCACGTTCGTGTGATCATCACTAGCACGGACTAACGGGCATGGGTGATTAGAAATTTCAGTTTATGAAAGTACTTAAGATATCTGTCTCTTTCTGTTCCTGTTGTGAACTGTTTTGTTTTCACTGTCATGATTAAACCCTTATGAAATTTTGAGTGAGTATGTAAAGTTTATATTTGTACCGAATAATCCTATAAACTGACAAAGCTGTCCTTGCTAGTGGTCAAGTTAGGGCCACCCCTCATGGGTCAAGTGTTACAACAGGAGGCTATGAAACTGGAGTACCAGGAGAAAACCCGCGCTGCTTGGCAGATTCAAAATGGACAACACTCTACTTTCACCTGACTAACGTAATTTTGATGAGGAAACTGCACGAAGCCGGAATTGAAATGCGGTCCCAGTGAGCTAAGAGATATATGAACTACAACTGTGCCAACTAGTGCGTCTCCAACATGATGAATAAGTGATGTGTTTGTGGTAGCTTGGTAATTATGTTCTTAATACACACGCTCTCAAGCTGTTCTCTCAGAAATACTTTCTGAGTCCCTGACGGGAATCGAACCCGTAACCTTCTGATCGCCTTTGAGACGCTCTAACCATAGAGCGTCTCAAAGGTTAAATAGAAGACATATCCATAATTGATTAACATAAAAATAGACGACATATCGAGACTAGCAGACAGGCAGTGCATATGTCTACCATCTATACGAACCAGTACACAAATTTAACCTTCGCTCACCATCTGAGTTTTTTTAGCTCAATGGTTCGAGCGTCTCACCGGCGATCAGAAGATTACGGGTTTGATGCCGGTCAGGAACTCAGAAAGTTTTTCTGAGAGAACAGCTTGAGAACGTTCGTATTAAGAACATGATGAATAAGTGTTGAACCAACATGAAAAGTTACTGTTAGAAGTACAAGTATTAATATTGAATTACTTGTCTTTGGAAGGTCTAAAGAAAGCAAGTGGTATTTACTGGGAAGTGTTCATGCTTTTACACAGCAGTTCTCAACAGTTTTACGTCCAAAAGAGAATGAGGCCAGAGGAGTTGATTTTTCTGCTTTCCAGGCGGATCTTGCAAAAATTTTCTAACAGCTTTTTCCGGATAAAGACATAATTGTGAGTTTTTTGTTTCATGTTTTTTTGTTTTATTTTCTCCCAGAAAAGTAAAGAGAGGTTTTATGCTTCTTCATTATCATTCTGCTTTGATGAATCTAAATTATTGCCGAAAAACAATTTTCATCTCCATGTCACCCAAACACCTCTCTTAGTTCAACATACCCAAAAGTTTACTTAACCGAGGACTTTGCTTCGACTTGACGTCCTCGGTAATTAACGGTCGGAAACTCCAAATATTTCAACTGTTTCCGCAAATTCGAAAATGTCCACGCTCTTCTTTGCCAATCTCCTAAGCTTTTGAAAATTGTTGTTGTAGCTAAAAAATTCATATTTTTCAGCTTTTTTTGCATTTTAAATGAACATGGTACCCTAAGTGCGAGGTCGCTATCCCTACCTGCTCTCAAAGAGAAGTGTAACACACGGAATTCTTCTTAAAAAAAGTAAACCAGACTTTGTCAAATAATTTTCCGACGAAGAGTGACTATGGCGAGGGTGCTATTTTGAGGGCATGGCAGAAAATGCGATTGGTGGAACATTCTCAGCTGTATTATTCTCGTTAATGTGTTGTGGCTATTACGCTCGAACGGAACTCTTTTGTTCAGTCATTTATATCATGGAAGTCTTTACATTGTGGCGTTGTATTCAACCGCTTACTTGAAACATGTTCAGACGAAAAGAAGGATAAAGTTCTGTGTACTGATATTAAAAGAGTATTTAAAAGCCTACTTTTTCCGATTTCAAAACAGGTCAACATATATTAGCAAATATTTCAACAATCTCAAGCACTTGGCCTTTCTCAAGACCGATACTTGAGATATTTACATTGGGAGGTCAACACTAAAAGTACTCTCGAGTGATTACGATTGGTTCTGAAAAAGAAGCCATAGAAATATTTAAATATTGGACTTCCATCATGATTTTTGGGGATGCAAAATGAATGGCAAAAAATTTCCTCTCCACGCCCCACTCAGATCTCCACCTGCTTTATCTACTAAACCCCCGCGAATTGTCCTGGGGCTTTGTAAATACATAGTCGAGGGCCTATCAGAAACTATAAAACCGCATGGCGACCGACCTCTGCACGCGCCATAATATTCAGAGGTGTGAGAGGTATCGAAATGTACGGAGAGGCGATATTTAGGACTTTTACAAACAAAATAAGAATTTTTCCTTTTATTATTTTAATCATGTCTTGGAAGGACTCTATAGCAATCAGGGCAATGAAAATCAGCCCATATAATGATTAAATTTATTAGATTTTAATAGACACGAACTTCACCCGAATCGACTGTGGAGTCTTCAGGAAATGACAACTCTTCGCTGCGTTAAATTGACTCCCAGGCAGGTTAAAAAGCAGGGGTAGTGTTAGAGTGGGTAGAAAGGCTACAGATCTTGCGTTGGAGAACTTTAGCTATCCTGTCGGGGAAAAACCAACAATTTGTCGCAAAGGTCTCACTGATGATAACAAATGTATTTTTCAAACCATAAGTACTTGTTATTGATTTAGGCAAGAAAGGTAATAGACTCCTCTTTTCATGTCAAATCCATAGATTAAGTTTTTATAGTCAGCTGTACCTATTATTCTTACTAAAAATAACATGTTTTCACCGTTCAATTAAGGGAATTATCAAAAAGGTGTGGTCTAAGTCTGTCTGGTTTAGCCCCTTTGTCGAAGACGTTAGTCCCTATGTCCAGGAATTGCTGGCGCCACCCCTGTTGAAAAGTAAATATTTAACCCTTTCTCGGCGGGATAAGACTTCTGTTACTGGGGGAGCTCCCGCCAGGAAAGAGTTAAATAATTAAGATACCAGGATATAAAGCACAGTTTATTTGGAAAAAATTGAGTGCAAATGCTTATGTTCTCTTAAGTTGCAAAGGCCTTTGAGGAAATGAACGATATCTTAGCCACCATTTTTTATTTTTCGAGGAGCACACTTTAGTCCTTGCTTCCCACGCCAGTAAATTAACGTCACCAAATTTCTGATGAAATATTCAATTTTTCTCAAAGAGCTACGATAAATTCTTCAAATTCAGTGTCGAAAATTGCAAAACATTCCCATTAGTAAGGCTCTACGTCTGTTTCGATGTGAGCAAAATTCATAATAGATCTCAAAAACTCTTTCAAAATTATAACCTTCCCATTGGACGTCGCGAGCGCCTGCGGAGAAGCCAGCACTACCGCTGCTCCGAAAGTATCATTCTTTAGGGACGTCAAGACTGGAGCATGACGAGTGCACTTGGCCTCAAAAAGATTTGCCGAGAAGTATCGTTTACCTTACCTAGCTTCGAGTCCGTCCTTGAGGATGGACTTTGAAGAAAAAAAAATTGAAATAACTTTTATACAGGAAGAACTACTTATGTATTTCTGTCACTGAATCCATCTTTTCTTTAAGGTATATGTCTATGTCCATAGATCCTAAATACTTTAGCCTGGTTTCACGCGTTTTGATTTAACCGATTCTTCCACTTCAGAGCGTTATTGTACCCTCTTCATTCTGTAAATTCCCTTCAGATCTGACACTATTACAATTAGTATTTTCGTCTTAATATGTGAAACATAAATTATGCATAATACTTTGTACATTAACTCTTTCCTAGCGTGACAAGTTTTTTACCATTTTACTCTGGCTAGCGTCAGACGGTTTTGCTCGCCAAGTGAGGACTCCCTCCGGGAAAGTGTTAAATAAACCAAAAAAAAATTGCTCAAGGAAACTGAGGTCCAAATTATAATAAGAAAAAAAAACTGACTCTGGAGTTCATTATTTTTCAATATTATATAACATACCCAACAAGATACTAATTAAATGGTCGGACGAATAAGCCTATCCCGATTGTGCTCGTAAAATGCGTATAACCTGCTCCCTTGAATGCTAAAAAGTTGCTAAACAGACCTCGTTCAATGTTGATAAAATTGACCTAAGCTTGGATAATTCTTCACATCTTCCTCAGCCTCATCCAGTAACTGCTTAATATCAGTTAAGAAAATAACTCGAAACTTCAAGGTTTAAAAAGTTGTTCGCAAATATGGGCGTATTTTAAGGAAATTCTTAACGGAACAAAATTTTCTGTTGTACAAGATCTAGTTGTAAGGCTCTATACAAACCAGATGTCATAAGAAATGTAAATAATAAAGGCGCCTTCTTCTGTTCGGCAAATCACCATCCATTTTAATTCATGACAAGAAAATAATGGTATAAGGAACCTTTTTTTAAAAACTTGTGACTAATTTTATCTGATTACCCATTAAAATATTAGATGAGGATTGCAATAGGCCTGCGAAACGTTATCAAGTAACAAGTTATTTGTTCAAAACATTGATAAACATCAGTAAATTCACGAAAATTTAGGTTTTCTATCAAATTGTTCACTTTTCTCTGCTTGATATGATGCTGTAAGCCAATAACTTGTTCAAAAGTTGCTCAGAAAGACAAAATTTACTCGAGGTTGCTAGAACTTCAGAACGTTTTTTCAAACGCCAATTGTTGCTCAAAAATTTACCGAGCACAATCGTGAAAGGCTTAATTGGAGGGGGAACATGGCTGACTCCGTGGGTCCTCTTAGGGAAAGGGCACAGAGGTAGCTACCCCTTCTTGCCCCCGTGGGTGCAACACTCATGCGCATGTTACAGTGAACAAGACAAACCCAAAAGAAAGAGGTGGTTGAAATTGGACCAACAGAAAATCACGTGGCATTTTCGAACCTGGCTAGGCCATTTTATGTCAATTTTTTCCAAAAATATTGGTTTGTTTCAGTAAGTATAATAAACACTAGAGAGAACGTTTTACCCTTCAATCAAATACTATAAACAGCAACTAAAAAAATTCAGTTTCACTTTGTTTTCCAAAGGCTCTTCTATGTGTTTGATCATTGGTCGAATTCTCTCTGTTTCTTACGTTTGATAAACGACTGCATTTTGAAAAGACAAGTTTTCAGTTGTTAAAGATTCATTCCAAGACCATATGTTACACAGTGACCATCGAAGGACCGAATAGTATAGCAATGGGGAGGAGACCAACAGAAATTAACTGGTCAGTACAGTGAGCATTTTGAGAAGCTGGAAGAGGCATTTTAACAGGGATGAAGAAAAAGTGGCTTACAGGACAATGAACTGGAACCGTAGTTTCCCGGAATGTGCTTACCAAGGGCCAGTTGTACAAAGTTTGGGTAGATTATCCCAGGGACAATCCCATTCGGCGGTATCCATATTAAGAACTACCGAGCCTTAATCTTGTGCCCTCGAATTGTCTTGTCCAGTGGATATGATCACCTCACAGTTCATTAAATGAAATTTACGTAGCTTAGCAGTGGCTTTGTTAGGGTTAATTTATTGGGGCAGCAAAACAACAAAAAACTGTGAGAAACAACCTAACAGATTGTGTTTTTCGATATTTTGATTACGTGGTGGCTATCTCGTTTCTACAAACGATTTGCCTGGTGGTCTGCGGATTCGGTGCTCACCACGAAGTAACATCGTTTGGGATGACCTGGTGAATGGCAATGAGTGTCTGTTTGATGCCGCACCAAGGAAACCTTGGTTGTAAAAACGAATGTTGCCGAGGTCCAGAGTACCAAGCAATAATCTAATTGTTGAACGGGTTCAATAAAGTTCAATATACTAGTAAGAAATGGGGGACTCATGTCTTCCCTGGGTCTCCCTCGCAACACTTATGTTCCTTAGGTCAAAACATCGATAAGAGTGTTCACTCACTGGATCTTATCAATCAGATAAGCCGTTTGGGGCTTGAAACAACTGAACCCAGGCCGCAGTTCTTAAAAAGATATTACGGCTAACTTCATGAGGAAAAACCTTTTCTACTTAAGAGTTAATCTGTTAAAATAATTCCAATCAGTTCCCTGGATGCAATCTGAGAAATTAGAGCATCAAAATTTCACGATTTCTGGATTAAGTTAGTCGCCTTCTCTGAACAACCAGCCTTTAAAGGAAACACAAATCCTATAATCGCTATTCGATATTCGCTTGTATGTAAGGGCATTCGCCTTCTAGAGGGAATTCAAATTGTTTGGATGATTGTGGGTTAGAGATTTGGTCGCTTAAAACTGGCTATCTTGCACTTCTGTTACCTAACATGGCTTAGTAGATTTTACGCCCAAGAGAACGTCTCTAATAATGTATGTAAATGCATAAAAGGCGACTGAATTTTCCATTAAAGTTTCGTCATATAACATTAGAATTACGGATTACAAACCCTTTGTTATTCATCATCAATATTTTGTTGGTCAAGAATAAGTTTTATTGCTAAATTTAATAGTTCATGTTTCTCCACTTCACATTTAACTAACAATGATGAGTCAATTGAAATTATCAAGTTGTCCACTTTATGAAGAGATGTGAAGTAAAGTTGTTGATAGTAAAACTAAATAGTTTTTGCCTGGAGCTGACTCCTGTTTGTAATCGCGAGGTATCAATAGTAACGGAGTGTGCGTGAGGTGGAGTTCATTCTATGTTACATGAATTCAAAACGATATGGAGTAAAAGACAGAATTAGTTGCCATTCAATAAATAACGGCAGTCTTTGCTGTTATGATGATAAGTGATACTTCATGAGTGATGGGTCGAGGTCTTTCACCCTGGTTGGTTGGATTGTTCAGGCGCGCTGGTAGCACCACGAGGGTTGTCAAAATTAACTAATCATATGAGCTCATCGTGACTTACAATACAATAAATCGGATGGAGCAATAAGACGGATCAAATGTTTTTGGTGCGTTTTAGGGTAAAATCCGTTGGTTTAATTGAACTGCGCTTGCAGCCCCATCATGTGCACTATTTATATGGAATTAAACAGGTCATTTTATGCTGGGAATTATAACCTGGGAACAAGTAATCATTCCATCTGAGCTCTATCGACGTTTCCTCAAGGTTAGTCCATGACGCTCCAGTACTGCAATATTTGAGACAAAATCACGTGCTGAAGTGAATGCGCCGGACAGCGGACGTAAACAGCTACTGCAAACTAAGATACCAAAAATATCAACTTAAAAAGCTTACCAAATTCACTTCTGTAGCGCCCTTGCAAACAGGGAAAATTTTAGAAATATTCTTACCAAAGATTTCCATTTGTTTCGTTTGTCCACGGCTCCAAATAGGAGATGGATACAACTCCAGGAGAATGTCTTGCGGATTCAAGGTAATTCATCGCGTTACGTCATGATTACCCTTATGAAAATCTAAGATATCGTTTGAAATGTGAAAAACATTTGGAATTGGAACATTTTTACGGACGAAATTTTTCCGTTCACATATGAAATGGGAACGTTTTCACATAAGAAATACTTAATTCACATATGAAATGACCTAGTTCAAATTTTCACCTGTCAAATGTTGGTGTTTGAAACATGCATGTCACATATGAAATGGAGGACCCGCATTTGAAAAATAATTTCGTATATATAATTTTCATTTCGAATATGGGATTAAAACAATTGACGTGTTAAATATGATTGAGATGAGGTGAAATTGCATGAGAAATTTTTTCAAGGATATTCCAACAAAAGATCAGATGGCGATGTCAGCAGCCGAAGCCTTAGTTTAGTGATGGATGTTTATGTTTGACATTCCTAAATTAAAAAAAACAATTCAGTCTGATAACGGAACACATTTTTCGTCAACTTTATTAAAAACAGTTTGTGAGCAGCTTGGGTTTACATAAGTGCTTAGTAGTTCTTGGTATCTAAAATTTCTGGGAGAATAAATTGTCAGAAGGAAACTCTGAATAACTGTCTGGTGGTGGTTTTTGGTTAATTACCCTGACACTTCAGCAGTAATGCTGCAAATGGTAGCGTATGGCATCAATTCAGAGCCTTCCGCAACCACAGGAATTAGTCCTCTTGAACAGTGTTTAAAAATTAAAAAAAAGTAAACCCCCAAAAAGCCCCCAAACAGACCGGCATAGTTTTTGTTTCCTTTGTAGGATTACGAAAATGATGATAGATAGCGATGAAAATGACTTACCGACAGAGAAAAAGTGACAAGATTATTGCAGTAGAACGCCAAGAAGTGGGAGAAAGTTGTACAAAAGACAAGAAAGAAGATTAAAGATTCACAAGAGCAACAAGTAAGAAATTAAAATCAAATGAACAAGTCCATCACAACAAGTTATCATATCAATGATATGGTAATAAAGAAGTGCCACAGTAAAGATTTAGAGCAAGCTTCGAAATTCCCGTCGGTGTCCTCAAATTTCTGTTGTACAAACGGAACCAGTAAGTTGTCAAATTAGAGAGAAGTACGGCGGCCAAGACAGTGGTGTGATTAAGGTAGGGAACAGGGGAAACCTGTACCCTTCTTATTTTACTGCCATGATAAAGTTATTTCATGAAATATTACACAAAATATCTTACTACGCTCCTGGTCTGAATCCCGTGCGCCTAAAATGTAAAACAAAACAAGTAGGTTTTCTCCCAAAGACAAAATTTTCCGTAGCCATGGTTTGAGTTCCCAGTTTGCCACGCAAAAATGTACGTCTGTCCACGCTGAGCAGAGGAGTCATGACAGTACAATGAACTGTTACCTTGGTATTGACAAAGAGCCTCCATAAAGTTGATCAAGCGAGGGCAATGAGCAGGAGCCACTGCCTGGTGAACCACTATCCATCCACCAAATAGAGGCAATGTTTCAAACAAAGTTCTTACAGTCAGTTGCCCCACCAGACCTATATTTTTTTTAAAATTCTTTTTTCACGGGGTGAGGATCTACTTAGAAATTGGAACTCAAAGCAGGACTGCCAAGAATTCTGATGCTAAGAGTAAGTTTACTAGTTTAATTTGGTATCTTAGGCCCCCCTGATACGGATTCTAGGACGTCTAAGATATTTTGTGGAATATTACAGGCAACACTTTCATCAGTCGATTTACTTATGAGGGCACAGCTTCGCTAGGTTCACCCTTGGCCACCCACCTGTGCACAGTCAAAAGAGAATCAGTGATATATGTGATTACTATCAGCCACCACTGGTGCAAACACTGGAGGACCATCTATATACGACTAAAAATTGTATAGTAAACAAGATAGGAGAGGAGTGTGATGATGTAAGTCATTTATTAACTTTATTGGATTCGTGACGTAACATGTTGCTGTTATTTTCGTATAGACAGGTTAGGGTCGTGACAACAATAATAGGCAACAGGCAACAATATATTATCAGGAGGAGATGACCGGGCAGTACTGGGTACTAAATAAGATAGAAGATTTGGAATTTTGAAAGCAGGTGCTGCGGTTTTGGTTCAATTATCACCGGGTGGTGACACGTCAACATTTAGGATTAGGATTAGAATCAGTGTTAGGATTGGGGTAGGGTAACGTTTAGGATTAGAACTAACCCTAACCCTAACCCGAATCCTCTCTATAACCCTAAACATAATCCTAGTGCTAACTCTAACATTCAGAATATTCCTGAATCTCAAGACCGTTATATAACGTTCATTTATTTTATTACCCATTTAACGATTCATTACACTTTGTTTACATAATCTCACCGGTCTCTTTTTCCCGCCTTTCTTTCCTTCCAACGTGACTTACCGAACACTACATCTCCTCTTAGCAAAGAAAAAAATTTAGCTCTAACACAAGAAAAAATTAAAAGACGTAATGGTTTTTTAAATGTACAAAATTCATAAACGATTGTTCGTTTTCTCTTGTATTTCTAAAATCCGTAGTATTAGAGGCATTCGTGCCTTTTGTTGCATTGTTTCATTTCTCATTTCGTCCTTCATGTATTCCTCTTACCCAAGACCTGTATTCGCGGGTAAATTCGTGCCTTTTATACTATCTTTTGATGGTGGTACTTCATAAACTGCTGTGAAATTCCTGATTATCTGTGGCTCGTTCGGCCTTCTTAGCAATAAACTTGTACCCTTCTTTCCTTCGACGGTGTATGCTTTCCGGTTGTACGTGCTCAACAACTTAGATTGCCGGTTCTGTCTGAGGAGTACTTCGTCACCCTTTCTTATGTCAGAAGAAGCTGCATGTCTGTTCTTGTCTGCGTATTCCTTAATCTTCTGCTTTCGAATGCTGTCTTAATCCATGACGGAATGAAGAACAAATCCGAATTCGGGAACTCCTTCCGTCTGTCCAGGAAGCGATGGTAATTTCGTGTAAATATTCCTTCCAAATAGAAGAACTGCAGGAGTTCTACCTGTCGCACTATGGGCTGTGGATTGGTGGTTAAGTAAAAAGATGTCTAGCTTGTTTCTCCAATTCTTTCCTTCGGCTTGGGCGGCTCGTATGGTTTTCTCAGTTGTGCATTTGAATTGCACGATCTCTGAATTGGCTTGAAGACAGTATGGGGGTCACATGGCGGTGCTTGATCCCATAAGCGCTGCAATACTATTCGAATTCCTCTGATGTAAATTGTGACCCATTGTCGGTAATAATTTCTACAGGTAGCCCTTGCGTAGCAAAACATGATTTCATTTTCTTAATTATGGCCCCCGTAGTCGTGCTCTTTATTATGGAAACTTTCGGCTGACGGGAACATGAATCAATTAAAACGAGAAAGAATTTGCCAGTCGAAAACGGCCCGCACAAATCAGTATGTAAAACACTCCATGGAGTTGCTTGTATTGGTGACATGTGGTGAGTTTCTGGACTTGGTATTGGTCCTTGAGCTTGACACGAAATGTAGGAGCGGATTAAGTGTTCCACACCTCTGTCGGTGCCATGCCACCACACCTTTTCCTTCAATGTTTGGTTCTAAAGATACGTTGACGTCTTTTGTGTGTTAACTGTAGCGTGGACATTCGAAGATTGGCTGGAATTATAATGCGCGACTCTCGAAGAAGTCACCTAGTGACGACAGTGGTGGATATGGAGGCCGCCAAGTGAACTCTATAAAAAGACGCCTCACACTGTTTTGCACACTTCAGACGTGCATGGCTCCCTTCAGTGGCCGGAACTTTGGCTTCATCAAATCATACAGCCGGGCATAAGGAGTTATCGTTCCAGTCTTTTTATAGAGTTCACTGAGTGTCCCTCAATGATTAGTTGGGTCCCAGGCCTCTAAACTGTTTAATGATTAGGGAATAGCATGCTGGGCAGGAAATTTTTTGATTTTTGAAGCGGCGAAACGTTATTTCCAGCATTTTGAGAGAACTTTTAACAAAAAATATAAAGATCATAAAAGAAGTTTTTATCATCTATTATATGGATGAGCTTATTTTTCGGTTCGTGTGACGTGCGCAAAATTACGTGCGCTGATTGGTTCCTAAATATTTCATGAATTGACCTACACTGCTAAAGTCAACTAGAAAAGTTAACTAGAGCGTTATCCGAACTCGTACCACCGGGTAATCGGATCGCTGCTCTAGCAATTGAGCTATCGAGTTATCTGGGAACAGTATCCTCGTTTTATGCAATTTAAATGCAAAATATGAAATATTCTGTTCATGTTACTCGGATGATGATTCTGAAATAGAGTCGAAACACTGCACATCCTCATGAATACCGAGCGTTAAGTTGTCGTGAGAATCTCTCGTGAACTTAGATTGGATAAAACGAGCATACTGTTTCCAGTTGATTCGATAGCTCAATTGGTAGACCAGTGGTCCGGTAACCCGGAGATGCGAGTTCGAATCCCGCTCTAGTCAACTTTTCTAGTTGACTTTATCAGTGTAGGTCAATTCATTTCATGTTACCCTGAGGATGATTCTGAAATAGATTGGTTGCTGAACGTAATGATATTTAACCATATTAGACCAGGCTTGGACTGGACATTGTGCCATCTCGCCACAGAACGATGATTGACTATTGTTCTACGGTACGATGGCACAATGGCCAGTCCAAGTCTGTATTAGACAGTCCGGTCCAATATCGTTTTTATTCCGGACCGATGAGTTTTGGCGGGAAAGTCTTGGAACAGATTTTAACGACATTTAAAGAGAATTAAGTTTCTACGTTGAAAAATTTCGGATAACGAAACGTGCTGCAATATTAGTGGCTGCTTTTGTTTGAAGCTAGCTGTACAAAAATACTGTACACAATGTTTCACTGGTGGAATCAAGAAGCAAACTGAGCGAGTTAAGAGGTAAGGTAAACAGCAACATCCGACGACGACAACACAGTTGAAAATGGGAAAGAGAACCAATCAAAAGTGAAATAATAAATTTCTCTCCAGTTTATTTCGCTTTTACCAAGATTGGAGTCAATTTTTACATATTTTACTAAAAATTAATACCGCTTAAGGTACTTTTTACATCAAACTGTATTTCTAAAAATAAATTAAGTAGTTAAAATCGACTTATTGATCATTGATAAAATATCCAGACAAGACATGCTGGGCTAGAACGGACATTTTGAGCTTCTCTAGTGCATCAGCTAACGTTTGTCTAGTTCCTCCTCTTTCAATATATCTGGTAAGCATTGTGCGAGCTTTATGAATTTCGTCCTCACCACATCGGGAGTAAATGATATTCTCAATCTCACCAGTTCCAATTAGCTCTGTAAGATTGGCTAACTCCTTCCATATCCTGGGAATTTCTCGTGCTATTGGAACGATTTCTTTTTGTTGAAGATGATCTGGTGGCCTTTGTTGTTCTTGACGCTCTATCAAAATCAAGCAAGAGGTTCAACTATAGATAACCGAGATGTTTACCCATTCAGTGGCTGATTATATGTGGAAAATTTCAAACAGGACTCGTATATTAGCTTGACCTTCCCTAAAAAATCACTTTAAAAATTTAGTTATCATTACGCGGCGAAAATTTCAACCCGGCCTCAGCCTTTAAGTTTTATCCCAGATTGCCGAGCTGACATTTGAGCCTGGGCTGAATCCCTTCCGCGTAACGAGCCCCTTAATATACGCCATAATGTATTATTTTCCGTGTTACAAACCATGATCAGCTTCTTGAATTCATTTAAATTTCGTTCACAACCCTAGGTTTTTCTATACTTTCCACATTTTCACACATTTGCATACTTCCAACAGAAAAATTGTATTAAGCATTAGTCAATGGCCAGTTGATTTCATTAACATGAAGTCTTTACTTTATACAGAAAAGTGACTACTTATGAAATTTTCCAACATTAGTTTAATAAGTTGATGCTTAGGAGCATACTTTTAGCTCGCGAATGGAGGAAGCCAAGCAAATAATCGGCATTTCGACAAGTATCGAAATTGTTCATGGTTAGATGGAGTGGGAGAGAACACATGGAGTAAAAGAAACATGCTTACTCGTCTCTTTGGAATCCATGTCTTCTTCAGTAGGTAAACCTTTCCTCGAGTCAGTACCTGTTGAATAAAGAAGTTTCTTAGAATGAAGTCTTCGCTCCAAGATTGACACACAGAAATTGCCTACGGGCATTTTCAACTACAAGCAAATAGGGCATGCACAAAAATTACTGATTTGTTGAATTCAACCACCTATCTTTACATTGCATTTATGGTTAGGTTATCAACATAATTTTGATGTTTATGTGTGACAATATTGTTGTTGATGCTGTCAAAAACTTTTTAAGGTTGATAAAGACTACTCCATTGACAAGGCCACGATCGATGTTGACCGACCATACTATCATTTATATACAGTATTATGTAGTATTACGTAGGGGTCGGAATCCTCATTGGCTATGACTAAGCAAGAGAATAATATGAAAGATGATGAAATTACAGCTTAAACTTTGGTCACTATTTGCACATCAACGGACAATGATCACGGCTTCACAACTGAAACAAATGAAATCAACACCTTTTGCTGGAAAGGGGTACCCAAGAGATCCGAAGCAAGTTCCACATAAAATTTTCACGATGCACCTCCACAAATTCCTGTTCAAATCATCAGACTTCCTCACTTTACCACGAAGTTTCTTAACTCTACGAAAAGCACATTTTTTTACCTGTGACATTTACCCAAATTGTTTTATGAAGCTTCGAAGAATTCTTGCCGGAACGGTTTCTTGGACATACAGCAAATTCCTTCTTTAAGCATTATAGACTTAGAATGCATACGCAGTCGTCATCAGTATAAGCTTCTTTTTCATGCCTCAAACATGGGGTCTTTTCCTCCAGGCAAAGATCACATTTCAAACCAAACTCGTATCTTACACCTTGGTAGCTTGGACAGGACTGAACTTTCGTCATTGCGGCATGAAGGACGGACAAGACACTCCTTGTGATGTCCTTACTTTCAATCGTCTGGTCATCAACTAAAAGATAAATGAATAAACAAACAAACAAATGAAAATGAATTTTCAAGTTGTTTGAAACAACTTTCAATTGTTGGCACATGCAGTTAGAAACTTCAGACATTCACACCTGATATTGCAACCTGGATTCCAGTTACACGGCGGACCAAAATCACGGAATATTTAATGCTGTTTTCACACATGAAAATGCGACAGTAGTTGCAGTGAAATTTAGGCATTTCGACATCGTCGTGTTAGACATCACCACGGGCCCATTTCAATATTTCCACGAGGACTCGCGTGCAAAGTCCAAGTGGAATAGTATCACCTTTGAAATTAAGGTACAGTGACGGCTGCAAACTCGACGACAACATTTTCTTAATATCGCTCTCCTCCGATCTTTTAGTCACCATGGATGGAACCAGATAGATGTTTTTCCCCCAATGACAGATCAAGCCCACTCGAACCATGACATCTTTCAAGGCTTTCTCTTGGCTATGGTTCTCTAACGGATTGGGAAGGTTTCCGAAGTCGAGCACTCCTTCCGTTGTCAGCGTTTTCCAAGCACGTGAATTAGCCATACCCCAGGAAAGCTTCGGGACAACGGTTAATACTTGAGTGAACAGCTTTACAATCCATGCTGGATCAAGTACAACCAGGTCGCTCATGGGTGGATTTCCATCAAAATGGACGACTATGTTCTCCTCGTGGAAGAACTTCATTGCTTTGTCGAACGTTTCGTTCACTTGAAATTGTTCTCCCAGTTTCCGTGCTTCATCCAGTGTGGACAGTCTTTCAGCTTTTCCAACCTCCTCTGCGTATCCAGAGCACGTTCTAATAATAGCCAACTTACAGGGGTTTCGTCTTGAGCTTTCAAAACATCTTGCGCTGTTTCGAAGATTTTTGTTCGTAGAGCTTCGAGCTCACTGGTCTCATCAGCATTCCTTGGCTCTTTGTTCTTGATGACATACTTGGCGACAATAAGCGAACCGCAACCAATGCGCTCAAACCTCTGCTCAAGAGCTTCAGTAACTTTCTTCAGCTTCTGCTCTAGTTTCTCACCACGTCTCAGCACATCAGGTTTGGTAAAAACAAGAATAGTTTTGGGAAGATTAAGACTTTGCGCGTTAACTTTAAGGTTACGAAGAGCTGCCATCCACTTTGTAACATAATCGAAGTTCGTTTCATGCAGAGGGTTTCCTTGGTCTCTCTCCCTCTTTGTTGATCCCTTTTCCACAAACTTTGGCTGTGCCTCGTCGTCAAAGGACATTGACAGATCAACAACAAGTATAAATAGCGTTCTCAACCTCAGCATTATCGAATGCACGTCGTAGAAGACTGACTGGCCACCAACGTCTCCCAACATGAATCTAATTGTGTCCATGGTGTCATCACGATAACTCTCGACGTTTTTCATTTCTTGTTCGATCTTGCTTTTTAAGTCGTCTGATACGTGATAGTCAAGTTGATCTTTCATACTATCCGGTGTGTCACTTTTTCCTTCGTCATCGCTTCCACGTCTACCTACGTCGCTACGGCAGTCATCTCCATATGTAGCTCCGTCTGTAGCTCCATCTTCATCTGCAGCTCTAGCTCGATCTTTATCTCCCTGTCCAACTTCATCATCAGCTCCTTCTTCGCTTCCATTTTTAGTTTCACTTGGATCTCCAGATTCACTTTCAAGGTCGACACCATAATCTTCGTCGCCAGCAGCGCTTCCACCTCTTCCTTCTTCAGGCTCGTTTTTACCTTCAGCTATTGTTCTGGCGACTTCCTTTCCGAGGACATTGTCAGTATATGTTTTGGATGCCATGAACTGATCATCTTTTGCACGCTTCCAAGGATTGGATTTGTCATTCTCTTGTACCTCAACAACGTCAAATTCGATGCCGATTGTGCTCGGTTCTTTCCTTTTTGACGCTTCACCCAGAAGACTTTTCTTCAAAGATGTTTTTCCCACACGACCTTGACCAATAAAAAGTAATGATATACGATTGTTTTTCTTTTTACCATGCTTTAGCGTCTCCGATACTGCTTGCTTCACTTTTAGTTGTACAATGAAAAACAGACCAAAAAAAAAAAAAGAAAAAACTAGAATCAAACGTCTAAAGGAAACTCTAAAATTTAAAAATATATCTGAAAATTAAGGTGGTCAACAACACTTTCCAACAAGGTTCACTTTCTTCAAAACAAATTTTTAAGAAAAATTTGTTAAAAATGATTTCACCATGTTAATTGGGGTGTAAGTTTAAGAAATTTGAAATGGAAGGGCAGTCATCATTTTCCCACTTTTTGTCAGGACTGTAATTACAAAAATGTCGGGCTGGTCTGGCTACGATTTATAAATGCAAAGATTAGTACCCTCGTGCCACGCTTCGGGCAATGAACCTGGGGATAATCCACATGATGACATGTTGTTCTGAATGATGTTGTTTTGCCATATATTATGTTTTCGCGGTTGGACTTAGTGATGAACGTAATAGGTTTCGAAATTCCTATACCTGAATTTAATCCTAGACATATCATCGGGAGTGTTCAACAAATGAAGACCTAATCATGAGCTATTTCTTTGAGTTTCTATCCAAAGTTTTGGTAACACCCAATATATTTTATACCTATCAGAAGGACAGTTCACAGTGAAGTATTTGGTGTCTCGTAAGAGTTCTATCCCTTAATATCCTCCAATCGTATCTTAGACGAGCTGTCCTGATCATGAGCTGTTCCCTTCTGGATATGTCATAAGTGGACAAATCAAATGAATTTCTTCTCGAGAAAATTCATCTAAAAAGTGTATACAAGAAATTTGCTTGATCACTTCACGAAGAAGTTTTCTTTATCCTCGATGTATCTGAAACGCATGGCGTCAGGAGCTCAATTAAGTGGAGGGGGGCAATGGATGAAATTGGCGGGACATGTTAGGGTTTTTATCAAGAAAATTAGGCTTTTTTGGTATACAAGTAATATAAAGCTGATTTTTGGACGCCACCAAACTTGACAAACTTATACCAGCATTGGCAGGAAGGATGAGAAATAAATCCAGCAGAGAATTTTCAGAAGCTTGTTGAAGGCTACCCAAAGGGTTCAATTACGTTAAACAAGCAGGTATGAGAAAATCCAATCAAATGGGACTTCTAAATGGGACTTCTGTCCTTAAAATAGGCCATAATGTGAAGGTTGTGGGGTGCAAGCCTCTGGATGATCACTTTGCCTCCTGTTGCCTGTATGAGGGAGGGCCTGGTGAAAAGTACAGACTGCTTATGTTGCATCAGCACTTTAATTTATTTATTTCATATTACTGAGAATAGTAACCCCACATTAGAATGCAAAATACTTGATAAGCAATTAAAGGTCGAAATTGAAAAATATCAAATATAAAAAAAAATCTTTGATGCATCAGAATAAATTACAATTGACATTAATTACCTGCACCATGCTGCGTGAGATAGTCAGTGACCTCGGTATATCCATTCATTGATGCAAGATGAAGTGGAGTATGACCATAGTTATTTGTTGATGTGAAGTCACTGCCTTTGGTGATGAGAAACTTTATAGTATCTAGATGACCCCTCGAGCAGGCATAGTGAATAGACAAGGAACCATCCTCGTCTCTACAGTTAACTTCAGTTCCACGTTCGATTAAGTATTAATCGAACGTGGAGCTGAAGTTAACTGTAGAGACAGTATGTTTGTAAGGTATGTCCATACAAAGAAGCATAGTGTAAAGCAGTTCCCTCCGTCCATCCTCCACACTCTTCAATGTCAGCGCCATTCTCTCATGCAGCTTATACGCCATCCCAATCTTCTTCGAAGGCTGCAGCCCAAACAGACATTTTCCTATTCAAAACATACAAATTTTGAAAAAAATGGAGCCCCCATCTCTGTCCCCCTTTACCCCCCTCAAAGGGATAGGGTTTCACGGGAGCAGACTCTGCAGAGTCCCACCCCGCACAGGTCCACCCGCACGGGGACTCCAACATTATGATAAATTTTACAAAGTTTTATCTATGTACAAGACTCCATGCTCCTTCAATGTGGGAGCTCCATATGTTTAATTTCACGTCACCTATGAAGAAATAACACACCCGATAAATATCACAATTTTATCTTATTCATGAACAAAAGGTCTAAAGTGCGTTTTTGTTTTTTATTACTTTATTTCATTTTCATGTTTTAACTTTTTTTACTACTGAGCATGTGCGAGAAGACAAAACGTTTCTTAATCAAGGTTACCGATAGACTGTCGCCTGATCAGAAAATAAGCTTCGTCCCACACTCTTTTCAGACTGAAGTTTTCTAATACTAAATTTCAACTACATTCCGCCAAGTAACCATTTTATATGAGTTGCAATTCAATGTACGCGAGAGTTGAGCACAGAATGCCAAGCAGTTTCAGCCATTGAAATCTCTCATGAGCAATGAGGGAACGTGAATTTCAGATTAATGTTCACAAGGTCAGCTAAATTTCTTTTTGTATCTTAGACAATGAATGTACAATTACAGTCAACATCAAGGTGCCGAAATTAACAGTTAATTTTAGTTGCTACGATCAACCCGTAATCCTTCATTATTTGTGAAACAGCAACATGTGCACGTACACTTCCAAGACGAAATTCATCGATTTCACCTGACATAACAGATAAAATGAAAACAGAATGTTATTGTTGCGTGGTTTACATTCTCTTAAATACAGTAAAACTCGCCTAAGTCGCCATCTTAAATGGAGCATCTTCTCATGTTACATTACATTCTTTTTCGCACTTATGGCAAAAAAAACAAGGAAAAATCCCATTTTGATTATTATTTTAAATGCAAAGTGTTAGAATGTTAGAATATCCTGTAGATCAAATGCAAAATGGTAGAATATGTCTTAAGTACAAAAATAATAATTAAATTATTTTTGGATTTTAATCATATTCCAACATATGCTGGTAATGGTCCCAGTTGAAGGCCCAAAAACTGCATGTTTTGGAAGTGGTTCTGGATGTGTCTTAAAACGTATGATATCAACAGTTAAAATTTTTCTTTCACTTGATATGGACATCATCACTGCACTCTACTTTATCACAAGGACCTAAGTCATCAGGTTCATCCATTTAAAAATGATCATTCAGTTATAATTTTCTTTGTCACTGCTCAGTGGATTTTCCCTATTGGTTCACTGACATTTATTGTGCCAATCAAAACTTATAATTATTAATAAGCACATGTACGGGTTTCATGATTACACTGGTCATTTGTCAGTCGTTTCTTCGTGTTCCACGATCGAAATATGGAAATACCTACTTAAAAGTTCGAATTGTTTTTGTAAACCCAGTATTCCCAAAAAGGGATTAGAGTCCCAGTACAACCTTTTGTTTGGCAACTGGTTGATTCCCATGAAAATGTTCAACCCAAAAAAGGCCGAAATTTCTGCTCTATCCGTTGAAAATTCTAGATCCTCATATTTTGTGTGGGCGTGCGTAACCGTGGCACGGACAACGAGATCGATGAAATCGTCACCCAAAAAAAGATCGAAAAAATCTTTTGGGGAGGCATCCGATCCTAACGTGTGACAAGGACCATACTCGGCATTAAAGGCTTCTACTTTGATAGAACTAAAATTATTTTTCCATTCAACCAGACACTCTGAATCATCGCTTTCAGACTCACTCTCACTTTTGCTCTCAATTTCACTAACGTCTATGTCAGATCCATCGTCGAAAAATCCATGGAAATCATCTTCTTCGTCTTGGGAATTTCCAGCCACGGCACTCCAGGCAACGTTCATCTGTCTTCTTGATCTGCTTCTTTCTTCTTCCTCAGGCATCACAAATCCTTCAAAATCTTCGTTTTCTTCCTCTTCTTCAAACATACTTAAACCTCGCGTATGCGTCACCGTATTTTCAAGAACGCCTTGAAGAACGCCTGTAGTTCGCACGAACCTTGTTGTATGAAGCTCCACGAGGTACCATTTGAAAGCTTATTTTCCGCTCTATTTATAGGTGGTTGCTAAGCGATCAAAGCCGGATATTTTTCACAATCATACAATAAAAACCATACGCCCTTTCAGGGCGCATAGCCCGTTAGGGGGTTCCCAATTCCAGGGCGCATTGCCCGTTAATGGGTTAATAATCATTCCTGCTCCAGCACACAGCCATTTACATGTATTTACAATCCTGCACAAACCTAAAAATAAAATATTAACTAAATTATATTGGCTGAAAGACCTGTCATTCTTACCAATTCAGGAATGTTTTCTGTAAATATTTTAATCTATCAAACAAGGATAATGCTTTATGACCTTCCCAGCAATTATAAATATGGTTTAACAGGTGTATGTCAAAATACCAGTACAGAAAACTCTAATCAATTCACTAACCAAGTTCTCGTTACGGTTTCGCATGGTCATGCCTAATTCAGACTTTCAAAACTTAAGTAACATAACTTTTAAAGTCAATCATATAGAGTCATCTACCACAGTGCACACAGTGGCTGTTTCACAGAACTATTTTTTTTTTAATGAAGCTTTGCACACAAGGGTAAATACATATTAGAAAAAGAAGTTGAAGGTTTCACCATTTATTTATAATCTGTTTTGAGCTTTCAACCCATCTACAGAGGAGTAGTGGACGTTAGACAACATCAACTGATGTGGACTACCAGTGACATTTGAACATTGCTTCTCCTAAGACAGTCCAGAAGCCCTGAACAAATAATATTATATGTACTGCATACATGTCAAAACCAGCAATTGTTTTATTTATTACCATTTAAGTCCCTTTCTGTCTACACATTGTAAAATAACTTTTGTCAAGGGAATATACAACCCATTGATTCCACAGTAGACCTTAGACAATCAAAATCGTCCAGTACTAGACACAATTAAATAAAAAATAGCCATTTTATAAATATTGCTAAAAAAATCAAAAGATGCTTCAAGATTAAGTCTGCCATTCATATTGAGTCTGCCATGTATATCATAGTACAGACCATAGAAATGCGATTAAATAATGTATTTTCCATATCAAACATTACACATGTAAAAGTTCAGTATGAAAATGAAGATAAATGCTCCACAGTACTACATACTCTTAAATTGTCCCTGCACTCAAAAGTGACTATAAAATTCAATGGCCAACAGAGGCCAAACAAGTAGAATATTAAGGGAGATGAATGATCGCCAAGCCCTGTACTCAGAAAACGATTCTGAGCTCCAGACAGGGATCAAACCCGCAACCTTCTGATGACCGTTGAGACGCTCTAACCATTGAGCTACTGAGACTCAGATGGTGAGCTAAGGTGCAAATTCGATATATATGTGCGACCTAAGCGGAAGCCACTATATATTAATAATGATTGAAGCAGTTTGATGTTTGAGAAACATGAGAGCTTGGATACATCTTAAGAGAGATGAATGCTCAATCATTACTAATATATAGTGGCTTCCGCTTAGGTCGCACATATATATCGAACTTGCACCTTCGCTCACAATCTGAGTCTCGGTACCTCAATGGTTAGAGCGTCTCACCGGTCATCAGAAGGTTGCGGGTTTGATCCCGGTCTGGGACTCAGAATCGTTTTCTGAGTACAGGGCTTGACGATCATTCATCTCTCTTAAGATATATCCAAGCTGTCATGATTCTCAAACAAAAAAGTAGGATATTAATGGGGTTTTACTGTTATGCCCAATGTCAAATTAAATTTCTACCAAGTACAACATCATGTAAACATTTGGTGAAGTCGTTCCGGCTGCATATTTGACTGAAACCTAAACAAATGATGTAGACCTTTGTCGGTAGAATTGTCAGTTCGTTTCATTTATATGCAACCGATCCATAACAATTCCAAAGGTCATAAATACTTTCACCACAAATGAAACCAGAATATATTGATATGTGCAAGAATATTTCGTCTAGTTCTTTCTGCATAGCGAACGTAAAACATGGATATGAATAGAATACTAAAAGATCTTTAAAATATCGCAATTTCAACACTTACACTAGCAAGCGAAGCTGCGTTTAAGACGAGCAATGCACCAGAAGGAAATGCTTGCTTCCGAGGACTAAGCGATGATCGATGGCTACGATGAACTGCAGATAATTGGGCTGTTGTTACCTGTCCCGTGCACTTCGTGTTTCCTTCTCACTGTCACTCACAGCAACCACAACCTAAAAATATAAGCAACGAAGCTGAAATTACTATATGACACGTATCACTTTTACAAACCTGTATTCACAAGGAAACAATACAAGTCCGATGCAATTCCTCCATCGTCGACAAGGAGAGGATGTGCCACGATGAATATTCTCCGGTATTAGAGTAGCCCAAAAATGACACTTTGTAACACTGATTGAGTACACAGATTGCTGCATTCGTCTAAAGTTCAGCCTCAGACAACCTAGCCGCCGCACGTGTAAATGGATTCCATCCACGTTGAGATTAGATTAGTGCCCTCGCACCGCGCCAACGCACGGTGGGCGTGGGCCGAGGGTACAATCAGAGGTTAGTCAGAGGCTCAGAAATGTTTTCTGTGTGTCAAACAATTACAAATATGTGAACTAACATTACTATTAATGCCATAACGTTGAATATTTCCCCTCTACTTTGCAGTTGTGTTTATTAAACACTGTTCACCTTGCCTCAGGTGAATAATTGTTAAAGTAAATATACTAACTAGGCCCCTGATAAAATTATATGGGGCCATTCACCTCTTGGCCCCTCACTTCCACCCACTGTGAAATAGGATCATCTTTATCACAGTTTATCTTGTTGCTACAGTATGCTGTTGTTATTGTGGTGAAATGGGACATAATAAAGTGCATTCTGCAATGACATGAATACTGTAACTGACAGAATCCAGAATGCACTGCCTACAAATGCTTAAAATAATGTTACAATATTATGTCATTGCTATCTGCAAACTCCCAGACTTGATACTGGGTGTGTTTAGTTTACTGCATGATCATCAGTTGAAAACTTACAAAATATAGAAAAGGTAGGACAGGAGTTTGTTGCACTTTTCAAATCTTTTCTGACATTTCAAGCAATCTTCGTTACCAATTTGTCCTGGTCTTTAGCTTGCTTCCTTAGTCATTGTTGCTTTTCCACATAATCATTTTTCCATTTTATTTTCTTGGAAGTTGCTTCCAAGAACGCCCGTGTATACTATGTGTGGTTTTTATTAATTGGAAAGAAAGGGATGTATTTCACAATGTACCAATAATGCCAAATTATATTACCAAATCATTGGTTGCTTTTTTCTTAGGATTGTCATCCTATAAGGTGTACATTAAGCCTTAAACTTCAAACATGGTGCAGTGGATTTCAGTAGCAATGGTGAAATCAAATTATTGAGCATGAATGGAGATGCAACATTAAAGACTGCTTCATTTAATGTCTATCATTTAAGGGACTTGCACCCAAATCTACAGAATAAATACATCTACAATTATACTGAATATAAGTAAAAAGTGCACCCATGCTCATTGATCAGTTAAAATACAATTACATGAGGAAAAAAAACTAATGTATTGCATGTGTGAGCCATGATCTAATAAAAGTCAATAATGTAATAGTGGAATACATTTTGGATTTAATGAGTCCTTTGGTGCATTCATGCTACTGTAATTGACTAAACAGGAAATACATACAGTAATTGAATGTGATTGACCAAGTGCAATTTCGCAAAATGCTGTGGTCAGTTGACTATTAAAAGTTCATTCAATTGGGCTTTATAAGTTTCTGATGGCAAGCTGGTCAAATGCATCATTGATTACTTACACTAGGAAAATCTCATTAAGTTATTTTATTTCAATTAAAGGCAAAATTCTTACTCTATCTTCCAGCAATACTATCTAACAAATTACTAGTCCACCTTGCAATAAAAACATAAAAACAGCATTCTCTTCTTTACATAATCGTACCTTGAATAACTAAATTCATACAATTCTTTACTTTTTAAACTCTTTTAAAAATTTTACTTATGAAAGTACTAGACATTTTAAGGATAAACTGTGATTTACACTTGGCTCCTCTCTTGCTACAGTACTAGACATCAAATTTAACAATCCAGAAATAAACTCAGGTTTAAGACTAGCAAAAACCATCATCTTTTGCCAAGTTTTTGTTGACTTAGCTTTTACATCCTGTTTTGTAACTAATACTACAATTAGAGTCCTGACAATTATATGACCATATAAATAATGACAGCCAGATATTCATCAGTGATTCTCATTCCCTGTTATATATACATATATAGATGCAGCTTGTTTTTCCAAACGTTTACTCTGATGATGACTTTGAAATGAAGTTAAAATATTAGTTTCAAAATTCAATTTTTGTCTCTTAGTTCATTACTTGAACCATGAGTTTACAAGTTATATTTCCTGTTTAGAATTTGTTTTGTTTTATACAACTTCTCTTAAATGCAATAAACATGCTGACATAAGGATGTTGCCATTGCCTGTAGCATTTGTAAAACAAACACGTAATTAACCATCTACTGTAAGGGCAAATGCCCAACTATATTGAATTAAACCATCTGGAACTAACCTGGGCTATTGATTTTCCGGGCGGAAAACGTAATCGTAATCGCAATAAAAAGATCAGAGCCCAGCTCAGAATTCTAAAGTGTATCGCCATAATGAAATAGGCAAGTCAAAAAGTTTTAAAACATGTTTACTGACGTTCCGTTGCAGCGTGCAACATCTTCAGGGTTTAGGTTTACAGGGATGAGAAAAAACTATATATGTATGAATCTATAATTACATATTGGAATAATTAGACGGCTAACCAATAGAAAACTGGGAGACGTGACAGGAAGTGACACGCATACGGAAGAGGAAAGCATTAGAATAGAGAAAGAGGTGTGGAAGAGATATTTTCGTTGAGAGACGGTTTGTATTTGGAAATAAGTAAACTCTCACGAATGAGGAGTTCAAAGTTAGAGGAAGACCTGCAGGAAGAAATAATGGAAAAATCGTTGGGAGAAATGGCGTGATTAGTCTGGCGAGTATGAGCCTGGATACTGGAAGTAGGAAACGAAGTGGTTGCTCGTTTCTTACCCGTCAAAGGCGAAACCCCCATGTGTTCTGAGATACGCGTGTGTAAGTGGCGCCTTGTTTGGCCCAAATACAATGCTCCACAGCATTGACACGTATATTTGTAGACAACACGCGATCTCATTAACATGGGGGTCCGGTCATTGAATGGGAAGAAACCAGACAACCGTCTTCTAGATTGAAAAATAAAACGCAAAGTAACTTGTGGGAAAGTAGATGAACATAGTTTAGAGACCTGTGTTCGGATCTGTAAAGCATGTGATCCTGTGAAAGGAAGCTTAAAATAGATGATATTTTTCGTGGGAGAATCAGAATCTTTTGTGGGAGGGACAAAACAGACGATCAAGAAAAAGACGAATGCAGCGATCAAGAAAAATCTCAGGATAACCATTCCTAAGCAAGAATTTCTTAAGTTTAAGAACTTCAGCGTGAAAGTGGTGAAAGGAAGAGCATATTTTGAAGTAGCGATCAAGTAGAGTATAGATGAGACCACGCTTATACGATAACGGAACAAAACTATCAAAACTTGTGAACAAACCGGTAAAAGTAGGTTTCCGATAAATCGAAGTGGAAAAACCATCAGAACTATCAATCAAAGTGTCCAAAAAAGGAAATGTAGAATCAATTTCTAACTCACTAGTAAACGTAATATTCGGATGCTGTGAGTTGAGATAATCTAGAAAAGGACGAACATGATTACGAGAGCGAAAAACAACAAAACAATCATCA
Source organism: Heliopora coerulea (assembly GCA_030142905.1). Taxonomy (NCBI): domain Eukaryota; kingdom Metazoa; phylum Cnidaria; class Anthozoa; order Scleralcyonacea; family Helioporidae; genus Heliopora; species Heliopora coerulea. The sequence goes on along the minus strand of JASJOG010000333.1, from coordinate 188,131 downwards.
ATATAACGACGAAAGAAAAGAGGTTTAAATTCTAGAGGGCAGTTGGTTAGCCAACTACGTTCGTGGAAAGCCAAGAAAATATTAGCAAATAAAGGACCAAGCGGGGAGCCCATGGCCACACCGTCGACTTGTTCGTAGAGTGAGTTGTTAAATAAAAAATGACCATTCTTAACACGTAAACTGGCTAAACATAACAATTTACGTAGTTGAAAAACGGAAAAGCCATGGTAAAGAGCGGCATTCTCAAAAGCTTTATTAACAATAATGTCAATGGTCTCGTCTAGTGGAATGTTAGTGAAACGCGACCTAACATCAAAGTTCGCCATAAATATGTTATTAGTATCAAGGTTAGAAGCACGTAACTCCTCAAGGAAAGAAAACGTATCGGAAATTATAAAAGGACTGCTTAAGAGAGGTGTGAGAATAGAAACGAGAAATTTAGAAAGGTTATAAGAGTGAGTTGAGATGGCAGAAATCGTTTATGAGATCGCGTGTTGTCTACAAATATACGTGTCAATGCTGTGGAGCATTGTATTTGGGCCAAACAAGGCGCCACTTACACACGCGTATCTCAGAACACATGGGGGTTTCGCCTTTGACGGGTAAGAAACGAGCAACCACTTCGTTTCCTACTTCCAGTATCCAGGCTCATACTCGCCAGACTAATCACGCCATTTCTCCCAACGATTTTTCCATTATTTCTTCCTGCAGGTCTTCCTCTAACTTTGAACTCCTCATTCGTGAGAGTTTACTTATTTCCAAATACAAACCGTCTCTCAACGAAAATATCTCTTCCACACCTCTTTCTCTATTCTAATGCTTTCCTCTTCCGTATGCGTGTCACTTCCTGTCACGTCTCCCAGTTTTCTATTGGTTAGCCGTCTAGTTATTCCAATATGTAATTATAGATTCATACATATATAGTTTTTTCTCATCCCTGTAAACCTAAACCCTGAAGATGTTGCGCGCGGCAACGAAACGTCAGTAAACATGTTTTAAAACTTTTTGACTTGCCTAAGGCAATTGAATGTAGAGGGCAATAATTGTAGAGGATATTAATAGAGCTAAATCAGGTTTCCACTTGTAAAATATTCAAGCTAGACTTATGCAGATGAAGTCAATTTGATGGCATTTACTTCGTGTACACAGACACAAAAGATGTCACGACCACGTGTCACGATTTTTTTGAAGGAAAACCCTCCTGGCAATAGTACCTCAATTAAAACTTCATTCTTAAACATTACCCACTATTCTAACCCAATCCAAATCCTAATCCTAGTCTTAAAGAGCCAATTTGATGAAGAGATTGAGCTGGTAAACAGAATCAATCATTCAATGTGCTGCATGCACATTGCCTTCATTTTCTCCAATACTAAACTCTACAAACAGAGGGCGATAACCAGGCATTTGTTTCAACCACGCTACATTTACACAACAAACATTTCGAGCAATTACCTTGAAAATTGGGTGCGGATACTATTATATCTCGAAATGGCTTTCGAAACATCCATTTTTGAAGACTCAGCAATGGCTCGCCAAGAATTGGTCTTCTTATTTTTGTCGCAGAAATCAACTGAAGACCACTTATATACAGCAGGATAGTTTCTAACAATGTCCATGAACTCTTCGTCACTGATGTTTAACCCTATTTCACATGGGGGGGGGGGCTTTTTTGGCCCCCCCACCTATACTTTGTTTCATACAATTTGAACCGCTTGTCCAATTCGGCTGAAATTTTGTGACTTTTAATATTTTTTATTGCGGTTATTTTGCTATAAAGAAGTTTTAAAAATTTTCGCGTTTTCCGGGGGTAATTCCACTTTTGTCGCCAGGGGGTGAAAAATCACTTTTTGCGGTTTTACAATCTTTGATTTTATTTTCGTCTGATTAGATTTTTTGGACAATAATGTTGAATTTTTTTTGCCTGCCAATTACATCTTAGATCTAAGACCAATTTGAATGCGCAATCATCATTTTTATTTTTTTTCAGGGAGCAAAATTCAATTCCGGTTGTTATTTTTTGAACTGAAACATTCTAATGTTTTTCTCAAACTTTGATGTCTTTTTTGATTTTTTATCACACTGACTTATTACTACATCTTCAATTTAGTTCTATGTGTGCCTTTTTCAACTGGAAAATGCAGTCTCGGGGGTAAACACAATAAGTTACTTTCAGGTATTCTGTAATTAGTAATTAGTGGAATACAAATCACAGGCAAAACGTTTCTTTTATACAAATCTTCAAAGCTTCCCTTTTGTATGAAAGTGTTAGTTAAATCCATTATTGATATTTTGATGTATAGAAAGAAGTGTAAAACAGATTAGAAACCCTACTTATCTGAGGTATTGAAAAAGGTGTGAAAAGTTACAAAAGTTACAACAAGTGACAGGACGTCGAACAACCAGCAGCACTTGAAGCTCCAAGTGATCGAAAAAGATGCTTTTACTGCATCGAACAGTTGAAGGGAAAGCCTCATTACAAGGAACAAAAGAACAAACTTGGCAAATCTAAGCATTCTTGTCCATCCTGTCGAAAAACAGTATGCACAAAGCACGCAAGCTACGTATGTAATGAATGCATTGAAAAATTCCTCATATAGACTTGAACGGACCCCCAGCAAAGACACTTGAAAAAAATTTTTTGTAGATATTTTGATGTTTTTTGACTAGTAATATATTTTTCTAGCATATCCCAAAGTTTCATCCATTTCCCATTTCCCGTTCTCGAAATAATTAGGGGGGGCCAAAAAAGCCCCCCCCTCCATGTGAAATAAGGGCATACCGATATGCCATGTTAAATAGGGTTAAGTCGCCCATTTTTATCTCGAGTCGTTTAGATCGTCTTTTGTCAGCCTTCTTCTGCACGAAATTCAAGTTTAAGGTTTCTCTTTGGAAATGGAATCAATCCACGCGAGTCTCGTGATTGCGATACTTTACTATGGCAACAGAAGGTGTGCTATGATTGGCTACTCATGTCATGTGCCGTCTTTTCATCGGCGACTGTTGTAGAAAGCGTTTCCATTAAATTTGACCGTATCGGCGACTGTTGTAATTGTTGTAGAAGTTGAACTCGATTCAACTTCTACAACAGTCGCGGATTCATCGCCGATTGGATTACAACAACTACAACACGCGTTTCCATATAGTAGTAATTGTTGTAAAGGCTCATCGCTGATTATCGCCGATGGAATTACAACAATTACAACTATATGGCAACTAGGCTTAATGCTTTCCTCTTTCGTATGCGTGTCACTTCCTGTCACGTCTCCCAGTTTTCTATCGGTTAGCCGTCTAATTATTCCAATATGTAATTATAGATTCATATATATATAATATATATAATTATATATATATATATATATATATATATATATATAGTTTTTCTCATCCCTGTAAACCTACACTCTGAAGATGTTGCACGCGGCAACGAAACGTCAGTAAACATGTTTTAAAACTTTTTGACTTGCCTATTTCATTATGGCGATACACTTTAGAATTCTGAGCTGGGCTCTGATCTTTTTATTACGATGGAACTAACCTGGATCAAGTTCTCAAGTGTACTCTTGCTCCTTAAAATGGATTGTAACCAGTTAATGTTTAATGCAAACACTTGTTTCCAGTGTCTGCAGCAGATGGCAGTACACTGCAAAGATGTTTAAAGAGTTGAATTATTGCCAGTTTGGAGACTATGCAGCTTTTTACTTCACCAAATTACATTATTGGATTGCTGGTGGTCCTTTCTTACAATTCTATCATAAAGCAAGGTACAAGAACCCTTTCTTAACTAAGGATATACTCCATCATTTAACTATGGCTAATCCCAAACATTTTCTTGTCAAGGAGAGACCTGACTGGCTGGAAAATGGTTATGACTGTGTGCTTAGACTTTAAATGTGAGGTTTATTGGAGTAGGAGTGGGCTATACAGGTTGTACTACAACCAACTGTCACTAAGAGCAAATGGAAAACATGAATGAAAACAATGGTATTGCTGCTGAACATTGTAACAAACTGTCCACAGTGTCCAATTTCACCAGAAAGATATACATGCAATGCTAGGGTCAGCATTCTATTCAACATATGCTGACCTAAATGATGACCTGAAGTGAACTAAATATAAAAAGACAAAGAAAATGCCGACCTCAAATATCAACCTCATACACTTCTACATAAAAGGACTGATAGTGTCATCAAATGCCACCTCAGATATGTGCACTTATAAATACAATTAACATTCAGTGTGGGAGTATGGTGTAATCATTAGTTGCATTAACATGTGCACAACTGGTGTCATACATCATCAGTGGATCGGGTCACGTCTCTATTTCTATTAACATTTTTCTTGGAACATACTAAACTGTCATTATATAAATGCAATCAATGCTATCTCTATCATGTAATTAACCTAAATATAAGATATTTCATTATATGATCTAATATATAGAACTGGTTAGCTCATTCACAGTCTCAGACCAGGACAGATATTTCTCTATGCTAATTTGCCAATATTGTTATTTTACAACTTTTTGATGGTGAAACCTGAATTTTCACTTTAAATCAAAATAATTGACCATTTCATGTTTCTCACATCATGTGCAAACAAGAAAAAATTTCCTTTTTGAATTTCATATTTTTTGCCTGTACAGCCCACTCCTAGTTGGAGTAAGATACAATCAAGGATGAATGTTACTTATGGTATTATTTTGAGAGTGCACCATCTATGAATGACAGAAGTTAACATAATATTTATTTTTCTTAATTTATTTTCTTTTTTTGATATCTGTAGAACAAGTAACAACCCTGAAAAATTGATCAAATTTTGTAAATATATTGGAGATTTTAAATGCTTAATAATTAAATAACATATTGGAAACACAAGAGAAGAATGCTGTAGTCACCATTTTATTAGTATAATCTAAATAAAACCTTAAACATTAAATAATAACACATTCTAGAGCACATAACACTTCCTTTCTGCTAGATTTTTGTCGATTTTGGCTATTTTCGATTTAAACACCTATTTATGAATGGTGAAACCTGAATTTTGGATTTTTGTCACCAAAATTGTTGTTTTTGATACCAAGTTACTCTAAATATTGATTTGAAAATGTCCCCTTTGACCCCTCATCAAAAAAGTGAAAATCACCCACATATAGCCCACTGCTAATTGAAGTCAGTTTTCTATACTGCAGTCAAATAGAAACACCTCATGCTTTGGTTGCTTTACAAGAATATGGCAGGTGCTGGAGATAGAGGGATTTGGCAATATAACAGCAGGTATATATTGATCTGTAACTTTGAAACCAGCCTTGTGTTAACATTTGTACATTGCTTTTATCAAAGCAATTTGCTGACCATAAACCTTACAGTATTATCCATAAATTCAGTTTTCATTGTTATACAGTGGTAAGTATATCACTGAATATCATGGAATTTAAACTTATATTATGCTTCACCCCATTTATATAACAATTATGCCACAATCAAGGACCTTCATCCTTCAATTATGCCATAAGCTTACAACTGGTCAAGAAATCAAATAAAAACCTCTCTAACCGGTAAAATTCAGGAATATAGTTTAAAAATTGTCCATTGTTGAGATGTCATTCGTCATCTTTGATTCACGGTAATCAAATCAAAGGACAAACCAGCTACAGAATTATTACCTCACCTAATGACTTATAAAAATTGAACTCTATCGATTATTACACGCCGTACGAGACCTCCCCACATTCCTAACTAGACAAGGAAAATGGTGATTTCGACTTAGTTCGTGTAGGATTCCTCGGTAATGTGAGCTCAATTCTCGTTTCCCTAGCAGCCATTCGACTTCTTATAAATAATTGCATTCCTTTGTCATAGCCCCAACAAACAAGAAGTCACTATTCCACTTAATATGACATGAAAAAACAAAATTCTCGTGGAAAACCTCATTTGTTGGATAGGAAAGGGCAGTTTCGAACCATAACTTGGTCCATCAGTTTAGTTGTTTATTACTCTCGAACAATCAATTATCCCAATGGACAGCAATCACGTTCACTGACCCTTCTTAAAGTTAAAAATACACTCTTAAAACCGGTTTATTTGAGTAAACCTTCACGTTAGCCTTGACTAGAAGGCAAACACCATTAAATACCTTACCTAATGACTTATGAGGGATTTTTCCGTGTGACTGTATCTGCTACCTACTTCTCCTTTGACCATACGTGAACGACTTATTGACCTTGAAACTTGACGACATGTGGATGGGAGGAGCAAAAAATTACTTTTCATCAGCTCTTCTCTGAAGGAGATTTCCCTTCCATCGCTGGGCCTAATCAGTGCACTGCCCAATTTGAAGGTCTGAAGATAAACTCTTCTTCCCCACTTACGATACTTTTGCGCATTAACAAAACTAAGGAAAAGTGGAAGTACCAGATTTTTTGGTAACTGTACGTTGACTTGAAGTTGGCTGGGCACTAACAAACTGGGGTCAGTTGGACAAAGCCCACGTAGCATATCCATATGATAAAACCTGGTGCCCCTCAGTGATTAGTTGGGTCCCAGGCCTCTGAGCTGGTGAATGATTGGGAGGTAGCATGCTGGGCGGGAAATTTTTGGATTTGTGAAGCAGTGAAACCCTATTTCCTGCATTTTGAGAGTAGTTTTAACACAATATATAAAGATCGTAAACAGAAACTTTAACTTTCTGGCAAAACGTTGCAGCGGCGTCCCTCATGAAGTATATCGATTGAACATGGTAATCCTCATCAGTGAGTTCCTCTGGCTAACTTCAGTCCAAGTAATTACAAATGTTTAATTCATTGCTGACTTTTTTTTAAGTCCAACTTGATCAAATACTATTATGGGGAGATATTGTAAGGGGGTGTGCCTTCACGGTCGCCCGCTTCCTATGTCTATGCAGTTAACAAAGCTATTTATTCTTTAAATCTTTCACCCTGAATTTTTCAAATGAAATAATAAATTATTCAATTGTTCCCTCACCTGAGGGAGGCGGCAGAGGTGGTATTGAGGTTCCAGGTCCTCTGTCAAGGAAGTAAAACTCCTCCTCTACGTGGGAGATATTAATGATTTCTCCGGTAAAATCTTCCGAAAAGATCTTACTTTAGTTGTGTGCAGGGAGATCGATATTTCACAAAAATCTATAGCCAGAATACCCAAATGCTTAAACTACGAATGCTTTATTAATTTACCAAAGTTGCTCTATATCAGGAAGCAGCAAGAAGGTCATGACAAACTGTATAGCGATCACTGATGTAACTAACCGGGTGGCCTGAGAGGAACCCAGACTCCCTGAGGTCACCCCAACTTGTAGAGTAATGTCGTCATTAACCTCTATAAAGTTGGACATTTCCTCAATTTCAAGTGTCCAAGATGACATATTTGGTTGTTTGAGAGACATTCCTTAAAATCTGTACTAGATATTAGCCCCACAAATTTTCTGAGCCAGAACCCTCAAGGCCTCACCCTGACACTAGAAATGTCCTAGTTACTCCACTGATTTTGATCCTTTCAACTCTTTCGAGGCTGGAGCTCCCCCTTTGAGTAGCAAAATCGTCTGGCGTTAGCTCGAGCGAAGTAATTGAAGTCTTACGCTGCCGGGAGAAAGTTAAAGCAGAAAATTTAATCAACCCACCCGTCTTCCATTCAAAGAACAGACAATGTTGTCTGAATTTTCATTTCAACTCGCATACATCGTTGTCCCGATATATAACACCACGCATTCATGTAAAACATTTCAGTTTGAAAATAACAGAAGTGCTAGTATTGCTTTTCCTAATTGTTTGTTTTAACTCATTATCTTCAAAGTATTCCACCGCTGCACTATAATGTTTGAGTCAACAAATTGAAATGTTATGCGACTTGAACCAACGTTTTCACAAATCGTTGCCAGCATCTGAAGGAGACATGCGTAATATGTTTCAAACAATAAATGAAAAACAGTTTTTGCACGCGAAAATCGGTGGAAAACCTTCCAGGAATAAAGACAGTTACCTCCACTACGGTAGCGGGGTTGGTTATTCGCATTGGCACTTTGGGACTAGATGAATGTTCAAATTGATTTAACTGCGTTAATTTCGCCAACTGTCCTATACCTAGTATATTCATATCCGATAAATGTCCAACAACTTCACACAATCTGATTAATCAATTCGCTAGCGCTAATAGATCCGGATATACAAGGTTACTAAGTATTCATACTAGCTAAAAGAAAATGGAAGATGTTTTTGGTTAACCTGACACGCTGCTGTAAAATATCAAGCGGTAAGATTAGGAATAAATCCAATGTTTTTCTTACATCCTCTTTTTACTCGGGTTTAACTTTGCGCAGCCCCTGAAGGACAAAATTAATATAAATATTCATACAAACATACATAATTTAATATAAATCATAATACTTGACCAATCATCATAAATTATTTTTCTGAGTGTTTGAGCTCGATGAACCTCGACATATCTCCCACGATGTCACCAAACTTTCACATGTTCAAAGGTCGTTGTAACTTGCTCGCTTTGCTTCTTGTGTCAAAAAGTTGACCATTCTTTATCGTACTTTTTCATAATTATTACTTTAAAAAAAGTTGCATAAGTGTTCCAGCACATTTTATTATCCAAAATTTTTCAACGTATGATACTTAATTCTCCGTAAATTTTATTAAAATAAACTCGGAGATTTTCCCCCCAAAACTCATCTGTCCGGAACAAAAACCGTATTGGCCCTGGCAGTCCAATATGGTAAAATATCGGACCGATCAGCGACCAATCGTCAGGTGTAATTTTCCGCACGGATCGAAAAAAAACAAACAAAGCTGAGCCATATAATAAAGTTAATACATTGAATGGATAAAATTGTCCTCAAAGCAAAACAAACATGTTGTATTTAATATATGTTGAAAATAGGATGTGGAATTACCTCGAATGTTAAATTACCTCAGTTTATATAACTGGATGGTGATTGTTCTAAGGTGCACAGTTTAACTTGCTTGTTCCGAGATTGGAGTAAATGTTGTCATATTTTACTGAAACTTACTATCACTTATAGGACTTTTTACATCAAATTATACTTCCAAAAATATATTAAGTATTTAAAATCAATTTATTGATCACTGATAAAATGTCCAGACAAGACATTCTGGGCTACAGTGGAAATTTTGAGTTTCTCAAGGGCATCAGCTAACTTTTGTCTGGTGCCTCCTCTCTCAATGTATTTGGTAAGCATGTTAAAAGCTTTCCGACTTTCATTCTCATTACACCGAGAGCAAGCGATATCGTCAATCTCATGAGCTTCAAACAGCTTTGTCAGGCTGCCTAACTCCTGCCACTTGCTGGGAACTCTTTCTGCTATTAGAACAATTTCTTGTAGTTGGATACGATCTGGTGGTCTTTGTTTGTTTTGATTCTCTATCAAAATCAAGCAAGCGTTCAAATTAGAATCTGAAGTTTGGTAAAATTATGAATTATCCATTCCATCTGATTATCCCAGTTCAAACTGAACTCTTCGTCTTCTAAGTAACCAATTTACGTACTAATAATTAATCATTATACTCCATCAACGACAGAAAAGCCATTCAGAGAGCTTTACATACCGACAAAAACCAAATACATATCAAAAATTGAATAAGTATGAGAAAATATTTGTTCAAACCGTTTCCTCAGAATCATATCGAATTAGTCCAGATCAGAATAATTGTATTAAGCATTAGTCAATTGCAAGTTGATTTCATTTACATGAAGCCTTTACTTTTCACAGAAAAGTGACTAGTTATGCAATTCTCCAATATTAGTACAGTATAAGTTAATAGTTTGCAGCATAGTTCTAGCTCGCGAATGGAGGAAGCCAAATAAATAATCGACATTTCGACAAGTATCGGACTAGTTTATGATTAGATGGATCGGGAGAGAACACATGGAGTAAAACAAGCATGCTTACTCGTCTCTTTGGAGCCAGTGTCATCTTGAATAGGTGAGCCTTCCATGGACTCAGTAGCTGTTGAATAAAGAAAACTCTTAGAATGAAGTCTCCCTTCCAAGATTGACACAGAAATTGCTTACCAGCATTTTGAACTGGAAGTAAATAGAACATGCACAAAAAGCGCTGATTGTGGAATTCAACCACCTATCTTTACTTTGTATTTATGCTGTCAAAAGCTTTTTAAGCTTGATAAAGACTACTTCGTTGACTAGGCCACTATCGATGTCGACCGACCATGCTATTATTTATATACACTATTATAGAACACATGGAGTTAAAGAAACATCCTTACTTGTCTCTTTGGAGCCAGTGTCTTTTTCAGTAGGTAAACCTTTCCTCGAGTCAGTACCTGTTGAATAAAGAAGTTTCTTAGAATGAAGTCTCCGTTCCAAGATTGACACAGAAGTTCCCTACGAGCATTTCCAACTAGAAGCAAATAGGGCATGCACAAAAATCACTGATTGTTGAATTCAACCATCTATCTTTACATTGCATTTATGGTTCGGTAACCAACATAATTTTGATGTTTATGTGCGACAATATTGTTGTTGATGCTGTCAAAAACTTTCTAAGGTTGATAAAGACTACTCCATTGACAAGGCCACTATCGATGTTGACCGACCATACTATTATTTATATACAGTATTATGTAGTATTACGTAGTGATCGGAATCCTCACTGGCTATGACTAAGCAAGAGAATAATATGAAAATGATGAATTTACAGCTTAAACTTTGGTCGCTGTTTGCACATCAACGGACAATGATCACGGCTTTACAACTGAAACAAATGAAATCAAACACGTTTTGCTGAAAAGGAGTATTCAAGAGATCCGAAGCAAATTCGACATAGATTTTTCAGGGTGCACTTCCACAAATTCCTATTTAACTCATCCAATCTCTTTACTTCACCACAAAGTTTCTTAACTCTGCGAAAAAGCACATTTTCTTACCTGTGACATTTACCCAAAATGTTTCATGATGCTTCGAACAAATCTTGCCAGTACGGTTTGTTGGACATACAGCAAATTCCTTCTTTAAGCATTCAAGATTTAGAATGCATACGCAGTCGTCGTCACTACAAGCTTCTTTTTCATGCCTCAAACACGGTGTCTTTTTCTCCAGACAAAGATCACATTTTAAACCAAACTCGTATCTAACACCTTGGTAACTTGGGCAGGACTGAACTTTCGTCATTACGGCATGAAGGACGGACAAGACACTCCTTGCAATGTCCTTACTTTCAATCGTCTGGTCATCAACTAAAAAATAAATGAATAAACAAACAAATAAATGAAATAACTAAAAATAAATTTTTAATTTTTTTAAAACAGCTTTAAATTACTCTATGTGACACAACTTTAAATTGTTTCCACATAAAGTTAAAAACCTTAGACATTCACACCTGATATTGCAACCTGGATTCTAGTTACATGGCGGATAAAAATCACGGAATATTTAATGCTGTTTTCACACTTGAAAATGCGACAGCAATTGCAGTGAAATTCAGGCATTTCCACATCGTCATGTTCGACATCACCACGGGCCCATTTCAATATTTCCACAAGGACTCGCGTGTAAAGTCCAAGTGGAATGGTATCACCTTTAAAATTAACGTACAGTGACGGCTGCAAACTCGACGACAACACTTTCTTAATATCGCTCTCCTCCCATCTTTTAGTCACCATGGATGGAACCAGATAGAGATTTTTCCCCCAGTGACAGATTAAGCCCACTCGAACCATGATATCTTTCAGGGCTTTCTCTTGGCTATGGTTCTCCAACGGATTGGGAAGGTTTCCGAAGTCGAGCACTCCTTCCGTCGTCAGCTTTGTCCAAGCACGTGAATTAGCCATACCCCAGGAAAGCTTCGGGGCAACGGTTAATACTTGGGTGAACAACTTTACAATCCATGCTGCATCAAGTACAACCAGGTCGCTCATGGGTGGATTTCCATCAAAATGGACGACTATGTTCTCCTCGTCGAAGAATGTCATCTCTATATGCAGCTCCAGCTCCAGTTCCAGCTTTAGTTTCAGCTCCATCTTCATCTCCAGCTCTAACTCGATCTTTATCTCCCTGTCCAACTTCAGCATCAGCTTCTTCTTTGCTTTCATTTTCAGTTTCACTTGGATCACTAGATTCATCTTCAAGTTCAACGCCATGATCTTCATCGCCAGCATCACTTCTAGCTCTTCCTTCTTCAGGTTCTTCTTTACTTTCCGCCATTACTCTGGCGACTTCCTTTCCGAGGACATTTTGTGTATATATTTCGGATGCTATGAACTGGTCATCTTTTGCACGCCTCCAAGGATTGGATTTGTCATTCTCTTGTACCTCAACAACGTCAAATTCGATGCCGACTGTGCTCGGTTCTTTCTTTTTTGACACTTCACCCAGAAGACTTTTCTTCAGAGACGTTTTTCCCACACGACCTTGGCCAATAAAAAGTAATGATATACGATTGTTTTTCTTTTTACCGTGCTTTAGCGTCTCCGATACTGCTTGCTTCACTTTCAGTTGTACTATGGTAAAAAGACAAAAAAAAAAAAACAAACTAGGATCAAACGTCTAAAGGTAACTCTGCAATTAACATGGTGAAATAATTTTTAATAAATTTTTCTTAAAAATTTATTTAAAAGAAAGTGAACCTTCTTGGAATATGTTGTCGACCACCTTAATTTTCGGATATATTTTTAAATTTTTAGAATTTACCATGCTTTATCGTCTCTGATACTGCTTGCTTGAAATGTACGGCGTAATGAAATGGGAAAATGCGAAAATCTAAGTTGAATATTCTCAGCCTTGTTGTAAGTAAACTTTTGACTCCAGCTGCATTTAAATATATGACTTTAACTTAGCTGACATAGGATACTCGGACACAAGCTTTAGTCTGATGCTTCGAACTGCAAGCCTGTCCGTGGAAACGTAGGTTCTATTTAGACAAATTGATTAGTTCACTGTAATTGGACTATGGTTGACAATCACAAATGATCTTGACTTCTTTCGAAACGAAACAAGTGGTTCTAGTGGCCCAACTACAGGGTGGGAAGGGTGGGTAAGGCCTACGCGCCCCTGAGCAAAAGAAATTAATTAGAAGGTCCGAGAATTTTGTGATGTCATTACTATTTTTGTATCGTGACAGAATGAATTTGGTCGAATCAGTCTCAAACTGTTTTCATGAGCAAACTCTGCTCTTCAACGGCTATCAGTCTTCAAATAAATAGTCATCAGTTGGTTTTACGTTTGTCTATTAACAAGACGAGAATGACTTAATATCTAGGTCAACGTTTTCAGGACATTGATGGCCAGAAATGCCGCCCCTCGAAAAACAGCCGTTTCGGACTTCTGCCCTTAAAATAGGTCATAATGTGAAGGTTGTGGTGTGCAAGCCTCTGGATGATCACTTTGCCTTCTGTTGCCTGTATGAAGGCCTGGTGAAAAGCACAGACTGCTTATGCTGCATCAGCACTTTAATTTATTTATTTCATATTACTGAGAATAGTAACCCCATATTTGAATGCAAAATACTTGATAAACAATTAATGGTCGAAATTGAAAAATATCAAATATAAAAAATCTTTGATGCATCAGAATAAATTACAATTGACATTAATTACCTGCACCATGCTGCGTGAGATAGTCAGTCAACCGGGTATATCCATACCTTGATGCAAGATGAAGTGGAGTATCACCATCTTTATCTGTTGATGTGAAGTCACTGCCTTTGTTGATGAGTAACTTTACAGTATCTAGATGACCACGTCTGCAGGCAACGTGAACAGGTAAGTCACCATCCTTGTCTCTACAGTTAACTTCAGCTCCACGTTCGATTAAGTATTCGGCAACTAAGGTATGTCCATTATACGATGCACGATGAAGTGGAGTACGACCATCGTTATTTGTTGATGTGAAGTCACTGCCTTTGTTGATGAGAAACTTTACAGTATCTAGATGACCCCACCAGCAGGCTTTGTGAATAGGCAAGTAACTATTATTGTCTCTACAGTTAACTTCAGCTCCACACTCGATTAAGTATTCGGCAACTAAGGTATGTCCATAGGAACAAGCATAATGTAAAGCAGTTCCCTCCATCCATCCTCCACGCACATCAATGTCTGCGCCATTCTCCACTGCAGCTTTAACGCCATCCAAATCTCCTTTCTCTGCTGCAGCCCAAACAGACATTTTCCTATTCAAAACATACGCATTCCAATTTTGAAAAAATGAAGCCCCATCTGTGCTCCCCCCTTACCCCCCTCAACGGGATAGGGTTTCACGGAAGAAGAGTCTCTGCAGTGTCCCACCCCACACCGGTCCACCCGCACGGACACTCCGACATTATGATAAATTCTACAAAGTTTTATCAATGTACAAGACTCCATGCTCCTTCAATGTGCGAGCTCCATGTTTAATTTCACGTCACCTATGAAGAAATAACACCCTCGATAAATATCACAATTTTATCTTATTCATGAACAAAAGGTTCATGAACGTGTTTTTTTTTAGTTATTACTTTATTTTATTTTCATGTTTTAACTTTTTTTTCTACTGAGCATGTGCGAGAAGACAAAACGTTTCCTAATCAAGGTTCCCGATAGACTGTCGCCTGATCAGAAAATAAGTTTCGTTCCATACTCTTTTCAGACTGCAGTTTTTTTCTACTAAATTTCAACGACATTCCGCCAAGTAACCATTTTATATGAGTAACAATTCAATGTACGCGAGAGTCGAGCAGAGAATGCCAAGCAGTTTCAGCTATTGAAATCTCTCAGGAGCAATTAGGGAACATGAATTTCAGATTAACGTTCACAAGGTCAGCTAAATTTATTTTTATATCTTAGACAATGAATGTACAATTACAGTCAACATCAAGGTGCCGTATACGAAGTTAACAGTACATTTTAGTTGCTTCGACCAACGCGTAATCCTTCATTTATTTATGAAAGAGCAACATGTACATGTACACTTCCAAGACGAAGTTCATCGATTTCACCTGACATAACGGATAAAATGAAAACAGAATGTTATTGTTCGACAAGAGCGTGGTTTGCATTCTCTTAAATACAGTAAAACTCGCCTAAGTCGCCATCTTAAATGGAGCATCTTCTCATGTTACATTACATTCTTTTTCGCACTTATGGCAAAAAAAACAAGGAAAAATCCCATTTTGATTATTATTTTAAATGCAAAGTGTTAGAATGTTAGAATATCCTGAAGGTGAAATGCAAAATGGTAGAATATGTCTTAAATACAAAAATAATAATTAAATTATTTTTGGATTTTAATCATATTCCAACATATGCTGGTAATGGTCCCAGTTGAAGGCCCAAAAACTGCATGTTTTGGAAGTGGTTCTGGATGTGTCTTAAAACGTATGATATCAACAGTTAAAATTTTTCTTTCACTTGATATGGACATCATCACTGCACTCTACTTTGTCACAAGGACCTAAGTCATCAAGTTTATTCATTTAAAAATAATCATTCTTTTATAATTTTCTTTGTCACTGCTCAGTGGATATTCCCTATCAGTTCACTGACATTTATTGTGCCAATCAAAGCTTATAATTATTAATAAGCATATGTACGGGTTTCATGATTACACTGGTTTTACTGTCAATATGTGTTTGACATAGGTGGTAAATATTCTTTTGTACACTTCATGTTAATAATTCCTTGGTATTGTTATAACTATGTTGCACAAGAGGTGTACAAAATCATCACTAAGTCTATTAAATGCATGTAAGAATTCATCAACCCTGCTTGAGAATTCTGAATGACTTAGCCATTCCATTCCCAAAGACTCTCCATCAATTGACTGCAACCTCTAACCAACAGATGCAGAAGTTTTAATTTTGCTGTTACCATCTCTAACATGGTACTGTAGTCTGACTGTGGAAATTTCAGCAGCAGCATCAAAGGACTGTACATGTGCTCAAAGTATATCTTTATAAGGTTCATAATTTAACCCAACATTTAGACATCAGAGTCACATTGTATATTCTCCTTATTGCTGTCCTATATTAGTTACCAGTGTAACAGGGCTACCTCAAAATAAGTTATTTAAAAACATTTCTATTTACCACAATCCACAGTTCCAACAGACTACATCTGTTCAACACATTGAAAGCAAAAACTATAAAAGCTACACATGGAAGCAATTGCATTCTCAGCCTTAATTAAATGGTACCTTAATGAAACTTGTTAATAATTAACTGGCAATGAAACCTGTGGCACTGCAAATCTAGTGCAAGTAAATACTGTAATGTATTCTAGTTTGTGGTAACATGGTTACTATCAAATTATAAAAACACAATGATAGCCATACAATTGCCAGCTAGACTGCAGTTTAGTGCACCCACTGTGTCACTAACTGGTTAGGGTAAGGGTTTGTATTAGGGTTAGTGAGCTAGCAGAATGGTCACTGTCTTACTTGGCTCTGCTAACTGCAGTGCCCATTTTTTGAACAAAACTATTTGCCTGACATTTGATACATTACATCATTTTAGTATCCAAATCGCAGACCCATTCGATAAATTTGTACATGACTATCATTGGAGATTGGTAGCCATAATTTTTCACAATTAAATGAAGTAAAGAATGAAATTGGCAAGATAAATATTTTTGGACCCAGTGTTTGATGAATAAATGGAGTACCATGATGTTGATATGAAAATAAATTTATCATGTCAGCTACTGAAATCTGAAAGTGTCAGGCTTTCCTGAGAATGCCAAATCACATCAATGAAGAGTGCAAACTTAGAATGCAATTGGGAATGAACACAGAAGTCTGGTGCCTAAAATGGCTGCTTTCATTTTATGCAATCTTCTAGAGACCTACTTGAAATGGGGATATTATGATACATATAAAAAAAGTGCAGGAGCAGTCTGAAAGAACTTTTTAGATTTTCTAGTACAGTGCTACAGTTTAGCAGACCCATGTTGCCATTTGTCCTTTACCATTGGCTCAGTAAACATGGTAACTTGGTAACTTGTACAGCAAAGCTCAGCATTCCCACAGGTGAGTCTAAAATTCCATTAGCTTCCCAAGATACTGTATCAGCTGATTTAAAAAAGACAAGATTGGAAAACTTTGCAAGGACTTTTTCTCCAAAAAGACTTCCTTATTGACCTACCTGTAGTGTTCAAAATCCCACAGAGGTCATTGTTTCACCAACAATGTTTTGGATTTACTTCCACACCAAAACCAAAACTAAACCCTAACCCTAAACATTATCCCTAAACCCTATGGCTAAACTCCATCTCTGAACCATTTCCTTAATCGTAACCGAAATTAAATGTGGATAATAAGAATAAAAATTGCTTTCTCCTCTTTTAGATACCCTTTGTCTCTTTAATTCCAAATAATAAAATATTTTCCCATTATTTGGAGCGTTCAACTATCCAGCTGTCAAAAGCTGCCTCATTTGTGTTCTGAGCCTGGAACAAAGACTGGCGACAAGGTGATTTTGTTAAACTGCAATCTAACCTTTGAGTGATTTGATTCACGCATAGATTATTAAATATGTAAGAACAAGTAAAAAGTTTCAAGTTCAAAGGGTTTACTTTTTAGTTTTACAGTATAGCAAGTAATAATGTCAACACGTAGCTTACAAGTTATGAACCAATCAAAATCAATATGTCACCATTTATTGTTCATCAATTCTCAAGAACAATGTGAAGGGAACTTTCCCTTTTTCATGTGCTTGCTCTGCTGCCTACATGTACTTGTGCTTTCTTCATGGACGGTGGAGCCGGGGGGTCCGCAGGGGCTGTAGCCCCCCACCTTTTTTCCAGATGTAATGTTGAAACAACTACGCTTTAAAACACTTGTGAAATTTCCCAGAGAAGCACACAAAATGCTGTATTTTTATCTCAAGCCTCCCCCACTCGTAATCCCGCTCCGCCGTCCCTGTTCTTTACTGTTTTTCACGAGTAAACTGGATTTTGAAGCAAACTCAAGAGGCCTAAGTTATCTCAGAGTTACCCCCATTTTATGACAAATTGTCTCCAGATTTAAAAAAGTAAACAACTAGAAGAGTAAAGCAGATGTTTAAAAAGTTACAAAATTATTATTCACATCATAATATGAAAGGAGCATGCAAGCAAAAGGGTTTGGGATTCTGGCAACGACAGATGCAAAATCAAGTATGTGTGACCTGTTCCCATTCATGACTTGAATTGACTCACATGCTGCTTTCCAAGAACAAAAGGTAATAAACCATAGAAAATAAACCATAGAAAAGCTAAGCACTAGTAAGCTAAGCACTAGAAAAGCTAAGCACTAGTAACCAGGCCACCCGATTTTCAAGATGGCTACCGTTATTGGCACTTACAGTATCTCTAGGTTAGGAAACGTTTGTTTTCAGCGATTTATATGAATAATATTATGTGTTACCAGTATCACTACCTTGTATATTTTCCTTTCTAATAAATTTACACAAATATGTGTATAATGTAGAATTCTGGACTAAAGTAAAACATGCGTAAAAGGAAATTACATTTATTATTATTTTGGCAAATGTTTTCAGACATGCTTACTGAAGTCAGTTTATTATGGACTGGAAGCTATGTAGAATTTGAAAAAAAAATACAGCAGAATGTCTGTAATTTCCGGCGAATTCGAAAAGAAAGGATGCTGGCATTGGATACTCCTCGTTTGTAAGCAATCTGCAGGAATTTATTAATATTGACATGTTACCGGTGAATGTGAATTTTGCATGTCTTAAAGAAGGTCAGGGAATTGAACAAACATTGAAAGAGCATCAGGCTTCTTGGCAAAAAACGTACAGAGATCTTTTTAACAACACAAAGTTGCGGCGTGCACAGAAAAGAAACCTTTGTAAGGAGCAGTTAGAAAGAAACACGCAAGTAGAAGAAGGGAGAGGAAGTCCAATTAGAGCCAGGAGGACAAGCTTTGCTGCAAGCTTATCTTCTGCCAATAGCAAATGCATTTGCCGCGATAAACTTGACGAACTATTAAATCTTCGTTCAGCTTCAACACTTGAGATTGAGGAAAAGGTGAGGGAATGTGCTATTCTCCTGAACGACTGAGGACTCATAGCTAAGTTATCAAGTCGAGTTATGGTAGCGATGGAAGCAAAATATCATGCTAAGTTTCTCGTTTCTCTGTATAATCGGGCAAGGCCACTATAAACAGGAACGTCTAAGGAGAACGAATATTTAGGACTAAATATAGATGAACTAGCGTTTGCTGAACTCATTGCATACATTGAAAAACGTCTGCAGTCTGAAGAATTAGCTTTGCTGAGGATGGCAGAGCTGACGGTATTTTTCGGTAAGAAATTGCAGAATTTGGGAGCTAATCTGAGTCGATTAACACCACGAGACTGAAGGAAAGAGTCTTGGACGTTGTGCCCGATCTTATTGGTCAGAGTCAGGGAAGAGATACTATACTTGTACTGAAACATGAAATTGGAGATGCCCTAAAATGAGCAAAGGAGAAAGATTCAGAAGCATGGCATTTGGCGAAGGGGTCATGATCGTAAGAAGAGATATAACTCGGATAAAGAACCCTTTTAACGGAACATTTCCCAAAGAATGCCAGAATGATTCCGTCCCAGCTTCCTTAAAGGTTCTTGTTGATATGATACTTAGAGGGGCCACTGTTAACAAGGAGCCTGCTTAACCATCGCTCAGCTAATTGTTTTTAACAGCATTTCACGTGGACATGGGATTGCATTACGATATCACCATACAAAGACCAAAGAATATCCAGTACCCATTTACACATCTCTGAAAATCCATGAAGCGACAAGGGATAAATCACTATCGACGCCTTTTTCAAGTTGGGACTGTGCACTTCGTATGACAGGTTACTGTCTGTATCGTCCGACATAGCCAACTCAGTCATTGCGCGGTATGAGAGTGCAGATGTGGTGTGTCCATCCAAGCTACGCTCAGGATTGTTTACTACTGCAGCAGTCGACAATATTGATCACAATCCCAGCTCCACAAGCTCGCACGACTCGTTCCATGGTACAGCGATTTCGTTAGTGCAGCATACTCCAGCCTTTAAACAGGGAGAGAGTAGAGAAGTCGATTTATTTGATCCCTCTATTTCTGGCCCCAAGAAGATTGCGCAGCTGCCATCATCATTTCGCAACGTACCACCTGTGTGATTACTATCTGGCGAACTTTATGCTCCTCCAGTTAATGCCCAGATGCAATTTCCTACAATGATGGGAAATCAGGGGAGAGATCAGGAAAAGAACTGGCTGGAACACGTACAAAATCTCATTCTCAAAGAGGAACTTGACAAGAATGATGCTGTGTCCTGGGCGGCGTATCGCGCCTCGCAAACATCGCCATCTTCCTATACACCAGCAATCATCACACTTCTTCCCATGTTCTTGGAGAATGCTCATTCACTGGCAATGATACTACATTCAATGAACGCAGTTCAATCTGCTGTCCACCACGTCAATCTTACTCAAACCCCAGTAATTCCGGTAGATCAGCCCTTATTTGCTTTGTCCAAGCAACTTCAGTGGAAGCTTGTAAGTGGTCACGGTGGAGATGAATTGGTAGTAATGTTCGGTGGTCTACATATAGAGATGACGGCTTTTAACGTTCTGGGCAAATAGCTGGATGGGAGTGGATGGACGGAGGTTATGACAAACGCGGGCGTAGCCAGTGAGGGCATTGTGGAGTCGTTTATCACTTGCAACCATCTGACCAGAACAAGACGTGCCCACGAAGTGGCAACAGCTAGTCTTTATCTCTTACAACAGAAAGCCTATGGTGAATATGTCAAAAAAGCTGGCGACTGCGAATCCAAATCAATCTAAGATTGGAAAGAAAATATGGCAAAAAGCCACCCGCAGTTTCTTTACTGGGCTGGGGTTCTGGGACTCCAGATTCTTTGTTTACAACTCGTTTGATCGTTTAGAGAAGCTGATTTCGCCTTGTATCTTAAGTCACTTAAACAATTTGTTCCGTGGATGTTCGCCATGTACAATGTTAACTATGGAAGATGGCTATCTGTTCTTATTCGCGATATGTCAGAACTTCCAGTTAAGAATCCGGACGTCATTTACGAGTTTTCCAATGGGTCGTTCATGGTAAACAAGACAAAGAAGTTGTTCTTGTTTATAGCTTTAGACCAAGCGCACGAGCAAGTTAAGGCAGTAGTGAAGGGAGAGGGAGGTGCTGTTGGACTAACGGAGAACCCCTCAGCTTTAAGAAGGTGGATAATTGCAGGACCAGAAGTAGCAAGAATGGTTCAGGAATTCGAGGACAGTGCATCGGCGCAGAAGCACGATCATCACGAGAAAACACCAGCCATTGAAAGGGAATTTCGTAAAGATATTTTGAATATCGTTTCCAGCTTTGAATCCATGGGAAACCCATTTACAGAGGAAAGTCAAGACCTATTTGCCATCCACACGAAAGATGTAATGGACCGTGTGTCGTCCACACGGTAGAAAATGTGGTGAAGCTTGGAGAAGAGCAATGTCAAAGGTTCTTCAAAGAGAGATTTGTGGAAAGAAGCACGGCTGTCACCGAAGCGTTGAAAAGAAATAATCTTGCTACCTTCAAGGTGGGAAAGAAAAAAGTCGTTTCAAAAGATAAGGCTAAAATGAAGGCTCTGAAAGAGGACTGTGCCCTGTTTTTTAGGCTGTATATAGCAAGTCAGAATCGAAATGGAGATCTTGATGATTTCTTTAAATATGAGAGCCAGCCACGGCCACCTCTTGCACAAGCAGGAAACTTGCGCGGCGGGCAGAAAGCAGATCTGATAAAGTGCGTCGAGCCTTCAACTGATGTTCTATCACCAATCCCAAATGTTATCATTGTAGATGATGCGGTCATTGTTCAGATGCTTGCAACCGTGACGGTGTCGCACATTTGAGGAGTATGCACAAGTCGTTTTCCTCCCATATGTATGGAAGCAATTAGACGCAACTAAAAGGGTTGATATAGCATGGGATGAATACAGAGAAGATTCGTTTAAGAAAGCGACAAGGGAGAAGAGAGGCTTTGGTCAACGACGAAAGGTTTCACCAACAACACGTATTCCCTCTGACTGGAAAGGCTTCCTACGTGTAGATTCCAATAAGAGTGAGTTGTTTAAGTTTCTGGTAATGCAAGTGATAGCCAAACCGATTCCTGAGGGTAAGGAGATTTAAAGGAGATTTTAATTACGTCGTCATAAAGTCTATCGAGACAATCCAAATCATTGCTGAAACAGTGGTGGTGCCAGGAATTCCCCCACGCAGGGACTAACGTCCCGATAGGGGTGCTACACTAGAGGAGCTAGGACCACGCCACTTTTATAATTTCCTTTTGTGAAGGTAGAAAACTTGTTGTTCTTCGCAAGAATAGTCGCAACAACCGACTTGAAACAGTTTACTTTTACATTTGACATAAAGAGAGGGTATACATGTATTGTCTTTCTTGGTTAAATCAATAACAAGTGCTCATTGTTGTACAATATATAAATATGCTATCATCAGTCAAAATTCCCTGAAGAATAGTTAATTTTAACTCGAAAGAGGGGCTGTAGCCCCCTTTTGCCGTCACCCCTGCGCTGAAAGATTAGCAAACCTTGTTGAAGCATCTCACTCAAATTAGGAATTGTATAAACCTGTAGAATTGACCCTGTCACTCTGTTTGGAAGATTTTGTTTTGAACTATTGTCTTCTGTGACAATAAAAACAGCGGTTGCAACCAATTAGGCTGTGTTATCTCATGCCATGTTGCCGGGTTGATAATTCCTGTCACATAAAAGAGGCATTCTAAGGGCCTGTTTACACAAAACCGGGTGGGTCGTCAAGCCAAATCAAGTCGTCAACCCGGGTTAACCCGCGTACAAATAAACTCTTGTCAATGTTTACATGGTAGCCGGGTCAACCCGCTTTGCCGGATAACCCGATTGAAGACCTGGGTTGACCCAGGTTGGCGTGGGCGTGAAGGTATGAAATTTTAATTGAATGTTCATGTAAACACGAGTTGAATTGAGTGGGGTTCGAGTAAAGTGGTGGTACATGTAGCAACCTGGGTTCATTCTCTTACCCAGAATGCAAGATCGCTAATCCGGGTCAGCCACTTGATCGCCCCATCTTGGGTGAACGAGACTCGGATAGCCGGCAACCCTGACCAATGTAAACATAATTTATTAACAATCCGAGTTGGCGTCTTGACCGGGGTTGGCAGCTAACGAGGGTTCTTAAAAATACGCCCTATTTTAGATCTCTCAGTATAAGTGATTTAGAACAAGCGAAAATGGTGCGTTGTCACTCTGCCGACAAGCAGTAAAAAACACTTGTACGTTTTAAAACAAAGGTAGGGCTTAAGTCATCACAGGAACGTTTGACTCAACTTTAATTTTGATTATTCTTTTTCCTCGAGAAGTCCATAAAAGTACAAATTTGTGTTATTATTTTGGATTTATTTGTGCATCACAATTGAGCACAACATTTGCAGGGTTGCTTATAAGTAATTGAATGCCTTGTTTTTAATTAGATAATTATAAGCATGAAATTTAGGATGATATGGTCATGTCATCTCGACGTCGAATTTGACCCGCTTCAAATTACGCCGTGATCAGATGAAGTGGTTCTTCACAGAAAACCTGACCTGAGGTAGTAGAACTACATGGCGGAGCCTTTGTCAATTGGCTTTGCTTTTGTTCTTTGTATGGTATACACGTTAAAAGAACACTAATATACTGCTGACAATAGAGTCATGTCTGCTTGGCCATCCCTTTGTTTCAGCTTGTATTATAACTAGAATACTGTTAGGCATCAAATCGACGTACTCGCTGAGCTCGCTTTTCAGTTTGCGATTTGCTGTTCCATATTTGCTTAATCTTCGTGAGTATATCGGAAAGAAACCTGATGTCTGGACGTGCATGTTTTACGGCCCACCGTATGTTGCCCAAAGCATCTGAGGTTAAAAAAATTGTGTCTTGTGGCTGTGTTAGGTGAGATGCATGTTGTTGGAAAACGGCAAAGGATAGTCAAACTTAAAACATGTGTCTGTTAATGCACACTGCCATATAAAATGACATCGATTACGCATTACGATGAAGTAAGTCGCTTTACGATGAAGTAGTTACGCTTACGAGAAGTAAGGGGACAGACAAACTTTCATATATCTGCGATTAACACGCTTCTTTTCCTTTCCCAAGACCCTCAACTTCTTTTCCTTGTAGAACATACGATAAGCGTTAAAACAGTATCTCTGCTCTTTCATTGTTCCTCCTTTGCTAAAGACGTGGGTACGAAGCAAATTTGGTAGGTTACTAAATACCCTACAGTATTGAATGGCTGCCTAGCCGCATTAAGGCTGTTTTACTAGTTCGTGAGAATGTCCACCAAGTACAATCCTTCTGCGACAAGTGACACTGTCTTAAAACTATTTAATTTAGAGAGGAATCAAGAACCAAATTTCAGTCAGTAAACCAGGGTCTGTTCTATTACTTAGTCATTGGTAGGGAATGCAACCAGACGATAATCACAATCGTAATATGATATATGTGTATAAGTGCCCCAGCACTAAACACGAAACTAAGCCATTTAATATGTAATTTAACAAATAATCTTGATATGACTTTATGTTTAAAACGCTTCATCGAATCGCAAACATCATTAGAGCGAGTAAAACTACATATAGAGTGAATATAAAGTTAGTTTGAGATGGATTAAGTCAATGGAAGACGCATGTAAGATCTGCCAAGCTTGAGCTGACGACAGTCGACTGTGACGATTGATGACAAGCGATATATTCGCGAATATATCTACTTGAAGAAATTTCTTTGGACACTGGCTGTACCCTCTCGAAATCAGCCATCGTCGATGAGGAACCTTTAACCAAAAAATCCACGAAAAGACGTAACGCTTGCTACATTTCTTTAAAGGTGAAATTCAATTTTGACCTTCCCAAGTTTAGGATCAAAGCGTTGGGATGTTCGCAAAGCGTCGAGTGAATCAATAAAATACAGAATCCGCACTCCTGGAGGGTATATATTGTTGACTTTCTTACCTGAAGGCGAATGAAGTGTATAGCAGTCGTCTGAGTGATATACCGTGATTTCCAACGAAAGTAACTATTACAAGCAACACCTTCACCATTTGTAACCACAGACTTCTGATCTTCTAATTTGATTCCGGATTTATTTTATTAATCAAAGTTGACCAATGGTGTGATGCCACTTCATTCTCTACTTTAGTTTCACTATGGGAGGAAATACACGCCAAATTTGTTTATCCTTGTATGTCGTCAAGGAAATATTTCCCCTCTACTGCCCCAGCCCAGATGGCTAATCTGTTTTCGTTACCTGCTTAATATTATGTATCGATGACCTAGCAAGAAGAGGAGACATGATCCTGGTCCAGTGGTTGGTTCATTCTCATATCGTGGGGTCGACGGGGGATGTATTGGGATCAAATACAGCAAGCAAAAATTTTTGAGTTTTTTCCATCAGTTGCTCTTTTTCTCTCTTCATCTTTGTTGCTTTTTACTTCAACATATTTTTACTACTTATGGATTAGGATTAGCGTTAGGACCAGAGTTATGGTGCTTCTAGACCATACGCGAACGCATCGAGTGTCAAAATTTAATTGAACAAATGACACAAATCATATAGAATCATGATCTGTTTTTCAGACTTTTACCCATTCAACGAACTGAAGAGAGACCAATCAGAAAAGAGGAACAGGATTAAGGCAATCCCACGAGTTGTTAGCACAGATTAATTAACCACAGTAAGTCTCCGTCGACATGTACACGTTTCCACATAAATGCTTACAAAGGTTTCCGTCCACGCGACCTTTTCTAAACTGTTTTCATTTGTCATCCCGTCCACACGTAAATGCAGCAACGACTGGAAAACTTTACTGCCTGTTTATTGAGCATGCGTAGTAGGCTAGCTCCACGCACGCTGTGATGTCATTCTCGTTTCCGAAACACTCAAGTTTTGGTAGCGAAAACGCCGTTATCGTGTAGACGAGAGGCCAAAACGCGGAGAAAAGTGCACGTTTTCATTGGAATCAAGTTCGTGTCGCTAGCGTCCTGTGCAGATGCGGCTGTTGGTAAAAGACGCTTGCTCCAGTCATAAATTAGGATATTGTGTTATTTTTGAGCAGGTACCGAGAAAGCTACTGTTACCAGGACTTATCCAATCCACTTGCTCACTTGGCCTCAATTTTGCGTACCAACTTCACAGAACTGTGGATGTTGACTTACAGCCTATTTACCCGATTGGATGGTAATATATGATTGCTTGATGTATTCTGTTAATTCATTGGTACGGTGGCCGGTGAATCAGCCTTAAGGTCTACCTTTTCTCCGTGCAAACATGTACTTTCTCCTAGCTGCTGTGAGGAAATGGATCTTCGCGCTGGTAATATGACACTGTCACTTCGACATTAAAATGTGCATCTCCTATTTGTAAACGCTGCTTTTCTCTATGAAGTGACATACCTTCACCGGAGAAGCGCGCATCTTCGCTGAAGAAATAAGCGTCTTCCTCTAAGAAACATACGCCTTGTCTGTAGTGATGTGCACCTTTTTCGTGGGAAAAACATCCTACATCCCTGTGTCCTGCCTTCGCAGAATTTTCATTGCAGTATTGACTCGATTAAGCGCCTGCCGCGATTTAGCACCGCCCGAATTACGAGTCGCATATGAGACAAGGATATTAAACAGCACCGCTCTCAAATAAGCGTCGTTATTCATTTACAACAATGCGACACTTAATTGAAGCATGAACAGACTAAATTGTTCGAGGAGCCAAACTAAAAAACAAGTGCGATACAACTCAATCTAAACTGCGGTCGGACATTTATTCTTTTGTAGTACAATGTGTTTCAGTTGTTAACATTTGCCAGTTATCGTTTACAATTGTTATGATTTTTTAAAGAGCACCGCCCTCAAATAAACACCCCGCTAAATGAGCGCCTCATCCGGAAAACTATAAATTTATAGAGCGCCGCGGCGCTTCATCGAATAAATGCGGTATGTATGGTCGGGGGGTTGGGTTAACATGTGTTTGTTTCCTTACCAGACACCGTACAACGATGCCACCCGGACGTATTGCTCGTTTGGCAAGTGAATGAAAGCTGGCAGAAATCGTGCCTAAGGGACAACATTACATACCCCAGGATGAACAATTGTTTTTGATAATGCCGTGATAATAAGTACCGTGTAAATGGGTCCTTACATACATTAGGCTACAGGAGCAGATCTTCTTACATCAACAAATGGTAGAAAAAGTAAATATTTACTTTGTCATGTAAATAGGAGTATTTAAAGTGATGTATCTTCTAAATGAATGTATTAAATCGAAAAATTGTAAAAGAACTTATCAGTTCGCGTGCTTTCTCATTAAAAAAATTAAAAACTGCAGAGGGTTTAAATGCAATTCAAGAAATACCAAATGCACTTTTCCTTTTGGATACTGCCATCCAAACATGCGGGATGTGGCAGCACTTGAGAAAAGCGTCCCGCTGTAGGCAATTGGTACCTTATCCCGGAAAAAATAACTTGCAAAGAAACACCAATTTAAAAAACAAAACAAAACAAATCTCCTGTATCTAATACGGGCGATGAAAACAGCAGAGTTCAGTTGAGTTAAAAAAAAATATTGCCCAATTTGTTCAGGGAAAAAAAAATTGCTATCCTAGTTTATCCGAGATGATCCCAAGAGGTCAAGCGGTTGGACCCAAAGCGACCAGCGGCAATCATATCGTGTGAATAAGACGTGAGCTGAAGCAATAGTCATTAAACGATCATTGAACGATACTTTCCGACAGGTGTCTACGAACATACCTCACGTGACGTAATTTTAGTCATCATTTTCAAAATGGTAGACTTCCTTGCAGAAAATAATCTTTGTGATGAAACGTTGTTAAAGTTAGTGAGGATAGGAAATGCAATCATCGCTGAACTTCTGCAATTGTCGGATTTCATTGTGCTTGAATTCCGTCTGGATAATAAAAGAGATCGGTTGAAATATGGTGATATTTTGGCCGACTTCTCGTGTTTCCGTGTACCTGAATTCTACGGAGCGAAAATCGACGCTAAAGCGGTACGTGCGACGAGTTAAACTAGCCTGATAATGCAGTCGGATCTAACTGTTTCTAGAACGGACTGACAAGTTTTTTAGACAAAACTATCAGGACTCTTCGGCCTTTTTATTGGATTTTGCAAAAATGACCGTGAGTAAGGTCTTGCATTTCACTTCTTGAACTTCAAGTATTTTCCTCACACCGTTGAATTTACATTTGTCCACCAAGACGAGGCTGCAACGTTTTGAAAAAATTCGGCCAGTGTCTTCCTAGCGCTATTGGATAAAAGTAAAGTGGCTTTCTGATTGCATAGTTCCCTTGTAGCTGTATCAAGCTTTTTAAATTTTAAAATAAAATAACCTTTTACGCATTAGTTGACAATTGCTTCCTAATTTTGCTCATTTAGAGACAACTTTTTACAAGCAAATTAAAATTTGATTGAAAAATGATGGGCGGGGAGATTCTAGCAGGACACAGAAAGCTGATTGTGAACCTTGATCATTGTTTGGGATGAGAGTAAGAAACATACATTATCCTGACAAAAAACATCTTGAAATCTCAATATTCAAGTTAAAGAACACAAACGAATTGGTCATAGTAATATTTTGACTTTATTTGAAAGTTGTTGTCTAATGTGAGGCACTTCTTTACAGTGTATTTTTCTGTTTAATTTCTTGAAATTGCTGGCTGTGAACAGTACAGGTATTTGAGGCACAGTAAGTTGCTTCTCAGTATATTCTGGTGTGGTCTTTTCAACCAGTATGAAACTGAGATGGAATACCCTAAATCTGTCCTGTTTACAGTAAGAAGAATCAAGGTGCTTAAATGCCAAGACATACCAGGTGATGAGAAAAATACTGTAGCTTTGACAGCAATGGATGTAAATTATTTTAATGATATTTTTATTGTTTCAGGAGATAATCTTTATTTTGGAGAAAAATTATTAAAATCTGGGAAACATTAAATTTAATTAGACATCAGCTGAAGGAGATCTCTTTACATTTATATTAATGAATCAGAGAACTCAGAGATTTCATGATGTGAACATACTATATATGTTCAGTACATGTATCTTCAAGTCATACTGACTAACCCTAGATTGAATGAAGCAAAGCACTGTGACACATTGTGGTCAGTTGGATAGACATTAATCAGCATTCTCCCCCTGGGTTTAAAAAGCATTCCCTACCTGAGGTAGACAAAAGGGGATTTGGACCAAGTCAAAGGCACTTTCTTTCAGTCAAAAACACTTGAATGGTTGCATGCACTACCCTATACATACAAAAACAAAGTTGAGGATCATCGAGAAGCTGTCATCAGA
Source organism: Heliopora coerulea (assembly GCA_030142905.1). Lineage (NCBI taxonomy): Eukaryota > Metazoa > Cnidaria > Anthozoa > Scleralcyonacea > Helioporidae > Heliopora > Heliopora coerulea. Next base: position 158,802 of record JASJOG010000333.1, on the reverse strand, counting down.
GCACAGCACCATGCTAAGAATTTACTGTGATTAATTTGTGGCATAGAGGTACACAAGGCACCACTGAATTTAAATAGAATACAGTGATGAAATCTTTGCTGAAGACTGGCATGTGACAATCTTAGTGCAATTTGTACTTTTTAGAATATTGTATGTGAAAACAGTATCTCAACTTATCAGAAGAACAGTTCTTTGAGTAATTCAAATTAATTCCAAACATTTGTCCACCTGGGCAAAACTTGAACATTGATTTATCTCCAACCTCTACTGCAGTTTTGACCAAAGTCACTGTGGCACTATAAATCCTTACACTAATTCCTAACATGAATCTTACTTTGAATCTTACATTGAATCTTTGAATCAAATTTAACATTGAACCTAGCACTTACATTTGAATGTAACATTGAATCTTACTCAGTTCTTATGTCATCTTTTTGAATATTTTCATGCTTTACATGTTGCCTCATTATTTTGTGCTAAAATTTTCACACAGCTCATGTTGTAAGTCATTGACCCATGGGAGTCTATTAAACTGCAGTTTCACTCACTGTTGTGTACAATCCATGTGGAGTATTGTTGTTGCAGATGTTTTCTAGGCTATTTGGCACTTAGAAAAGTTTACATAAGATTGTGTTAGGTGACCATAAATCAATGTAAATGTGTCCTCTTTCATGTTCTCATCAATGTAATTTTCTTTTGTTTGATTTTCCCCCATTTTATTACTTCAGGAGCTTCAAGAGCTTGATTCAGAATTCAGGGAAAACCATATTGAGAAGATTCTTCCCTGCTTTTGAAAGTGTTTACAAACATATCACTGACCTGAACAGGTACAGTAAGTATGCAAATTTTCAAACTTTAGTTTCCTCTTTATTTTCAAAACTAGTGGCAACAATTTTGTAATATTATTTGTAGAAATCTTCAGACTCAGTTCAGATCAAAGCCATTGAACTTTTCTGTGATAATAATAAAAATATTTATCTTACACTCAATTTCTCACCTGCATGTTCATGTGAAGTAGCAGCATTTTTGTAAAAGTATTCTAGCTATTTGGTAGTAAAGAAGATTTACGGAAGATTGCTGGGTGACCATTACTTACCATAAATGTGTGCTTATATGTATTAATGTGGTATGGTATGACTCCTTTTTGTACATTATCCAGAATCTAATTTTTTTTAATTTGTTTTTTCATTTTATAAATTCAAGAACTTCAAGAGCTTGATTCAGTATGCAGGGAAAACCATATTGACATATTGACCTGATTTTTCCTTGCATTTGAAAGTGTTTAGAAATACATCACCATCCTGAACAGGTACAGTAAGTACATGTATACAAGTTTTCAAACTTTAATCCAGCAGTATTAGTGTGTTGGACAGCAATGTTAGTTATCTGGCTGGATACCAAATACTGTAGTTCCCTGTGTATTTCTTAAACCAGCAATGACAATTTTGCAATATTTGTAGAAATGTTCTGACTAAGTTCAGGTCAAAGCCATTAACCTTTTCTGTGATAAAGATAAAAATATTTATTTTACAGAGGCAATTTTGAAACTTCACCCATAAAACTGAAGCCTGGATGAAACCTTAACTGAGTTGAGACTGAGCTTGACTTTGTTACATACTTGTAAAGTAATCTCTGGGAATGTAATCAAAAAGGAATTTTTAATCTCTGCTTATATTTCCTAATTAGAAACCAATTCAAAGTTAAGAATTAAGTATCTGCCAGTGGTTATCAGGCCATAATTATCTGCTAGTACCTTAGCTGAAGTGTTAAAATTTTACTATCCTGGTAGGTTCAGTTCTTGTCCCCCAATCCTGTCACTATCCTGAGCATGGTAACACGAAAAAGTTTTGGAGACCTGGAGACACAGAGACTGTAAATAGACACAAATAATTAGATGAGAGGTACGGTATATCAACAAGCTTTTATTAGCAGTCCAAAGGTCCTTTAGGATGACTTACACATGTAAAAGCTGATGACAAATAGAATTTGCTGGGTAGTAAGGCAGTACTGAAGTGAGAATGTTCTTTTATGGAGACTGAGTCTGTGATGTAGGGATATTAAACTGTGTTTTTGTTAAAAAATACACTGCAATTCAGTGTTTCCTCCTGGATTTACAATGTAAAAAGGTCACTCTTTCTAAGATGAACAAAAGAGCATTTCAACCTAGTCATGGGGACATTTTTCTAGTCAAGGGCACCATTTTCAAGTCAAGGTCACTGGAATGACCTTGTACAATACCAAGGATGTGGCCATGCCAGGTGGGGACATCCCAATCCAGCACAAATTCTAAGTGCCTGGTACTCAGGGTAATTTTATCAATCTTGGGTGGCACATTTTTAGTCCAAACATAATAAAATATACAGTTTTGGTGTGGCAGACATCATTGTAATTTAATCTATCATTCATCGAGCTCAGAGAGGAGTGAAATTAGTGTAAACAAGCAAAATTTTACAGGATTCTTATATGGCATTCCTCATCAAGACTTGTTGCTAAGTAGCTAGTGTCTTAACTGCTGCAAAGACTAAATTTGATTCTGGATTTACAGTACTGCTCAGAAATAACCTAACAATAACCGCGTGCAAGACGCGGTCATTTTGCGGCTCGGCTGCGGTCACCTTGCGGTTCACCTTCGGTCACTTTGCGGCTCGGCTGCGGTCATCTTGCGGCTCGGCTGCGGTTGCCTTTGCGGTCAATCAAAACCGCGTCTCACGAGACGCAGAAGTCGGGACTCAATCGGTGACATACGCTATTTTCCGAATTCATGAGTCATCTACGGTAACTTCAAACGTGGTGACTACGGTAACTGTGTTCTGTGTTGCAAATGGGAAAACTTTCGGAATTCGCTAGGAATTGAATTGTTTCTCTGAAGCCTTCTGGTACATCGATCACTAAGATTAGAAATATTCTCGAAGAAGAAGGAATAAAAACATCACGACCAGCTATAAGTCTGTTCCTTTCACGGTATGAATGAAGTGGCAGTTTAGCTGATGTCAAACGTAGCGGAAGAAAGCCGATCTTAAGTGGCCGTGAAAGAGATTTTATCGATGATAAAATGAAAAATAACGACGAGTTGACATCGTCCGAATTAAAACACCTTTTGAGCGACAAGATAGGTGTAAATGTCTCAAGTTCCACCGTTCGACGTGTTAGACAAAACTTGGGGTGGAGGCGTGAGAAGGCAACATATTGCCAGCTCATTCGGGAACCCAACAAGATAAAACGGCTGTCCTTTTGTTGATTTCCTTGTTTTAAGTCGCATTTTACGATGGTTGACCATCCATGCGGTATAGAACAAAGACTGATTTATCGCTTGCTTGGCTAAAAAACGAATGAGTCATGTCATATCGACTATTTTGAAATCCCACTGAGGTTAATTAACATACATGCAAATATTGCTCACTGAGAAGCGGCTGCGGACCAAAAGCTCACTTCTGGTTATTTTTTAATCTTTTTCCTATTTAAACGTCGAAAGATATAGCTGATTCTGTCTTTAAGCGTACTTTGAAGTAGTTTGCTACGTGTTGTTGACGATGGTTTGGAATCTCGTCTTGGTAATACGTATGACAAATTGAGTTTCACCGTTAATACCTGACTACCCTGAGATTTTACGGTTATCTGGACTAAAATTCTTTCTTTTAAACGTTACATAGAGTATTTCTGTACTGCAAACGAGTCAGTCATGCCTTTAAAACTATTTTGAGATTCCGCCAAGGGAATCATTGTCAAGGTGTAATCTACAGTGTAGAATAGTTTATGAATTCTCTAAACGTCGTATAGCGACTCATTACGAGATTCAGCGATG